>JAUBNQ010000005.1:12298785-12315912 GCA_032353495.1 Ctenopoma kingsleyae | reverse complement strand
ACAAACTGCTTATGGACTTTACAAACTGCTCCACAAAAGTCCCAAACAAAAGAACAACAGATTTACAGATGTAGGTAGCAGGTATTTAGACTCTTGTTTACACATTTTTTGTGTTCCTCCATTGTACTATCGTCACTCTTTATCCTGACCTTTAACCACCTTTAACTTTTTGTTATTCAAACTACATTTTGTTACATGAATGATATAGCTCACAACTGAGCGCCTGCAAATGGATGCATTTGTCTTCAGCTGTATTTGCATTAGCAGAGTTTTAGACACTATGCCATTCACATATGGGTTTGCAGTCATATTCAGCTCATCAAGGTTGCCAGCAGAGATAAATCTAAAGCAAATCTAACAAACAGATATAAAGCTAAAATGTCCAATCAGAATGTGCACTGACGTGCAGTGAAATGAAAGCATATTTCCTGTTCAACTAAACATGAGCTGCTGATTGCATGCTTTGCCATTTCTTTCAAGGCCCATGCCGTTTGAGTGAGGTGACAAATGATGCATAAATACTAAGCTAATAGTCAGAGCATCACATTATCCCTTTGGTATATATTTTTTATTCAGTATTCTGACATATTCAAACTGTCATAATGATCTGAGCTTATTATTTGCCAAAACAACTTCAAATGTGAAAAATAGTACATGGGTATCAATAAAATAATTAATTACAACAATACACATAAGTTTATTTTTGTTTATTTTTTTCAGGGTGCATTTTTTTCCTGGACACCAACAATAGGCATTTCACTTTCTTAATGTATGGCAACTCCTTTAATAACGGCACTGCTGATGAAACTATAGGTTGTCAGGCAGATTCATTTGCCTCCAAATGCACCACTCCACTCCTCCCCCATTCTTTACTATTATGAAATGCAAATGTTATGTCACCCACTTCACGCAGATATAAATCTGTGCATTACTACACAAAGCCTCGCCACCATGTCGTTCTCATTGCAGTGCCAGTCACATAATCTTAATTTAAATGTTTAATTTACACTCCAACCTTTATCACTGATACTGCATGTATAACCATTTCCGTACCATGACTGGAAAATTATGAATAGACATGAAATACTGTAGAAAGAAGTGCACATGGTGGCTCATGATTTACCTGAAAAGTAAATAATAGAACCAGCAGAGACAGTAGTAAAGACCTGGATATCAGTCTAGATATCAACATTCAATAGCTCAGTGAGATTTTCCCTGAAATCACCTGTAAGTTCTCTGTAAGATTTCCTGGTGATAAGATGACCTTGCAGTCACTGAAAATGAGCCAAGGTTATAGTGCATATCAGAATGTTAAAAATGTCTACAGTAACAGTGTACATATCACGATTTGTTGACAACTGCAAAAATGCAAACTTATGTTCAGTGCAAATATATTCAATTTAAATGTGATCTGCAGCAATTAACTTGTGGAGTAGGTTGTAATAAGCTATGTAATAAGATTCACAGTCATCCAGGTCACAGTTACCTATGCACTGTTATGTAAATAAAAGTCACCAATACATAGTAACACACAAAAAGCATTTAATGAAACAAATACAATGTAGTAACATACTCAACTAATTTACATTTTTGTTCAGCGGATTTGTTCAGCTTAAGCTCACACAAAATTCTAACTTTACAGAAATTTCACTTCGCTGTGCATAGTGTACATTACACTAGTTAAACTGTGGTAATTCTCCTGACGGTCTTGGAGTTTTCCTCTGTTAAACACACCTGGGCTTGGCTCTCACTGTGTAGAGACGGGTTGCTGGAGTATGCAACATCAGGGACCTGGAGAATACCATCAGATTTAGTTCTGAGTAACAATACAACAGGTAATTTTCTGCAGTAGTGTAAGTGGTAAATTTCCTGTCCTAAATACTTTAATAGAAACAACAGTTACCCTTCCTTTTACAGTCCCCCAATTAAGCATTTACCCATTAAATACTGTATATGGAAACTTGTAGTATTGTAACAGGTAATTACCACATGCAATAAGTTGGAAAATATAGTGAAACTACAACTGAAATACTAAGAAAGTCTTCTTCTTTATCCCAACAACTCAACTTAGCCCCTTATAGTAGTTTAGATTGATAATTCAGATATAATTATGAACGTCCTAGGAAAGTGTGCAATCAGCTCAAAGAAATACCCCACCATTACTCATCAGTTGAAGTTCCAATTGTAGATACCTTGGGTTTATGTTGGTAACACCCCATGTTGTCTATGGTTTAATTATATACTATCTAGAAATTAAAATTGTAAAAAAAAAAAAAAAAGAATAACAGATAGATAGAAGTCTAATGTACAATCACTTTCAGCCATACTGTATGTGAAGACAGCTGGAAGGGAACTAATGCCTTAAAGGCTTCGAAGTGACTGTTTTTCTTCACATTCACTATTTCAAGACAACTTAATCCTTTAAGCAAACTTAACAAACTTAAAGCTGTTTCATTACTTCAAAGACAGGGAATCAGAAATGAACTTGTGACCTCAAGTCAGAGCTATACAGAGCTATACATCAGAGTAAGTACAGTAAAACAGGAACTGTAAACCTGTCCCTTTTTTCTTTATTAGACACAAGGGGGGTTCACAATGTGTCAATGCAGGATGTTATCCAGAATCAACGTGACAATCAATTAGTCAATTTCAGGTTGTCTGCAGAAAATCCTCCAAGGTACAATTATCTCATCAATAGTGACAGGCGAGGATGATGTCGGAGCAATGACACAATTTACATGGCACAAAGAGAGATAATAAGTATTACTTTGTCGCTTGTGTGTGTCTCAGTGAGGTCACCTCTGCGTGTCCACCCAAATAGCACCCTAATATTTTCATGATAGACCACAATGATTGTGAACTAATGACCTGAAAACTAAATATACTGCTCATGGCTTTTTTGTGCAGCCATAAAGTGCTCAACAAATCTGGATTTAGCCACTATGACTAAAAAACACGTTATTCCACATCTGTGCTTTATGCCATGATGGATTTCTTGAGCTGTCTGATTCGAGACCAGCTGAGTTCTTGTGTTCTCATCAACAGGGGAGGAGGTAGCAGAAGCTCCAGCTGCAGAATGACTGACTGCATTATTCAGCTCCAGTCGCTCTCTCTTTGTCTCTTTCCTTAACTTTTTCTAGCTTACCTTGTGAAAGCTGACAAAGTCCATCTGGCTACGAGTTTCCATGATTAACTCATTGTAAACTGCATCTGCAGGGTGAAAAACAGTAATTTAGCCTGATCTAACCTTGCAGCCCCACTGACCAGCTACAACACACTTTGGACTTATAGTCGACCTCAGCAAAATAGCAGGATTTAGGAGATTTAATGGCTCTGAGGCTGAGGTGTGTACCAAATAAACTATATCCTGAAATTAAATCCATCTTTTGTCTCTGTCTGAAAAACAAAGGTTAAAGCTCAACTGGTTGTGGAAAAGGAAAAGAACAACACCAACACAAATACATAACACAAATGCATAAGAAAAATCAATAAGAACAAAAAAATTCTAAAAGGCAGAACAATGATGACATAAATAATAACATAAATAACGATTATGGTGATGGTTTAAGGTTAATTGTAAGGATGTGATCCAGTTTTAAACACGTATATATGACTTGACTTTTTAACTAATATTAAGTTATTAATTACTGTGTTAGGGACCAAATGCTTTGGTTTGAAAACAGAAGAAAAAAATAAATATAAATCATATGAAAGGTTTTCAATTCAAATGTAAGTTTGAATCTTTTTTAAATGTAATTAATAAATATATTTTGTTTCTTTTGATAAATTAATTGTTTTTTCAGATTCAGATTTTCATTTTTCAGTTTCACATCTTTTCTGCAAATTCAACTTTTTTCTTTAGGTACAGACTCTATCAATTCTTGTAGTGGGCAAAATTAACCAGGGAGACAATGTTTCATTACATTACAGTACACTTAGACAGTGACAAAAAAAAACTGAACTGATTAACACAGACTTGATGAGTGGACTGATTCTAGAAACCTGTACATTCCTGAAACAAGACAATATCAGCACTTCCAAAAACCACTGTAACAGATCTCCAATAGAAATAATGTGGTCAGTTAATGTAAGTTTGCAGGTAGTGCAGGTAGTAATGTAGTAACATATACAATAAACTGAAATATTTCTCTGTACCTTCAGATTCTATGTCATGTCATGTACGTATGTTACTGTGCTTGAGGTTGAGGTTGTCATGGTAAACAACACATATGCCGATCTCTCACCTGTGGGTCCCTCGGTAGAGTATCCTAGGTTGACCTTCCCCCCTGTTGCCTCAGCAACCGAGCTTCTCCCGCACACTGATTGGTCGAACCTGAAAATGCCCAAATGAATGGTCCAAAAGAAAATACAACCTTTATCTGAGATGCAGCAGAGTCACAGAGGTACAATGTTGTTGTGAACAGACCATGGTATAACAGGCATCTGGATTGTTCTGACAAACAAAAAATGAACAGCATCATCACTTTCCATTGCATTGTATTAGTTCCAACTAAAGTACTCAATCCTCCCTTCAGTGTGCTCAGTGGAAATGCCATAAAATGTATTTCAGCTGCATGAAAAATGCTGACAAGTGTAATACGTAACGTATCTGCTTCTTAAATTATCTAACGACAATGTTCATCTAAATTAAGTTGTTACAAAATGTAATGGCTGTTTAACGCATGTAATTTCAAATTCTTGTCTTCAATTTTCTTTTATAATGAGGACACGTAAAAGCTCATTCATGCTCAGAAATAAATTGTATGTATTAACAGATTCGTGCTGAGCATTCATTTATATTAGCTTATGTAAAATATAAATGGGGCTCAGCATAGCCAGTACTGTATGTCTTTGCTTCATTCACAGATTACTGGCAGCTTATTTCTTCCACGAGAAAGTCACGTCCACTTAAGACCCCATATTTGATCTTAAAGTTATTTTTGTTAGTTTAAAAAAGGTTTTTCTCATTGTTTAAAATAGGCTCATAAAGCAAAGGGAGTAAACAGAAAGAGTTGTTAAATCTTACCTTATTGCCTCCTGTGGCCCTGGCTCTGACAGGTAAAAAAAAATGAGGCATTAGATTTACACATCTATTATCTGTCAGCTGCTAACTTTATTATTCTCACTGCAATGACCACAGAATCACTGAGCTTGTTCACTGCATCTATAGCAATATGAAAGCTGTAAATGTCCTGCAGTTTATTAGTTTTGGTTTCTGCACTAATATCATAGCCTCCAGTCAGTTTGCAATTCAACAGTGAAAGCTGAGCTGAGTGTTAATGAGTTTTGTATCACAGCTTCATGGTTGTCTTTGCCAAAGGTCCTCCTGGCCACGGTGAAAACACAACAATATAACAATGATACAGATGGTGTTCACCCCAGGAGAGATATAAACTGTTTCTTTTACAGGGAGAGAAATTGCCATTGTCATTATATTTAAAATCCCTGCTGTTGTGTTGGCCAAAGTCTTTGAGGGTGACTATAGTAGATCTCCTCTTTTTTCTAACAGTTACAAAGCATGTATTCCTCCCTGTTGAGGTGGATTACTCTAAGAAGAGCTCAGTAAAGTAGAACCATGGCACAGCCTCCAACACGTAAAACATTCATATGAAGTCAGTTGAACTTGTTCAGAGATGTTACATTAAAGGTGAAACAATGACCGTGGTGAAGGAGGTATCAGACATTCCAGGTACACCTGCTTTATGATAATCCCTCAGCTCTAAACCATGGTCATGACTTGCAGTGGTCCAGAATCAGTCACAGGGATTACCACGACTTCTAAATGTGTGTCACAGGACTAACTTTTGTTATCGCATGCAAACAGGCCTCCTCTGCCTCCTTCTGCTACAACAACGATCCCCTCAGAGATGGCACTCCAGAAACATCTCCACAATGTCCCACTCTCCTGGCCAGCATTACAGCACTTACTTTCACAACTTCCGAAGCTACCGACCTCTGTGTTAGAAGATGTGACAAGTAGTTCGGCCACATTACAAATATTCTGACTGCCTCAGTACTGCCTCAGTACTGCTTTAAAAACAAAAATTCAATAATTCTTTTAAAGGAATAGTTTGACATTTTATGTTCAGTGGCTTTTTAATTCGTTCAATTAAATAAATTCAATATAAAAGGTCAAAATATTGTTAACATTCAGTTGTTAATATTCAAGTGCTTAATGCTGTAGCATGTTCAGTCAAAAATATGAACTCATCAAGCAGGAACTAGGTGTGACAGAGGACCTCTGGTTCCCCAAACTACAATTTCTGTCAGTGTAAGATCTCTAACATCTGTAACAAACAGGTCAATAACCTGTTGAAGGTCGTTACATTCCCACCAAACAACTGTACTATTGTTCAAACCTCAGTGGCCTTTTTCAGACTGTGTCACTGAAGCATCCGATTAGGTTTACATATAAACTCAAGGCGTGTCACTCTGTGTATTCAAGGGAGGACCACTGAAATTGCAGCTCATTTATTGTAAAATCCTGTTTCGCCCTTATTAACTCATATAACTTGAAAGAACTTATAGAGAGAAAATATAAATTGTAAAAGTGCACAATAAAGTCATTATCTTCTTCTCTGACTTATGGTTCACTGTGAATAGTTTTAAAAAAAAGGGACAAAATTTGCACTGTGTAATAGATGTGATACAACAGTGGTTATGTTACTATCTTAAAGTTACTTTACAGACGTTAAGTCCGGCTGAAATTCTATTTAAGATAAATTAATAATGCCTTGCTCATGGTCATCTGTCCTGGGTGATGACTGATGCTAATCACTGCTTCCTGCCCTGAATTTCACTGGTGTTTTAGGATTCAAACTGCCAGCCCTGCAGTCACAGACATACAGTACCTCTCTGTCCCCTGTGCTGCTGCTGTTTCCCCGTGAAGTAAAGCTTTCTGCTGACAACTAATGTTCTGTCAGGAAAAATAGTGTGTGCCCTTGGTTAAGGCCAGCACGGGGTATTGCCGAGTCACAGCATGTAACCACCTATCTTCTTCATTATACTTTAATCACAGTTTCTGTACTGGAAAATGTAGGGGGTGGTAATATTTTTTTCACCTGGAGCAATTTAAGGAAGAGAAAAGTGCCTACTTGCTTGTCTCCTATGTCTGTAACAGAGGACAGAGCAGATGCAGAGCAGGAGCAGCAGCAAAAGAGCAGAGAGGCAGGACGTTACCACCAGCGGGACTGTGCAGTCATCTTCTTCCTCCACCACTTCTGCAACTGAGAAGTGGAGAGAAGGTTACATCAGTGTTTGGTAAAGAACTGCTGTCGCAGTGCTGTTACACTGAAACTCAATTACAGATTTGCAGACACAGAGAAGAAAGCTGTGTTTAATTTCCTGTTTTAATTTGCAGTCGCAGGCAGCCAGGTGTTTGCTGCAGGAAGCTTATTTCAAGAAAATGTTACAGCTATAACTATAAACGGAACATTAAGATAATGTTGTAAGTATTTGTGTTTTGAAGATGTGGGCCTCAGAGAGGTTTGCAACCTCAGCTTCACTTCAGCTTCACTGTGATGTGAATTCATGCAGTGTTGCTCTGGCAGCTGCTTTCTATTCCACTGTCGTCTTCAGTAATAATGCTCAGTGGTGATTCACATGCTTCCCAAAAAAGGGAGAGAACAAAATGACACAGAAAGAGAGGCAGATTATAAAGGTGTGCACAGAGAGAGTACAACATAAGACCAGAACAAAGAGAGGTTTGAGGTGTGGGTTTGTTATTTAATATAATATATGACGGCTGGGTCACAGTCTCACCCACTGTCAGACGGACACTGCTCTTCAGTGGTGTGGGGAGGGCAGACACAGAGGCCAGACAATCCACATAAGAGCTTTTAGCTGCTGTCACGCTGAGGTTGCTGATTACGGTGAAAAAGCTCTTCTCTGATTCTTCACTGGTAATGTTGTATTCACCCTGGTTCACCTCCACCCCGTCCCCCAAAGAGAACAAATTATTATTATTCACACTATATTATATTCTGCTTGCTAATTTGGGGTTATTACATTGTAAAGTTAGTGTGTGACTGCCAAACATGACTGAATTTAAACAGAACTACAGTAAATCTACCAATGTTCATTATAAAGGAAGATGAGATTTTTAAGATGAGAAAGGTTTTTCAAGTAGCCAGGTATAAAGATGATAATAATGAGCATGTCTGATGGCAGTGGACTTACCTTTTTGTCATCCACCTGCCATTGCAGAGTGGGTTTAGGGAACCATCCTGCAGCTTGGCATTCAAACAGGACTGACTCTCCTTTAAAGGCCAACCTGCCATCCTCAAAGACTTTAACACTGCCTTTTTCTGCAATTACAAAATAAGTAACAAATGTTACTGATGCACTTTGTTCTTATTTATCTGGCTGTATGTACAACATGTGTGTCTGTATGTTCCTGCATATGCATGAGTGTGGGTGAGTTTACGAATGTCAGTCAATCTGGGTAAGAATCGACAAATTTCATCAAGATCATCAGTTTCCTTTCATATGCATCTAGTTGGATGCACATATCTGTACCAAAGGATGAGCATCTCTTCAGTTTGCCAAAAAGCCAAAAGATGACTTTCATTCTTCCCATGTGACTCACAGCGTGTCTCAAAGTCTTGACCTGACAAATGTTTCTTCTCTTTTCATGTTCACCTACTTAGGACTCAGGGAGATACAGTATCTAACAGGCCTATGTGAAGTATATTGTCTGGCAGAATGAAAGATGGTGGATGCCACAGACAGAAAGATAATTACAGAAGCTCCTGTGCTTTGTCTAAGCAAATTACATGTCTGTGTTGATTTAGGTACAGATCCTGAGATGTTTTGAATGTGTTATTTGCTGCCCCTTTTCGCCTGGAGCTTTTATTTGATGTCTGATTAGGCGTCATGAACACTGTGCCATCCAATTCTTAAAGCAACTGGTTCTGATAGTGAACTCCAGCTGCTCTCAGGAAATCTCAGCACCAGTGAAGAGAGGCTGGCAAGCAACCAGCAGCCTCATTTGCTCTGAGTGATCAGGGGCTCAGGGCAATCATGGCTGACTGATACATCTGAATAGATAAAGAACAACATCAGCATTTTCTGTCAGATTTCTAAACTGAAATAAGGTTTCATAAGGTTTGTTAATCACTGTAAGGAAGATTTTAGGGAGGCTATGGCAGGTTGTGTGAGGCAGGGTGCCATCAGCTAACACTATGAATGACTTCAGCAATTTATAGTGGAGAAGTTGCTGCTTTGAGGACAATTGCATATGTCTCTGTGTGAGATTGTGTGTTTATGCAAACGTATTTTTTGTTGCATGAGCAATATACATAGTAACAAATGTACTGTATGTGAGGGTTTTAAATTTATTCCACAGAGGAAGGTACTATTAATCTACTGGCCAATCACCACAGGCATGTTCACCCTTCTGTGATTTATATCAAATAGTTCTCTGCTGCTCCACCCTTCGCTGCAGATCCTGTTTGCACTCAACAGCACCATGTAACCATATCGATTTGCTCAAATGAAATGCTTGTGTGAGTGAGTAAGAGAAATATGCACAGAAGATGCAGTGAAAGCAAGTAAGGAGTGTGTGGCCATATTTACATCATCTTCATATTGGACAATTAAAGCAGGGAGTGTGGCTGATAGCATACAGAGTCATCCAGCCCTGTCTGGATTTATGGCTCTATTCCAACAGTATATTTGAGGCTGGACTACACAAATCAAAGGCAGAGTTGCTGACTGTTAACTGGGCGTGCCAGGATGCACAATTAATTCAAAGGCTGTGTCAGGCCATAGTGATCCTCCGCTTCCAAACTGGGGGGCTTGATTCACCATACACTGCTGTTAATGGCTGCATATGTCAGTGGGAATTTGTGGCACTGGCAGCAATGGGGGCTTCCTCCATAATATATTGACAGCGATGGGCCACTGGTTTTGATTCTTCTTGCTTTTTGCAGAGGAGATGTTTTCATGTTGATTTTTTATTTAGCTGAGTTTTCAGTTTACATTGTTCCTCCTGTAGAAGCAAATAAGCTGAACGATGAGGTCAAGAGAAGCACAGGTCCAAGCAAACCTTAAATTAAAGTCGTAAAGTGGTCGGTGTCTTCCCACTACTGTCAGGTTAGTGAATTTGAATAATAACATGGGCCAGCTTTAGATCATGCTCAAGTCTTTTTACAGTAAGAGATTTAAGTGAATGTGAGAAGTAAACTAATAAATAAACTGATACATTGGTCCTGTTAGCTCCTTTTTAATCAATCTTCACATGGCTGAAATGTGGAATGTGGAAAAAAATGAAATATCCTTATATCCATTCTCCCAAAAACTATCTTCCTTTAACCCAAAAGTGAAATTGCATAAGCCTTCTGTTTTTCTGTCCCTCTGCCACCCTCCCTGACATCTTTTTTATAGTTGCTAATTTGTTTGGTAATGAATACATTTGAAATTAGTATAGGTGAGCGTCTAAGTGCGTTTGTAATTAGTATGGTCTTTGTAAGTGCAGAATGCTCTCCTTTGCTAATTACTAGATAGGAATTCTCATGTGTTAAAATGCTGCTTCACACCGCAGTCAGTGTTTTCTAGCTTGAGATACGAATGCCATCATTAAAGTCCTGAGTTTTAGCTCGCCAGCATATATGCCACATCTCCTCACAGTGCACAGCCCCCTTGGCACAACATCTGCATGAGAAGAGAGGAGAGCAGACTAACAACAGTAGCCTGCATATCTGGTCTCACTGGCTCGGAGTCCAGTGTTTTCCAATTGGTTTTTCTATCTGAAGGCCAATCACTTTCTATCTCTGGCTTTACCCGTGCTGTCATTAAAAATGTCACGTACATGCTACTGCAGCACCACACGGGCCCAAATAATTTCTCTCCCTTAAGGTGCTTGATCACTCTTGAGCTAGTTCAGCTGTTTACATTTTCAACAAACAAAAACAAATATATTTAAAATGTGCACCTTGAAAGTTGAGGCAAAATACAATACTGTGTTTTTTGTTGCTCTGTTTCTTTGTGTTCTTTCTGACTTTTTACTAGAGTCGAGGAGAGGACTGTGTGGGCAGAATCGAAGCACTCACACAACTTTTGCTTAGTCCCTTAATTTACCTCTTTTCTACATCATGTATTTTGCCTTGTCAAGGTTATATTCAGTGTGTTTCTGCACTCTGTCACACTGCAATGATTTTGACTTGCCATCTGCTTAGTTTTCTTCACTGCTGCTGTGTGTATGTGGGGGGGGTGTTCTTGCAGCACAAATAAGTTTCTTTGCTGTCTTCTTGATATACTGAATCAAGGTAACACACATGCACACAATACCTCCTCTTACTCTCTCTCACACTCAAATACACACATACAGACCTTGCACAAACAGGCTCGCTGTTTTCCTATCAATGCCCTGAAGGTCACAGGTCACTTGTCCCTGGTTGTGCCGCGCTGTGCTCTGCAAGACAAGCACCCAACTGTCTCCCTTTGAGGTAGGACTTTTCTCTGCAGTCACATTTGCGTTGGTGGTGGGCAGGACACCGTACATCTTTGAGATGGTGAGCATCGCTGTGCCATTCAGCAGCCACAGCATAACGGTCCACTGATCGCTGGAGGTACTGCAGGTGAACCGGGCCTCCTCCCCTCGAAGGACCGTTAGTGTTTCAGGTGACAGCTTCATCTGAGCTCCTGCTGCTAAATGTCCAAAGAGAGACAGGCATAAAACCTTGTAACAAAAACTTTATCAATATTTTACTTTCCAAAAAAAAAAGGTTTTGGAGAATAATTTACTGACACTGCTGTTAAATAGCATGTTCGGATCAGTGTCAGAGTAAATTAATTACACGCTGAGGACAGTTAAAATACAACATGCAGGTTTTAATAAATGACAGCCTGAAAATAAAAGCAGTATTTTTTGGACAGTGAATTTTTGGACAAAAACTCCAATCCAACAAAAGCGACCACAACAACTCTAACGTCCAACTGACAGATGAGCCACAGCTGAGCCACAGCTGAGCCACCATCATCAGATTTGGATGTAATTAAGGGAATTGGGATCCACCCTATGTTTCAAGGATACAGGACTCAAGTCCTCTTGAGTATCATCAGCAGATAGAGCTTGATCAAAGAAATGGTATTTCAAACATCTAAATCATCTGAGATTAAAATGACTTCAAAAAGTTTCATAAATGTATTATTAGAGAAGCAGCTTTAGCAGGGATCAGCTGGAGTCAGTAAATGCGTTTACTCATTTCATTCAAAAAACTGAAAAAATAAGCAATTCAGTGGCATTTCATCAGTTGACATCAGGAACAGAGTGAATCTGGATTATTGTTTCTTGTCATCATTTGTTGGATGAAGAGACTGAGTAAGAGATGAGAAAGGAGAAAAGACTGCATAAGAAATAATGTTGTCGTTTGATGAATAAAGAATGACAGCATGATTCCTTAAATCTGTTTTTACTGTGGTTGTCCAGGTGGAGATCAGTGATGTGGCCAGGCAGGACGAATGTGAGCATATAGAATTTATGGAGGAAATACTGACAAAACACGACAGTGTAAATTCATCTGTAGCTGCCAGTAATAGGCCACTGCATCATTCTGCAGAGTAAACATTTTAACAGTAGACTTTGATAAACCTACAAGGATTGCTTGATTAGGGTTTAAACAGATGAAATGACTGTATGAGGAACCACCCATAACTCACTGTGCTCTAACAGTTAGAGCCTACTCTTCATTTACTTTACAAACATCACCCGTCACAGAGACAGAGTGGCAAATGAATGCATACATCCCAGTAGAATTCCAGCATTCATTCGTGGTTTTCTGTTGCTGACAAATGAAGGAGAAAAGGAACTAGTATTAATAGCAATATGAAAATAATAGGTTTATACCACAGTAGTTAGGTTGATGTATAACTTGTTTGTGGTGAGCAAACAGCATTACCTTCTACAGCCAGTATGCAGAGTCATAAATTATGCATCCGTTAAGGAAATTAGGTCTGAGAAATATGTAGGCCAGCCTATACGGCTAATTCTTTTCATTGCAATCAGGGAAGGGCAGACTAATTAGCATAATTTGTACATGGTCCTTTTGGGACCATGAACCAGTGACTCAGAAGTCCCCTGACCACTGGCAACATCTTACTGTTAACTAGATAGGCAGCCATTTTGAAGAAAATTAATTATAAAGTGCAGATAGATCATTAGGCCCTCTAATTAGATTGTCTGTGGGTTTAATTTGAAGGGTGCCACTATTAAGCACCACGGCAGTGAATGTGGCCATTAATACAAGCAAATGTGTGGCCTCTAGCAGAAAAATTTCAATCAAACAAGCTGCTGTTTGCTTTGAGCTGAACTCTCACCTTGAATTCTGCATGTTAGGAGAAGCATTAACAGAGGAAAGAAGTCCATGTTTAATGAGTCAATTCATTGTTCAAAGCTGAACGGACCTGAAACCAAAAACAATTTGATTGTTACATACCACGTGGCTGGATGATGTCAGTCTACTTGGTCCACCACTGTTGTCCAAACTCAACAAGTACTGGATGAATTGCCATGAAATTTAGTGCAGATATTCATTGACTGCTATTAAATTTGGTTATCCTGTGACTTATACTGTAGCAAGCCAGCAAGAAAAGGTTTTTAGATTAAGTCATAATGACATTATTTGTGATTGAGTGTCTCAACAACTGCTGAATGAATTGCCATAAAACTTATACCCATTAATATGTCCTTCATGGTAACTTTAATAATAACTAGTGCCAACATCAGACAATCCCACATCATTTGTCCAAAAACATTTGAACATTTGAAAAACATTTAATTGTACAGTGGCCAAATGATTAGAGGGCATGCTACACAACCATGTTGTCACAGTACTTAGTTCAAAGCACTGCTGTGCCTAAACAGAGCCTCGCAGAGCTGCTAGCATGACTCTAGTCTTTACAAAATCTGCATATTCTACATCTTCTATAGCTTTTTGGATTATTGTTAAAACAACAACAGAACACCCTCTCTTTTTCTAAAAGAAACATGTCAGATAGCATTTTTGATAGTTTCAAATTGTATTAAGTCTGATCTTAATTCATGTTTGTGCATTCATGTCTTCAATAAGAGCAGCTTCAATATGTGAAAGCTGTATATTCAGTATATTCAGTCAAAGCAAATAAAACCATATATGTATTTATGTAACATGATCTTATGTTTACTTTGCGTTTGCTTCTGTGTTCACTTTGTATACTTAATTAGTTTACTTAGTGTACAGTAATCCTACTCGCAAACATCTTGTACCCTATGATCACAAAGTTCAACAATTTCATGTCGGAGGATGATTATTTGTTCAGCATCTCCAAATACTTAGAATTACTGGTCAAGGAAAATTGTATGTTTAAAGTTGGTAAATAACCATAAAACTCATTATGATTGTCTGACTTACCTCAGTCTGGTGTCTCTGTGGAGCAGCAGGAAGAGTTAGGCACGGTCGACACATGTCAACAATGCTTCTTCATCCGCTTGCCCAGTGCTAAGCCATATCACCAAAAACTGTCCCGTTAAATATTACCAAACCCAGTGGGAACTTTGCTCCACGCTGGTGTAAATACCCAGTGTGACTCATTCTGCAAACAATCCCAGGGGCCTTACAACGTGAATGCATTTGGATGCACTGTGTGATGTATTCACATGATTAATTTGGCAGATGTTTGATGTATGACAGGAAGTCAACATCATTTTTTAACTTTGACCTTTACATCCATGACAAGCCATGCATTGTGCGGTTTTAGAAATTTTGAAACATAGATTTAATCAAAACCAGTAAGCTGTATCACACTTACATTAATTCAGTGCTTTATCTAAAACAGTGTATTTACTCAAATGCTGCACTTTAAGGTACATTACTTGATGGTGGTTTAAAATCTGTGGTACTTAATATACTTCACCACATTTGGCACAAGGCAAATATTGTACATTTAACAGCGCTACTTTTATTTGACAAATATAGTTTTCATCTATTTACATTAGATTTTACATTAAGAAAGTAATAATCTAGGTTCTTGTTCTCAAAGCCCATACAGTGGTGGTCCTGCAAAGATGACAGGCTATTATATAGTTAGCATACTAACAATGCTTACATGGCACTTAAAGATAGATACAATAATGCAGAGTCAATTTTTCCATGCTCTCAAATAGTCAATGTTACAAAGAATCTCTTGGGCTGAGGCATTCGCTTTTTTGTTTGCCTCTGTGTTGCTCAGACAACACAATGGTCTATTGATCTATAAATAGTCCAACAAAAGCGTTGAAAATGAAACCAAATAAAACCACTATAAGATTTCTTACCAGACTACTTTATTGCATTTCCCACTGCATCCAAATCTTAGTCACATTTTTCACTCTTCATTCAACAAAGTGCATTGATTAGACAGCAGTACTGTAGTAGTGGAGAGGTTTGCAGTTCGTATGTGCATATTTCTTTCTCATGTGGCCATTTGAAATCTTAGTTTGCATACATTACATTCAGTTGATGAGAGGAGTCATCAAGGCACCACAATGTAATAACAAAACACTAAAGAGTGAGTTGTGAACCACGTAATCTGAAAGGCAAAAGCTACAAGCTAAGGTATACACTAACTCTTTGTGTTAGAAAAGTAGAATTTCTAAAAGCAAAAAATGAGAAATATGTGTAACAAAGTAACTGTTTGTGTATTTTACAAAAACCTCTGATTAAAAATAAACTGCCACTGCTAAGCTACACTGCACAGTTTCATTACAGTATCTCTCAACACAAATAATATAAAAATTAAGTCAACATTGCAGTCAAAAGGATGAGTGGGGGATCAGGCGCAGGTTGGGATTTTTCATTGTGGATGGTGCCTTCAAGCACATGACTGACGGTTTCCAGTGGGGTCCAGTGCAGCCTTGGGGAGGGGCTGTCTCGGGGGCCAAGGGTGTCAAGCATCATGGGTCAGGCGGACGAGAAACAGGGGGGACTCCTTCAGGCTGGAGCACAAGCAAACAGTTTTTAAAAATGAGGTCACACACTTCCCAGTTGTCTGTGCAGCCACCACTGCTACGCCTGTGTCACCTAACGTGCCCGCTCCTCCGGAGGCACATCTGAAGCTCACTTAGCAGCTTCCTCTAACAAGGCATGACAGGGGCTCGCAGGGGTTTGGGAGACAGCTAAGGGAGGAGGGAGACAAGCATTGCCAGTCCTTCAAAGCCTGCTTTGTAGCTCTTCCTACAGTGGGTCAGAGATGCCTGACATGCAGAGAGGAACTAAAAGGCAGGCTTGGAAGATTAGGAATATTATTATCATCATCATCACTGCCTCATAAAACAAAAAAGACGTTATTTCGAGATCCCGATGATCCAGACAGGGGTGACAGTCCCTTGTAATTAGGATGCTTCATAATGTTGTTTATTATGACTGAGCACCTCAAAGTGAATATCAGTGGAAACAAAAGACATCTCAATACACACAACAAGGTGAAGCAAGGAGAGTCTCCACAGTAGCTTGTGGGATTTTTTTTTGCATCTTATAGGTAAAGGCAGGGATATTACACTCTAGTGAATATTATAACACTGCTTCATACAGTGTATACTGTAGTGTAGATAAAGCAGGCAGGTTGAGTAATTGTTAGCTGTTAGTAGTTTGATTTGAAATCAGGGTCAAAGATGCACATTAAAGCAAAAAAACACTGTTCTAAATACAGGTTTATCTTTTTAATTAATCTGGTTACATAAATGCCAAAAATAAAAGCAACACCACAGGGACTTATTCGTGCATGTTGCCACCAAGTGGCTTAATGTTTTACTGCCCTCCAGTGGTAAAGCAGAAACACTGAAACGAAACACTGCAGAAAAATAAAGCGTCTCACCTGGATAGTAGTAAGTCAACATCTGTGTCACCTGGCTTTAACTACTCAGCCTCCTCTTCCTCCTGTTAACACAAATAATCACAGATTGATAATAAATTCTAACAAGCAACGAAAGATGACAGATGGTTAGATTTTTAAATCTGAAGATACTTTGTGAGTTTTTTATGTTACCATAGCACCTAAATTATTCTGATGGGAATGTTTTGTTTGTAGAAAACTGAAACAATCTCACTGAAAATTGGGACAGTTTATGTTCAGAACCTTCATCTCAACGACTCCAGTGAGATCGACTGGCAG
>JAUBNQ010000005.1:12229002-12281611 GCA_032353495.1 Ctenopoma kingsleyae | reverse complement strand
CCTACAATGTGAATTTCAGACCCCTCCATGATTTCTAAGTGGGAGAACTTGCAAAATCGCAGGGTGTTCAAATACTTGTTCTTCACTGTACATATTGTACATTATATTTTGTGCTGCATGCTATGTTTTGTAGGCTCCTCCTAAGAACAAAAAGGTGAAAGAGACAGCAAAGGCCAAGCCAGAGGAGAAGAAAGAAGAACCTCAGGCAGAGAAAGAAACTCCTGCAGAAAACGGGGAGGCCAAAGCTGAGGAGGTATCAGAAGTTTGCTTGTTAATGACTCTCGACATGTGAAACCTGCCTTGTAGCAATGTTCAAGCAGAACAAAATACTAAACTTGTTTTGTGTCCTTCAGCAGGCTGCTGCAGCAGATGAGACTGACAAAAAAGAGGAGGATAAAGCAGCAGAGTAGTAGTAACACGCCTGAACTAACTTGCCAGTGCTCCCTGTACCTCCTTTCTTGTACAGCGCAGAGAATATTTTTATTCACTATTTTCTTAAGACAGCAATGTTTTTATGTATGTTATTGTAGAAATGCAATTTTAAAAAAACTACAAATTCCATTAAATTTCATGGCGTCTGTGAAGGGAATTTTTTGGTAATTGTGCTTGTTTTGTTTTTGTTTTTCCATGTTTTTCCATTTTTTTTATTCTCATCTCTGTGGCCTCTAATTTTGCCTTTAGGTTGTAGTTTTCTGCATGACTTGAAGTTATGCCTCTATCAGGAATTTGATTTTCAATTCAGGAGAGTTTACCTGTGATGGTCCTGAGGCGTCTTAAGGGATTTCATAACCTGTGCTGTTTGGGGAATTTAATACATTGTGATATGTGTTTGATAAAGTGTGAGGTTTGAGACTTGTGTTCTGTGTTGTCATCATGTCGTAATGTTGACTTTAATCATATTCCCTAGTGCTGGAATTGGTTGGATTGATCTTTGTGTTTTAATGCAGTCACTGATGGTACATGTGAGGAAGGTAAACTTCACTGATGTTTTCAGCATGTAAATGCCACAGATTTGTTGGTATATCCATTGTGGTTTGGGGATTTGTCTACTAATGTACAGTTTCCTCATTAAAAAAATTCTTTGTAATGGTATAAAATGCCAATTAAAGTGGGGATTTCTCTTAAATATTTAACTGCTACTCATCAATTCTGAACTGCTTTCAGATGTTACCCTTTTTCTACCTTAAATTAATTGTTACTGTCTCTTTAACCACTTTGTGGAGAAGAAGACGGCAATGAGTAGAAAGTCCTATGGTAGTCACATGGGTTTGGTGAAATGGTGAAGGTTGCATCATATTACATTAATAGATGGTTATGAATCTAAAATAACTGAACTAATATATTTTATTAATTTGGTGTGTTCATAAATGTAATATGAATAGTTCTTATAGTATAATTTAAAATATTGGTACTTGTTAATCATATACTTAAACTTTAAGCATTACTTTTAAAAAGTGTCAAATACATATCATTCACCTCTAGTTAATGTAGAAAGTTGTTAGAAACATCTTATTAAATTATCATACCCAGGACTGGGGAAAATAAGTAAACTTGCGATGGCATTGATATCAGGGTCAGATTAATGTGATTGGCAACTCAATTAACTGTCATTATTAGGCCCCAATTAACTGTTAGGGCCTAATAATGACATACTTTATTAATCCCCTTGGGGAGCTTGTTATGTCATGATCACTGTACTGTGCAAACTATTTTTTGGTTAAATACATATAAAACAAATTGATTTAGAAGTAAGCATGTAAGAATTCCATCAACAGACAATGAATGTCTTGAGACTATACTCTGATATATGGGCCTCGATGTTTTGTAATAAATAGGGCGCATCCAGAAAATCTCAGATTCCACCCAGTTATATAATCTATATATATCCTTCATTTGCACTATAACTGAAGCGGGTACATAAGCAGATCATGTATTTGAAGCCCTATGCATTTATATATGTTTATTAATTTATGTTCCTAGACAGCTGGGATAGGCTCCAGCACCCCCCGTGACCCTTACGAGGACAAGCAGTTAAGAAAATGGATGGATGGATGGATTATTTTCCTATGATGCCTTCATTACAGATTATTCAATTCAGTTGAACTTTATATATAGTGCCAAATCACAACATAAGGCATCTCAAGGCACTTTACAGTGTAAGGTTTAAGGCCTATATACATATATATATATATATGTATATATATAAATATATACATACAGTTGAGGCCAAAATTATTAGCCCTCCTTATGAAATCACACAAAATCATGAATATTTCCATAGAAACAGTTACTACTATACTTGTATTGCTTCCAAAAGAACAAAGACAAAATCTCACAAAGTTTGATTAAAATATTTTATTGCTGTTCTGAATTATAACAAGAAAACTGAAAAATGGCAAGGCCAAAATTATTAGCCCTCCTGTGCTTTCTTTACTCCCAAAACAAATCGGACCATTCAATTAACTTTAAAACCACATGTGAACATTCAATTAACTTTCACACCTCACTTGTGCAATCAATCAGCATTACATATTATATATACATACTGGTCAAAAGTTTTAGAACACTCCAGTTTTTCCAGTTATTTATTACAATTCAAGTCGTTCAAGTCCAATGAATAGCTTGAAATGGTACAAAGGTAAGTGTTGAACTGCAGAGGTTAAAAAAAGCTAAGGTTACCCAAAACTGAAAAATAATGTACATTTCAAAATTATACAAAAAAGACTTTTTCAGGGAATACAAAATGGGTTAACAATTTAAAGCTGTTCTACAGCAATGGAGCCTGAAAGCTGGTGTTACTAATTCCCACAGGTGTTCCAACTTTTCTGGATTACAACCCCCTCTGTCTGCATAAACAAAATTGGGGTGTACTAAAACTTTTGACCGGTAGTGTATATTATATTATATAAAGTATTATAGTAATATGTTAATATAATTAACATCTTAACTGAGCTAAACTAATGGAAAAATAATGAAATATTTAGAACATTCATCTTGAATCCAGTTTGTATATGCTACCGGTCAAAAGTTTTAGAACACCCCAATTTTTTTTACTGCTTTTATGCAGACAGAGGGGGTTGTAAGTAATCCAGAAAAGTTGGAACACCTGTGGGAATTAATAGCACCAGCTTTCATGGCTTGATCAACCTACATTGCTGCAGAACACCTTTAAATTGTTAACCCATTTTGTATTCCCTGAAAAAGGCCGATTGGTTGGGGTGAGTGAACCCCAACAACCAAAACAACAAAAAGGAGAAGCAGACGAGGCACTGGGCAGATTGGTAGGACCAGTAACTACAGCTCCAAGGCTGAGGATACCTGCAGAAAGATACAGAAAGAGCAAGAGGACGAAGCACAACTAGGAGAGAGAGAAGACATAAAGTTACATGCAATGCAATGATGGCATAAAAGTGGACAGAGAGAGAAGGAGGAGAGGAGCTGAGTGCAATGTGGGAGGTCTCACAGCAGACTAAATCTATAGCAGCATAACTAAGAGATGGTTCAGAGTCACCTGAGCCATCTCTAACTATAAGCTTTATGAAAAAGGAAAGTTTTAAGATTAGTCTTAAAGGTAGAGAGGGTGTCTGCCTCCCGAACCTGCTTGGAAGCTGGTTCCACAGGTGAGGAGCTTGATAGCTAAAGGCTCTGCCTCCCAGTCTAAAAAAAGTAATATTTTAATTGTGGTTGAAGAAAGAAGATGGTCATGGAGTAGCAAAAATAATGAGAAGTGTTACCTAAATCTTGACAAGTCTTTATTTAATGAAATTCTAGAAAAACATAGCATAGATACATATATAGTCCAGCCCTGAAATATCCCCTTATGAAATGGGACAACTCTTCATGAGGTTGCTGAAGGTTTTGAATCTCACAGTGTTTTCTTTAAGCTGTGGTATGGTTCTGGCCTACTACAAATTAAATTTAGTACACAGTAAAGTGTGCAACAAGTAAAGAGGTCAGATTAATTTCTTAAAGTGATGTAAATTCAAAGCTTAGATGAAGTATACAAAACATAGCATTGCTTAAAAAAGTGACACACTCAAAAAATTAAACTCACCTGAGCACTACAAATAAAATGAAGCCCGTGACAATGTAATACTATTTGTTGATAGATTTACAAAATCGAGCAAGTGTATTAATTTTATTATTGAAAAAATTGATGAAGCAAACTGGCAACCACAACGTATGACGTCATGCGCAGAACTGACGACCTTGGTCAGCAGGAGGGGGGGCGGGTGGGCGTTTGATCACGGTGTATTATTTCTTTATATAATTATTTAAATATTCACTTGTTTGTCACACAGCGGACTTGGAAATCGTATCAACACATGACATTACGTTCATACAATGCAAATGTTACGGGCTCGCAGATAGTTTTGTCTTTTGTTGAGAGAGCGCTCCTCCCCACCCCCCTTTTCCTGTGTTACTCCGCTGTGGCGGAAGTAAGTCGTATCGCTGAGGCCTCATCCTTCCAATGGCGACTGCAAACAGGCTGAATAGAAAGCGGGAGCATCCGTGGAGGGGGTCAGAGCTGTGTAGCCGAAATTAAATAAATATATCCTATTCTCTGTAGTCATAAAGTTAGCCTAAAAATTGTTTCACCTCTCCAAATCACGGCCGATTCAATGGCCAAAAATCGGAACATTTCGCTCCTTGAGTCGGGTAAGCCGCAGAAGTAAACCCAATTGATAGCTTAATTACAACGACACGGTTCGTGCTAATTGATAACCCAACTGCTTTTTCTTGTGGTTAATCGCCTCGCTGTTCATTTCCAGAGCTCTACTACTTGATTTCTCGTTTTCTAACAACGGGTCCGTGTCGGAGAGCGGCTGAGGTGAGCTGGCGTGTCTTGACTGGCACACTGTGTTTTGTATTTCAAAGTAGTTGACTAGCTTGTTGATAATAGAGTTAATAGAGACAGTCTGATCTGAATCGCCTCTTTTAATCTGCCGCAGGTTCTGGTGAGCGAACTAGAGGAATACGAGGTTTGTACGGCAGCTGTTTGTACTCCTTGTTTTCTGCTAGCTGCTATCCGTCGGTCCTGGCTGAGTCTGGGCATAAAACTTGCTTAACTCAGTCGACTTTTTAATACCTCTGAACGTCTCACTCGTTTGACATCACCCGGTTTTTACTAGCTTGGTGTGTATATACTTGTGTTTTCCGTGCTAATTCCGATTTATCAACATTTGTTTTCGACAGCTCTTACCCGGGAGATTGGACTGGCTGGGAAACGAGCACCCGAGGACATATGAAGATGTGGTGAGATTTAACTTTATCTCTGTTAAGTTCATTGTCGGCGGTTGTTATTGTCTTGTGACAGGGTGACTCTGTGCCCATGCTCGATGTTTGTTTACGGTCTTTGTTCTTTTTCTTGCCGGAACTGTTGGATTTGATTGAGTTGGAATCATTGACAAGGTCACGACTCGTTCTCACTACTTTATTTTTCAGTGTAAACTGTTTTATTTTCGCTCAGAAAGTGGTATTTGGACGGAGGGTTTAATAATATTTAGCTCCGACTGTTGTACTGCAGATAGGGTGGGTCGTTCGGCTTCTCGCTGCGTAGAGACGGCCTCGCTGGCCAATCAGAGGGCGAGCTTCGTTGTCTCTGCGTTATTTTACAACTGACCTGCGCTGTGATTAGTCAATAAATTCATAATTTGCATAAGAAGCCACACCCCCAAGATATGAGTTAGGAGTATAACAAACCACCAGTCAATTTTGTATTTTTTTATTATAAAAGTAGAAAAGCCTGAAAACGGTTAATATTGCATAATACAGATACCTTAAAATCTTAAGCAACATATAACGTACTTGTTTTCATGGTTGCCAGTTCAGGCATTACAAAACTTATTACTACTTACATTTAAATGTATACTTGGTTGTGATTTTATTGTTACTATACAAGGTTGTGGTGGGTTGAGTGAGTATTTGTTGCCTGTTTTGACCAGGACCCCCTTTTTGTCATGGTTAAAGACTGGTGGAGGTTTAGCTTTAGTAGACAGTTTTTATGTTGTATTGTATTTGAGAAGTGTTACTTAAATCTTGACAGACAGAAATCTATATTACAGAAAATTCTACATCTGTGTGAAGACACAAATTCTATTCTGTATCTATCTATCTATAGATATCTATATATATAGATATATATCTATATATAATGAGACAGACCAACCATGAACTATCCCCTTATTAAATCAGAGCAACCCTTCATAAGTGGTTACTGATTCTGAATCTCACAGTGTTGTCTTTAAGGTGCGTTACTAGCATTTTCTTTGTTATGGGTCTGGTAATGAAAAGGTATACAATACATTGAATGTGTTCTGGAAATTTTCTCAGAATGATGATGTCAGAAAATCTCAAATAGCTTATCTTGTTTTCTTGTGGACATCAAGAGCCTAAAGCCTTAACACATTCGGTTTACAATGATATAAAATAAAGAGCAGCAAGTCTAATAATAGCTGATCAGAATTGCTTTTTTGAGTCATTTCCTGATGATCAGATTAATTCAGTATTATATCAGTACTTTCTTTTTTCCCATGACAGGTTGCAGCCAACAGACATATTGCACCAGACCATTTGCTACAGATATGTAAGCAGATTGGACCTATTCTTGACAAAGAGGTGCCATCATGTGTCCCAGGTGTACACTCACTCCTGGGTTCTGGAAAGCAGTCAGTGCTCAGGACCGCAAAAGGTACATGGTTTTCAAAGCATTGCAAGTATTTTATGGAGCACGTAATTATAACAAGCTTTCTTCTCCGCTAAGTCATTGTGGTTGGAATTATACATATCTCTTGCATTGATAATTACTCATAATATAAAGGTTGGAATAGTTTCTTGGTTTATGCGATCACCAGGACTGATACTGTCATTTGTCACTTGTCACATACGTCTAGCAATCGACTGTATTATTCTTTAAACTTTCATTTGGTTTTCCAGACTGCGACAGTGTGCAGTTTGAAGCTTCATCATATGCAGCCCTTCACCGGGGCAGACCACCAGAGAGGCCTTTGAACTGCAAGCAACCTCCACATCTTGGTAAGTCTTCTGTTATGTGTGTTAAGAAATTACCTGCACAAATTCACGTGCTGGGAATTATATTTGGCAGGGTACTGCTTGGTCAGTGTTTTGAAATGCCTCTTTCTAATAAGTAAGAATGTTACAAGTCACTGTATAGAGAATATGAAGTCGCACTGTGTTGCTTGTTGGGGGATGTGAAGTCCATATTGTGAGTGGTTACCATAGGATACCTGCATGTTTTTGGTTTTTTTGTTTGGCTAAAAATGTGCTTAAATTGTTCACAATTCACAGAGATGGAAACCAATGAAGAAGGGGAAAGAAAAAGAAACTGGGAGTAATTAAATTACAAAAATGCTGTTCAGACAAACTAAGAACATAGATTTGTGACTTGGCAGTCCTAGTCTGGATTACAGACCCTGATGCAATGCCTTCACTACATGGATATTGTAAATCATTTCTTTTATGGATCGAGTGCATGCACTTTGAGTGAGTTTAAAAGTTCTAGACCCCTAAGCTCATGAACAGTTATACAGTGGCTGGATGCAAGACCTACTAATTCACAAGCTGGTGAGCTGAATCAGAAAGGCAGCGCAATCCTCACGACATGGATCGCATAGAGCTTAAACAGAAAATCACCACAGTGTGATGTTAACTTCACCCGTTTCTGTTGTTGGGTATGGTGCACAATTAAGTTAGGAGAATTCAATTGTCATACAATCCTGAAGGATTTAAAGATTGTGTACTATGCATGTATACTGATTGTATAAGGTGTATTGCAACAGTTTCTTAGTGTTGTTCCCACTGCCTGTCTGAATAATAGTAGGAGGCATTTTATCAGACTGTGTGTTATGTTGCGATTGTCAGTTTGGTTTGTTGCCATAACTTGGCTAGAATGGTTGTCTTAATGCAGCCACTTATATTGTAATGTTAGTTTTTCTTAATATTATTCTTATCGTATGTGGTCATTTCACCTTGAAGTTTGTCTGGGAATATCTTTCAATGCTTTGCCTATACTAGTCTTCAAAATACTGTTGTAGTTACTCTACAGTTTAGAAAACCAACTGTTTGTAAGTCATTAACTACAAACTTGTCTCATTATTTGCTTAAAACAGCTTTAGCTTGAGGCTATGAGAACGTACAGCTGATAAAATCATTATGCATGTTATTCTTTCTTTCTCTAATAAATTGTCATTTCCCATGGTAGTAGATACAAACCAGATGCATCACACAACAGAGCAGCAGTGATATTGTGTTTTTCTTTAAGCCGATTTGAATTAAGGATTGTAGTTGCATATAATACTGTTAATGTTTAAACCTGATTTACGCATTTGTCACCGTAAGGATAAATACAGGGATAAAGCAAGTTAGTGAGAGAGGCGGATAAAACAAAAAAATACCAAAAAATAATAATAAAGATGATGAATTTACATTCTTTGTTAAGCGCAAGAATAACATCCTGTTGTATTTTTGCCTTTTATTTCATCATGTGGTTATAATGCATCCCTACTTCTGTCCACCCACATTAGATTAAATATATCTCAGCGCCCACTGTTTTTCTGATCCCAGTACTGTTGCAGTAATTTCATGACTTGTCAGATGATTGGCATCTTTTCATCAACAGTGAAGGTGCATCGAGGGAGAGAACTGACAGGAGTGCAGCGCTTCAGCTCCATCAACCCTGTCAGCAACTATGAGCACATGCGGCTGCATAGGCGGATCCTGGGGCATCTGTCTGCAGTGTACTGTATTGCGTTTGATCGCACTGGTCTCAGGATCTTCACAGTAAGATGGAACAAGTCAACTTATCCATCCGTTCAAAAATAATCTCCTACTTAAACAGCTGCTATCACTGAATTTCTCTGTGATTAACACTGAATTGTTAATGCACATTCAGCTGACTGACTGCATATGTATATTTAACCTTGTTAAATGCTGGGCCACAATTTTAGCTTTGTGTAAGACCTGTCTTGTAATGCACACTATTAAACGGAGAGTATATTTCTCTCTCAGGGCTCTGATGACTGTTTGGTGAAGATTTGGTCTTCATTCGATGGAAGGCTTCATTCGACGTTGCGAGGACACTCTGCAGAAATCACAGACTTGGCGGTTAATTATGAGAACACATTAATTGCTGCAGGAAGCTGTGACAAGACCATCCGTGTGTGGTGCCTTCGTACCTGTGCCCCTGTGGCTGTGCTGCAGGGGCACAGTGGATCCATTACCTCCCTCCAGGTAAAGAGGCCTCTGCCATGATGTGTCAACCACCTAAATGGTGTGGATGACCTTACCAAACTTAGTTATATTTCTTGCTAAGGTCAAAACAAAGAGGCAAAATTCATGATATATATATATATATATATATATTTTTTTTTTAAGATTGAATATTTCCAGCTGTGTGGTTCTCATAGAGATACCTTTATTGTAACCCACTGGGTATGTTTTGTAAGGGAAGGGCTGAAACAATGAAATAATTAAGAATGTAACTTTGAGATGCCTTGTTTTTGTAATGGAGCAGAGATTTAAAATTTTGTGCCAGTAATATGCTTTTGCTACAAGAAGAAGAAAGAAGTGATAGCAGGTCTGTCAAAGTCTTGTTTTATTTTAGGCATCTGTTTCCATCGGCCTTCGTGTCATCTTCTCTTTACTGCTGTGAGAGCTTGTACCTTAGCCAAGTGTATAAATATTGCGATGTGCACATGATGCTGGGTTGATGAACTCATTCTTGCTGTTACCATTGTTTTCTGTGCTCTATCATTTGCTTTCTATTTCAGTTTTGTCAAACCAAATATTAAAGATGGACTTCTGGCCAGAAGCTAGTAAAAAGTATTTTATTTCCACTGAACTTGTCAGTTATTATTATTAGTAGTAAGTTATTGTTTAGTCAGATGTGTAAGCGTTTAGTATTTGTATTAAGCCAGCAAAAAATGATGCCCAACGTTACCCTTTTTGACCTGACAGGAGCAGTAAGTAAGTGGGGATCTGTTATTTGAAGCATTTCAAATGTCTGATGTGTGAATGTCTCTTTTTTTCAGTTCTCACCGTTTGCCAAGGGCTCAAAACGTTATATGTTGTCCACTGGAACTGATGCTACTGTCTGCTTCTGGCAGTGGGACGCCAACAACATCAACTTCAGGTGAGTGCTGCTTTTAATAGTAGTAATAGTAAATTGTGACCTTTACAAATATTCTGTCATAGTATGTAAAAATAAATGACCAAATTAATAAGGCTTTAAATGTTTTTGGATGTATTTAATTATGCATACTGTGTATCATTTAGACAAGGCTCATAGCAAACAGGCTAAGCTGTGGGCTGTCATGTAAAATGACAGTGTTCCTGAAGGAAATCGGCTGAAGGCCTATAGAAAACAGGAAAATAAACTCAACTAAACTTTTTTCTGTTCCAACACTTCCTACTAATTTGCTTATTTGGCACTCCTAATAGAGGTGCAAGCAAAGTCCCTGCTTTACCTTAATAAACTAAAAAGCATTTACTTGCATGGGGAGCAACGATTCCTCAAATTATTCGAATAATTCGATTTTAAAAAGTGATTGAGGCATTTTTCTAGAATTGAGGCTTCATTTACGTCATATAACTCGCGTTAAACAGCATGTTCCGTTTGTGTTTCACATGGACAGTTATAATTGATGCGCATTCAAAGGGGGCGTGATGAGAGGCGTCCAGTCTTTCAAAACAAAGATGGTTAAGGAGGACAACGTGGTACAGTGTTTACACTGTAAAACTGACCTATCGTACCAAAAACATACAGACTTGACAAGATTACTCATGCTTTTTTTGATGCAGCAAATCTAGGGGAAACACTGTTTAAGACTGCAAACTAATTTAAACACTAGCGCTAGTTAGAACGCACGGTATTTGTGATTATTGGTTTATCAAGTTGACAGTAATTTAAAACAGGTCTTTTATGTGACATAATGCACTATCAATATTGTTTAAAACTCATCCAATTACTCGAATAATCAATGAAAAAATCAACAGAATACTCGATTCCAAACATACTCGATAGTTGCAGCCCTAGATTGATCACATCTTTCATCTTGGAAGTTGAAATGCTAGTTAGGTTAGCTGAAATTTTAACTGTCAGTCAACTGACGAATAAGCTAGATATAATGGTCACGACTAGTATTGGTGTGTATGCTAACTGCTGGTCGGGCGTGCTGAGGCAAATGAGGCTGGATGTACAAATCTAAGACAAGTTTGTTTATTTTTCAGTGATGTGGTAGATAGTAAAGACAATTCTTAGAAAGTCTACAATCGAATATTGTGGCTTTTTAGCCTCTATTACCCTGCTCTTCTCTCTGATTCATAACAAGGTTTAACCAATGACACCATAATCAAACATAAACCCTCTTCCTATTTTAGTGTGTACTTTTGTTTGACAATAAACTATAGTCACCTGTCCTGTTGTATATAAACTCAATAACATTTTGTCTACTGTCCACTAAGTGATCGGCCACACAAATTTACTGAGCGGCCGAGGCCAGGAGTTCAGACTGTGTGCTCCTCATTCAGTCCAGGTATTTAATCATTTTGCATAGACTGTTGTTTTGCATGTAAATGCTGTTTGTGTTGAACAAGCCTGTATGGATGCATAACTCAGTTCTGTTCTACCTAGCCAATAATTATGTTATAAACATATCTGAATTATGAGTAGATTTATTTATTTATTTTTATAAATTTAAAATACTTTTTTTCAGGTGGGATGTTCTTGGCAACAGGAAGTACTGATGATGTCATCAGAATATATTACTTGGGAAGCGGGAGCCCAGAAAAGACATCGGAGCTCCATGAGCACACGGTAAGAACCCTCTAAAGACAGAACATAAACTTTGTTCTGTATATCGGCAATAACACAAGTATAATTAGAATTCTCCACATTGTTGATCTCTCTGTGTAGGACAAAGTTGACAGCATCCAGTTCAGCCACTCAAGTGAAAGGTATGTAAAAATGATTGCACTGTATATTGAATTGAATTTTGTACCATGCACACAGTATATCGTAGTGAATTAAATCACTGTTGCTGTCTTGTCTTAGGTTTGTGAGTGGAAGTTGTGATGGAACAGCGCGGATCTGGAAACTCCATCAGCGGCAGCAGTGGAGGTGCACCTTGCTCAACATGTCTGCCACTCTTCCAGGGTAATTACCAACTTTGCTTTTGTAAACCAGTGTGGATGAAAATGATCTTAAGTGCAAATGCTTTTCACTCGTGCACTGTAATCGCAGAATAAGATAAAGAAATAGACTGAAGAAGCAGCAGGATATGTGAGAACAAGATTCTTATTTGTTGTAAAAAGTATCTGGAAGATTTGTGAAATGCGGCACAGCCATTTGTTGTCTAGTTTGCCTCAAAAAGCTGTTGGAGCATGCCCAAGTCAACCAGGTGCTGATATCATCTGAGGAATTTGTTTGCTCAGATGAATTATTTGTTCAGTTGTCAGATTGTATAAGTTCTAGCTCTCTCCTCTACTTGCAAAACAGGCACTATTAGGTCATATAATTCTAAGTACATTTTTGAAAACAGTTGTCTAGTTATGTAAGAATATTTCCACATACTGTATTTTCTTTATATTAATTTGCTAGTTGACCTAAGTTTGTACAGATTGAGATAAAAGTGTGATTCTGTTATCTACATTTTAGCTTTATTCTAGACAGTTTATTCAGTGTCACTCTTTAATTACTCCAGATATTGAGGTCTTATTTCATTAATACAGCAATTTTCAGAATTTAATGTAGAATAGAAATATCTGTCAGCTCATATTTTGAGCTCCCTCCATGGTTTTTGGACTCGAAGAAAAAATGTTTACCACCCAGAGCTTGTCTGTCTGTCATAGGAAGGACTATAAAGGAGCCTCACCGGCAGTTTCTAAAATTGTCAAAATTGTCTCATCTCCAAAAGGCAGTTACACTTTTTCACTGGCTTTCACAAGTAACAACTAATAATGACCAAAATCATTTTTTCAGAGCTATTGATAATTGATGATGTGTTTTAATTTATAAGGAGACATTTAATTGCTATTCATACTCTGAGATGTCAAAGATTCCAGTATACAAGACTTTGTTTATGAATTTCTATACAGTTTGTTGCAGTCTGAAAATAAAAATTGGCAAAGAAATCAACATAATAGTTGGGATCATATACTGTCGGTGGGTTATTGGTTTATATAGCCGAGGATGTCAGTATTAGATCACACTAAATGCACATAATGTGCTCAATCTGTTAGACATTTTAGATTTTGTGGTAAATTTGCTGTATTGCTTTATGGCAGAAAAGAGGAAGAGTGCTGCTGTATATTGAGCACAAATGAAAATACCAGCCTGTTTGTTCTGCTTCAGTAAAGTGACATGGAAAACACAAATAGAGTTTTGCTGTGGAGGGGGAGCACATAGCAACATGGTCATTGTAAACGGAGAGATTCATGGAAGACATGGGCTTCATTTCCAGAAACATGACATCAGATACAAGCTGACAGTTATTTTATTGTGCTTTATGTTGATTAAAGACCTGCAACATGCAGCTTGTTCAATTTCTAATTTCATGCGTTATTCTCGTCTAAGTGCTGAACCATTGAGTGAAGAGGAAAGCTATTTCAAACCCAAAGTCACCATGGTAGCATGGGATCGCCATGACGATACAGTCATCACGGCTGTTAACAACCATCTCCTCAAAGTGTGGAACTCCTACACAGGACAGCTGCTACATATCCTTAAAGTAACTGAGCACAATTTTCTGTTTCTCTTAGTAAGATGTAGAGCATAGTAGATGCCAAAATCCAGATACTAACCTGAATGTTGTTGTCAGGGCCATGAGGATGAGGTGTTTGTTCTAGAACCACACCCTTTTGACCCCAGGATCATCCTGTCTGCTGGCCATGATGGGAATGTCTTCATATGGGACCTGCTGCGAGGAACAAACACACAGCACTACTTCAACATGGTAACACTCAGGACTATCAGAACATGGCTTTTAGATGATAGTGAACACAACAGTTCTGCAAGATGACAACAAAATACTCATTTATAGAGACAGCATAATGCACAACATCACAAACACAGTAAGAAGCAACGTGGTTACAAAACAAATCTCTTCACGAGTAATCAGTTAAATTATTGTGTATTTTTTGCTTGTTCTGCACATTCCAGAAACTGGAATATGGCTCTAAAATGTAATTCAAGAACACGGTGTACAAATGTGAAAAGCAAACATGCAAAAAAAAGTTTGGACTTCAGTTAAAAAAAAGTTTCTGTAGTTGCAGTAACGTTATGTTTTACATCTAGATTGAGGGCCAGGGTCATGGAGCTGTTTTTGACTGCAAATTCACTCCTGATGGCCAACGTTTTGCCTGCACAGACTCCCATGGCCATCTACTCATCTTTGGCTTTGGCAGTTCCAAGCCCTATGACAAGGTATGTAATTCACACATGTACATATTGTTTTTGGGATTGTTTTATTTAATTTTTTTTAACAGAAAAAACTTCCTACTTATTTCCAAGTAATGGCATCAATAGGGATAATTCTTAAATATAGAATAATGTATGTTAAATATATGCAGTATTGCATTGTACATATTGAGAAAATGTTAAAAAATGAACACTTGACTTTTTAACACTTTGTAAGCTCACTGTAAAGTAAAATCTGAGAGTGTGAGGTCTAGCTCAGTTTTTTTTTTAAACAGAAGTTGCACGCAAGCAATTATGAAATGATCTGGGACATAACCAATAGATAGGGACCTGTTAAAAATCCACAGCAGACAGGGCGCAACCAATTTAATAACTGTAACTAAAAACTTTACTCAAATGACATCAACTGGACTGGAAGACAGTTTCATATGTGATACAATATGTAGTAACTCAGGTAAGAACATAAGGGGGGACTGTCTTGTAACACTAGGCATGTGGTAGACAATTGTCACATTAATATATCAAAAGCAGCACAGTATCTTATCCAGTTTCTTTCTCCTGGTCTTCATACAGCTTCCAGACCAGGTGTTCTTCCACACAGACTACAGACCATTGATCAGGGATGCCAACGGTTTTGTGTTGGATGAACAGACTCAGCAGGCACCCCATCTTATGCCACCACCCTTCTTGGTGGATGTAGATGGGAATCCCCATCCACCAAGGTAAACATTTTAGTCCTTTACAGTGTTATTACAGTGGCACTTTAAAGATGGTGAACCCTTTAAATTTTCTATTTCTGTATAAATATGACCTAAGTTACTGATCCTACCAACCTGCCCAGTGTTTTGACCTGCAGGTCATTACTTCCGCTAAAGGGAGTTTTTCTTCTCTGCTGCCACCTACTGATTGGTCAAGGGGGATTTTTTGGGCTATATAGATATGTTTGTTTTCCATATAACTCTTAACCTTACAGTGTAAAATGCCTTATGATGATAGGAAATTAATCCAGTCTTAAATCGTTGTACCTGGCAAAAGTATGTGAATCCGTGCCTTTAGTAACTGGTGTGACCTGCAATTTGCAACAGTAACTTCAACTAAATGTTTCCAGTTTATCTGCCCAGCAAACCAGCTTGGAGGGGTTTTAGCATTTGTACACAATTTACCTGACACTCAAACTCTTTCTAAATTCTTTTGTAACTTTGTCAGCCTGGTGAGCATGAGCAACTCCTCATCTAAGGTCTTCAGAAATCTCCTTTGTTTGTTTGTACCCTTCGACAAACTTGTGTTTTCAAGATCAGACTTTTGTAGTGAAAACCCAGACTTTTCTTCTTTATATAAGGCAGTGATAATCACAAAGGTTCACATACTTTGACCACACACCAGTACATAAGATTGTATTATTTTTCTTGGGTTCTGGATTTTAGTTATTAGGACTAATCAGAACTTTTATGGGATTCACTTTAAAGTGCAACTGTGTACTTTATACCACGGTACAGTTGTATTTAAGTTAGAGTATATTTTAAATTTGTTTTTTTAATAAAAATAAATAAATACATTTAGATACCAGCGTCTTGTGCCAGGGCGGGAGAACATTGCTGCTGAACATCTTGTTCCCCAGCTGGGATACGTAGCTACCAGTAAGTACTTTTTTGACCACAATTAGTCCTTTCTAAAACTTAACTTACCATCTCCTCAAGCACTTGTTCTTCTGACTGATGACTGACTGATCTTTAGGTGATGGTGAGGTGGTGGAGCAGGTGATCAGCCAGCAGACTGCAGAGCCAGAGGAGGTTGCAGTAAGACGCAGCAGCCTTCTGGACGAGGCCATCCGACAGCTCCAGGCACAACAGGACCGCCAAAACCAGCCTGGGACAGAGGCAATACCAGGGGCTGGGACAGGACCAGAGGGGCAAGCTGAGGCACACTTTCCAGCTTTGGCACCGGCACCAAGCACACCACGCAGAGGTATCATACGCCACCAGTGTTGGACACTAGTTGTGTGATTTTTTTTTTGTTTTGAAAATTTTACACAATGTCCTTGAAATACTGAACAATAATTTACTGAAGTTTACTGAGTTAATATTTATTTTTACTGCAGTGTCTGTGAACGATCGAGCAGATGTACAGTCGCCACCTAACGTGGGTCTGCGACGCAGCGGACAAGTGGAGGGCGTCCGGCAAATGCACCAGAATGCTCCTCGCAGCCAGATGGCCACTGAGAGAGACCTGCAGGCCTGGAGACGCAGGGTGGTGGTGCCTGAACTGGCAGCCAGCGGCTACAGGTAGGGACACGAGATAGCGATTCTAGCTTTATCAGCCACAGGTCTGTGCTCTTTGCAGTGAATTCACATTTTACATATTTATGTAAGAACAACACATTTTATTTAGAAAGGCAGTTTTTAATAACTTGGTTGTTGTTTATAGTCTAATTCACAGACAGAAAATCTGATGTTTTTAAACTGTAGGTGTAGAAGGAATGACACTGACAAACAGAAAAGTGTCAGTTGCTTATTGCTTAACTACCATCAAAGAATTTAGTTTACATATATCTGTTGGGATTTTTTTACTTAAATTTTAAACATTGCAGAAATTGTTTTTCAGGGACCAGGAGCACATTCGAACTGCCAGAGGGGATGAGGAGGTGACTCTGTACAATTTAAAGAAGAGACGAATTATCTACAACAGCTGTCGAGTAGGTTTCTTTACCCAGCTTGTGTAGGAAGTCATTGACGGTTCATGAATGATAAATGGTTTGTGTACTGTAGTTTTGTGACTGTCATTATTTCAAATTTTATTGTCAAACCAGTACAACAGCATATTAATTAAAAAATAGTTTCATACATGCAGTGCTGAGCCTTCTGTGTAGTTATTTTTGTTCATTTGTTATCAGAGGTTTCAGCTTGTTTTCTCTATTCACTTTTTTCCGTACAAATCTTTGCACCGTTGTTGAGTCAGTCTCACCTGTCTCCCTCAGGATGATTCTGATGATGAGCCTCCCTCCACAAAACGAGCTCACAGTCGCAGTGACACGCTGGAATTCATCGACTTGTCATGTGAAGAGGGAGAGGAGAGTGTAAGCTCAGAGGTGCACTCTGAGGTATCACATTTTCTGCTTCCCCTTTGACTTTGGGAAAAGTGTCACTTACAAGAAGCTGAAGTTTTTTTTCGTTGTTTTTATTCTTTGGGTTTCTAAGACATTTCTTGTTTTGTTTTTTTTTTTATCTGTTCAGGACAATGAATTGGATGGCAGTGACCTGGATTCTTCCAATGATGATGAGGAATGGAATAGTGACAGCTCCAGGTATAACATCACATAATATTGTGGAGTAATTGTAAGCATTTGTTTGAGCTTGATTAGGGTACCAGATGAAATCACAAAAGACATGAGAAAGCTAAATGCTAAACTTATATCTTTTGTGTTGCAGGTTAAAACATATTACTCAATAAAGGGAGTTTTTGCCTTTTCTATGTAACATAACACTGTAACCATCAACTGCTTTCAATTGGACAGCAACACATCCGGCGACTACTCGGACTGGACGGCAGATGCTGGTATCAACCTGCAGCCCTCCACTCCTCTGTCGTCACGGAAACGAGTGCAGCGCAGACTCAGCACCTCTGAAGAGGAGGAGGAGGACAATGAGGAAGAGGAGGAGAAACAGCAAAGTGATGATGAGGAGAAACCTGGGAAGAAAAGCAAAGAGAAGACCAAGAAAGCAAAAAATAAGTCACCCAGGGTGAGTAGTTAGACACGGCGCCAACTCATTCTGCTTCACTTTTGACAGTCGTCGTGTGAATCGTAACTGGTCCCTTGCCAAATTTAGATCCTTTCACTGAAGAAATATAGTGATAACTGGTTCATCTTTACTTGCACTTAAATTTTGCAACTTTGTGCTCCTTTTAGCGTCCAAAGGTCAGACCATCTATCAACAGAGAAGTGTCCAATGAGTTCAGACCTTCACCATGGATCACTGATGTCTTTCCCAGGAAGTCTCCATTTGTTCCCCAAATGGGCGATGAGGTATGGACGTTACACATTAGAAGAAGCACGATGCAAGACAATGAGAAGAGTGTACTTACTTGCTGGTTTGTAAAAATGTTTAGATTTAACCTTAAGAAATTCAGATCCAACAAAAGGTCATTGCTAGAGAAACATTTGTTTAAAAACTTAGATATGATTTAAATAAGAGAATTAAACAATAACAATGTGTGTTTTTCTAAAAATATCACACACTGTTGCAAAACTGGAAAGCTCATGGCATCATTTAAAAATACTGACTGTACTGCCTTTGGATAGTTTTAGTCTAAATACTTTTGGCATATCTTTGATGGTTTAGCATCACAGTTATCATCTAGTACATCATGACACCCACCCCAATGGTTCCTAATCTTTAAGTCTCTCTGTGTTTCTCAGGTGATCTACTTTCGGCAGGGACATGAGGCCTATGTTGAGGCAGTGAGCCGGAGTGAACTGTACCCCATCAACTTAGACAAACAGCCCTGGAAGAAAATGGATTTGCGGGTAATACAAATTTAATAAGTTAGTTTTAAAAAGACAACCCAGAATCTATAAAAAGTTCAATATAATCAACAAAGTTATGACCAAGTTGTTGTTTTTTTTAAGACTCAGATAATGAAAAACCCTGAAAATGAAGATAACAATTTGTAGTGGAAATCATGGAAATAAATTAAATAGAAACTCTGCTGTGTAATTCCTAGGACCAAGAGTTTGTGAAGATCACTGGGATCAAATATGAAGTCTGCCCTCCAACACTCTGCTGTCTGAAACTGACTCTCATTGACCACGGCACTGGAAAAATCACAGAAAAGTCATTTTCTGTCAAGTAAGCAACTGATTTGAGCATGATTTACTAAGAACCCAATTAGTGAGTATTAAATTGCGTGCGCTTCAAAATGTGTGTTTCCTTTGTGGGCATTTTGCAGGGGATTTACTAAGAAAAATTGTGTGACTGACAAAAGGTGCAAACATGGTGGAGGCAGCCGTATTTAAATAAGGATTTTGCATGCTTCACTGGTGTCTGTCATGGAGAGTTTAGAGAATTATCAGTGTAAATGCATTAGGAAATTGGATCCAGTTGCGGTTAGTGGTAGAGGCTGGTAATCACTTTAATGAGCTGCAGCAGAAAAAAATTCTAGTATTACAGGTAGAAAGACCTAATAGAAAGAAAGTAAGAAACCAGTAAGCGCATAAAAGCCAACTTTTGGCCTGATGCAGTGTTTCCTGGGTGCAGATCATATTGGGGTATAACACTTATACACAAGTGTATCAAGTGAATTAAACATAAGGTTTACTTTTATAAGAGATGCAAACCTCCTTAAAACTTTGTCCTTAAATTCAGTTTGCTGGCTGTGTTTCATACTGTTTGTTTTGATGGATGGAGGGACATGCACTAACAGGGCCCTATGAAATCTGTTTTATTTTTTCCTAAATTCTGTTTTTTCCATTTTTATTTTTCTGAATTCTGTGTTTTACGTTATAAGCATATTTATTCACCTAAAAGTGTCGAATTATGGAGTGGATGGGAAAACAGAACAATGCAATAGGAAAAAATTGTTATTCAACTTCAACACAGAACATTTAATGCTTTGTTAATGCATTTCAACATTTACCTGTAAACAACAAAAAACATTCATTTTTCGTGCAAAACAAAGAACCTTATGTATTTCACATTAGAATAAAGAAACGGTTTTCCTTTTGTAAAATAAAAGTGCTTCACATTTGAAATCAAGATAAAAAAATGTATCAAATAAACAGAGGGGACACCTGGAATACAAATATGCTTACTTGACAAATCAGCTGATTTGTTTGTATGACCAAGACTTTGCTAGAGTGAGCGGCTTGCGCTAGTTTGATTCTTGTCTCCGTTTTTGATGTGAGTCTTTGACTGTAAGTGGCCCTACACTAGTTTGATTCAGCTGCAGTTTCACATAAAGCTGACTCTTGTTTCTCCTGCAGGTATCACGACATGCCAGATGTGATTGATTTTCTGGTATTGCGGCAGAGTTACGATGAGGCACTACGTAGAAACTGGCAACCAAGTATGTGAGCTCATTACTTTTTTTCCCCCAATGCCAGATAACATTTGTGTCTTATTTAATCACTTATAAGTGCATAAATCCACCCAAGAGCACTGATACCCCTCATAGTGAAGTTGTATCTGCATGTTACACATATTAAAAAGCATTTTTGTAGAAGCTTATTTGAGTGTGAGGATTATTTTAATTTTTGCATGGCAGCTTGTCAGTGCAGGTGCTGATAAACCCATTGTTGTTTCCATGCATCCTGTTTCAAATGATTAATCATCGCAGCCACCTGCAGAAATGGTTGCCAAACATTTTTCTTCCTCTTCTGAAATTGGTGGTGTTTTCCTCTGTTGCAGATGACAGGTTCCGCTCAGTGATAGACGATGCCTGGTGGTTTGGGACCATCGTCTGTCAGGAGCCCTACCAGCCAGATTACCCAGACAGTCTCTTCCAGTGCTTCAAAGTCAGGTGGGGGAAAACACATGTAGTCAGGACAGGATGACTGAGGATACTGTGGTTGCTGCACCAACTCCAGTACAAGATATTAGCCAGTTTCTAGGACATTTCCCCAGACTGTCACTGTTTGAATCAAAGTTTAGACGCAGTTACTAGACAGCTGTGAGTAAAGTAGAATCTGTGGTTGGATTGTCTGCTACTGTGTGGTGTAAAAGAGAAATACAAACCCAAGCCTCCAAACATTTTCGTCCCTAAAACTGTATTTGATGTCAGATGTTGTATCTTTTTTATATTTTTTTATGTATTTTTACTACTAGTATGTCATAAGTCAGTCAGAGGTAGTCTTTCTGCCCCCTCGTGGTTATTAAGAGTTATTAGCGTGTCATGTCTATTAACACTTTGTCCTTTTAATGGCAGTAACATATTTATCACTAGTCTTTTATTTGTAGCGTTAAAACAGAAACATATTTTGGTGACAGCATCTTATTTTTTTATTTTAACCAGATGGGACAATGGGGAAATTGAGAAACTAAGTCCTTGGGATGTGGAACCTATTCCAGATGATGGTAATTGAAACTTTTTACTCACTTAATCACATCCACACATGCACATCACAGTACCGGTGTCTGGTCACTGTTTCTGGTTTCACTGTTTCTGAATCCTTGTCTCTGCTTCGCAGCCCAGCAGCCAGAGACAGAAGGAGGTGGCATCTCTGTGACAGCAGAGGAGATGACTGAGCTGATGTACAAGCCTCTGCCAGGAGAGTGGGGGGAGAGAAGCAGGGATGAGGAGTGTGAACGTATCATTGCAGGCATCGACCAGCTCATCACTGTTGGTTTGTATGCGTATACATTGTTTTCCTCCCTTTTGTTTGCTTTCTCTTTCATGTTCATGGTCACAATGTTGTCTTTACTTATTTACTCATGTCATGGGAGTCTATGTGTCCGTTTAATTGTGAAAGAATGTCTTCCCAGTTACACTAACCCACTTTACATTGAATCTTTGATACAGAGATTGCAGCCCCCTTCTCTGGTCCTGTGGACCTTGTCCAGTATCCCACCTACTGTACTGTGATTGCCTACCCCACTGATCTGGGCACCATCAAACTACGACTTGTGCACAGATTCTACAGGTCAGTATCACCAGTTTTTCTTAATTTACTTCAGAGTTTAAGTTGGTCAAAGTTAATATAAGTAGTATAGAAATTCTAATAATTTATACTTCCACAACTTCTATCTACTCACCTCTGGTGATCCACAGACGTCTTTCAGCATTAATCTGGGATGCCAGGTATATTGCACATAATGCCCGCACTTTCAATGAGCCAAGGAGCAAGATTGCCCACTCAGCAAAAATCATCACAAATGTCCTCCAGAAGTTTGTCAAGTAAGTTCTACTTGTAGTTTGTCCGGTAGACATTTGCATCCAAGAATCTGAAAACAGAAAATTAAAATATTTAAACATGTCTCAATGGAAGGGATAATCATCTCTATAATATTTTAAGATACTTAATGTGCTGGAACTTAAAGAATTGTAATGCCTTTCCTAATTTCCTCAGTAAGCCAAGCTGCACAGATATCATGGAGATTTACAATGCTGTTGAAGAGATGGATGATGATGAAGAGGTAAGATTTAGTAGACAGTTTTTGCCCATAATTAGGAAAAGGATGAATAGTTGTCCTTAATTGTTTAGATTTTTAGTGGGTTTATCGATGACTCCACAGCTGTTGAAAATTAACAAGCAATTTCAGTGATAAAATTCAAGTAATCCATCTGTATCCTCATCTACAGGATGAGGATACAGAAGCGCCAGGAACCTCCTCTGGACACAGACTACGTCAGGTAATAATAGAACTGAAAACTGTGTATTACATTATTGTTGCTGTTGCACTGAGGCAAAAGATTTTTTTTTTTTTTTTTTGAATGACTCAGAAGCAGAAGATAGCATGCATTACATGTGATGACGATTTCTTCTGTCTTTTGTTCTGACATATGCAGCGGTCTGTAGAGGTACTGCCAGACAGAGACGCCTGGAAGGAACAGTGCAAGAATCTGGTGAACTACATACTTGAGTGTGAGGACTCTGAGCCGTTCAGACAGCCCGTGGATCCTCAGAACTATCCAGTGAGTTAACACAGCACACCAAGATCATGCAGTTAACAAAGTGACATCAGTAGGTTACATTTTGTGTTGTGTGTGTTTTGGGTTAGGGTAAAAGAAGTCTAAACCTTATCTTATGTGCATTTCCAGGACTACCATGACATCATTGATACACCGATGGACTTTGGCACAGTAAAAAGGACCCTGGAAGAAGACCGTTATGAAAATCCTGTAGAGCTTTGCAAAGACGCCCGGCTAATATTTGCCAATGCTAAAGCCTATACACCGAATAAACGCTCCAAGGTAGGGGAGTAATTGTCTGTGGAAGAATGTCAGTGATAGCCCTTCAGTGCAGGATATAAAAATAACTGTAAACATAATTATATATTAAAGCCTTCTCTGGGTTCAGAAGCGATGCTATGACTTCTCAGTTTATAATTTTGCCTGAGTAATGATTTCTGTTCCTTTTCCTCTGTTGTAGATTTACAGCATGACCTTGCGGCTCTCTGCCTTCTTCGAAGAGCACATCAGAACAATCGTATCCGAGTATAAAACTGCTGTCAAGAGCAGCGATAGGCTCCGCCGCAGTCAGAGGTTCCGCAAGAAAACGCAGCAGCAGCACGATCAGTCCACTGCCACAACAAGGTCTGTTTGAGTTCTGCCTCTCCTCAGCTCACCTGCTTATGTGGATCAGTGGGCACGCTATGAATGCAAAGACGTCACTGTCTGTTTTTTTTTTTCCCCCTATTGTAACACTGGTGCAGCAGGTTTACGATTAATATCATGAAATGCTTGTAGCTTATTACTTCTCCATGTCTAATTAGAAAGTGCATTATTTTTTCAAGTCATAAGAGAGCTGCAGTCAAAACTCAGGAAAAAGTGGAGTCGGCGTCAGTGACCAAGTCTACCTCAGCCAAAGTGTCTGTTCCTGAGAGAGCCAGGAGGAGTCGAAGCAGCAGCTCAGGTCACAGCTCCTCAGAGGAAGACTCTGGGTCTAAAGGTGCTTCATCAACACCAGGTAGAGACTTTGCCTCCTGATGATAAATCAGTTATTTATTTACAGTGAATTAAGTAAACAGGACTCTTCACTGGGGCTATTTACTATGTTAAGCTGTGTCTGTCTTACATATGACAAAACGCTGATCCTAAGTGTAAGTAAAATATTATACAGCAGATTAAGCATTGCTGTTCAGTGTAATTCCAAAATATGGAATAACCTCATTTAGTTTAACATATCACTTTGATTGTTTTTAAGTTGTCTGTCTTAAATGCTATTCAAAAAATTCTTTAGAAAGTGGTTTCCTGAAGTGCAGTAACATGTCTAATAGCTCATTACTGTAAATTTTGACATTATCTGATATTTCTTTTACTTCAGAGTCTGACAGTGAAAGCGAGCTGAGCGAGTCAGAAGAGGAAAACCGTCCAGCTTCCTCAAAGCACCATCAGCGCACACAGAAATCAAGAGTTACTAGAAGCAATTGTGCCAAGCAGAGGAAAAAAGGTCAGTCAATTAAGTTTGAAATATGCCTTGTATTTATATAGAAGGAAAAAAGTAATAATGCAACATTTAAAAATGTATGTAAAAAAAATGTCCCTGGGAATATATTGCTATTGCCAGTGGCAGAGAGCGATAGTGAAGAGGAAGAAGAAGAAGAGGAGTTTGACAGTGAAGTTGAGGAGGGAGAGGACTCTTCAGGTCGTCGATATCCCAGCAGGAATAAAAACAGCAGAAGTACACGACTGACCAGAAACAGTGCTGCTGCAGACAGGAAGCGAGCAGGTAAACACTGATGTCTTCAGTTTCAAAACCAAAGAATCACAAAACTCAACAGCTGATACATAAAACATTCTTTTAAATGGCCTGTTTTCAGAGGGCAGAGTGGATATGAACGGTCACAGCAGCAGGTCGTCTCGCAGCGAGCGACATCACCACCGCAACTCTGACAGAGACATGTCCCAGGGTTCAGACAGAGAGGAGGAGGAAGAGAACATCACAGTTCGCAGGTCACTCAAGAGAAAGACGGCAAGGGCAGCTGTGAATAAGATTAAACTCCTTGAAGCTTCAGATAAAGAGTATGAGGAGGAGGAAGAGGAGAAACCAAGAAGGAGCAGTAGCCGCCTTCGCCACACAGCCCGGGCCAGCAAACGTACGGCAGTGATCCAGAGCAGCTCCGATTCAGATGGAGAGTCATCATCATCACAGGGTAGGTAACATGCTTTTCAATTCTAAATCTTTCCATTTAATTCAGAAAAAGTAGGACATACAAAATAAAGATCTTGCAAATATAAATAGTCATTTTCCTACTTCAAATACATGTAAAATATATTTGCATACTTTTGGTTTATGCTGCTTAGAGAGATAATTACTCAGTCCTGTTTTTGTTTTTCTTTCTAGCTACGAAAGAATCAGATGTTGAGTCCAAGGACAAGGAGGATGCCAATGGCAGTGATGCTTCATCCTCTTCCCAGAATCAACAGAATGGAGACATGAGATCCAGCAAAAAGAGGACACCAAGACAAGCTGCTAAGAATAAGGGAAATGGTGAGTAATGTCCTCATTTTTAGTTTAGATTTCAAGCTTGTATTGTTTCTATAATCACTTTTTCCTCCTTTGTTCTGCAGATACTTTGTCCCATGTGAACGGACACAGTTCAAAACACCACAAGTCTGACAGCAATTCTGAGGAGGAGGAAGCTGAAGAAGCAGAGGAACAGGCAGCCTTGTCTCAGAAACCCTCAAGAAGCACAGCAACCACTCCGGCCAGGAAAAACAGGATTACAAGTGAGGAAGAAGAGGAGGTGGTTGAGGACAGGGAACGCAGGACCACACGACACAAACCTCCTGTAGGCTCAGATGACGACAAAGTCCACAGTTCTCAGAAATACCCACACCAAAATGGTAGAAATGTGGAGAAAGCAATCCACAACGACTCTAAGAAAAAGACTAAAGTTTCACCATCAAAAAGCCAAGATAAACAACTATCTGCCTCAACAAATAAACTGGATGGTGCAGAATCAGACGAACTCAGCGATTCTCCAAAGAGAACCAGCCCACGCAAGAGAAGACATGAAGAAGAATGCAGTCACTCGAGTGAGGAATCTGAGGCTGAAACAAAGACGAGGAGGTCAACACGAAACAAGAGCAATTATAAACGGCCTCGCGGTGACACCTCAGCTTCTGAGAGTTCCGAGCAGGAATACAAACCCAAGAGGAAGTCGAGGAGGAAACGCTCCACTGGCTCATCAGATGAAGAGTCGGATAATTCGGATAATGCATCAAGTAGACGGCTGAGTCTCAGAGCCCTACCAAAAAAGAAATACATCAGTGACAACTCTGTTTCTGAGGAAGATTCTGCCTCTCTGAGCCAGGTTAAACAGAGGAACGGTAACAAAACAGCCACAGCTTCTAGAGAAGACAGGTATAATAAGAGAGAGTCTACCAGAATCTCATCCAGTGAAACCAGGAATCAGCTGTCTTCCAAGAGAAAACGCATCTACACCTCAGACTCTGAAGATGGGGAGGAGGATGAAGGAAAGGAGCCAGTGCCCAAGAACAATATAAGTAGCAGGTCACGTTCCTCAGTGCGTCCAAAAAGGGAATCCCAAGAAAAGGATGGTAACAGCAATGAAGAGGACATGTCTTCCCAGTCTGACTCCAGCGAGGAGGAGGAGTTTGTGTGTCGTTCAGAGAGGGGGAAGAAGAACACGAAGCGGCCAACACGCAAACGAAAGGAAAGCTGCAGCAGCAGCAGCAACCACAGCTCTGACTCAGAAAGCGAGCACTCACCTTCAGTCTCTGAAAAGTTATTTGCGAGCTCAGGTTCCCACAGCAGTCCAAAGAGGAGAAGTCACAGACGGTGTGGAATTGGTGAAAGGACTGTCAGCCGCCAGCTAAGGCAGCGCAACCAACGGGCTGCCTCAGAGGACGAGGAGGGAAGTGACGAGTCCTACGGGAAACCGAACCGAAAGACGCGTGTGAAGACCCGGAACCGGGGTAAACGGACAATAAACTATCACGACAGTGAATGAAGGACATAGCGGCTACAGACTTTAGAGGAAAACAGAGACTGACATTAACTGGAGACCTTGAAGACACTTGATGGCCACGTTATGGTAGTAGCACTGGAGTCCTTGGGAGAAAATGCTGTGAATCTGTTTCATTCAGGGATATTTATATTTTCTATGAAAAATAAAAACATGTTTATAGATGTAATAGAAATTCAAGCATTTGAATTGCTGGTTTTCACAAGGACAGAGAGCGAGACACCACCTCCCATACTGCTTGTTGTGATTTGGCCAGCAGAATAACCATTCTGGGGAATCTTATCAGCTTGGGTGCTATCTAATATACCTCTGTTTAATCAAGCATATTGCTGGCTTGCACTAAGATACACTGTAATGAGGTATTTCATACACTAGTTTTGCATTAGAAACTCAGGGGTCAACTAAGTTTACTGTAGTCTCAGACATGCAGTTGTTTTTTGAGCTAAGGTAAGGGCAAGAAACAATTCTAGGTCGGCAGGTGTCCAAGCACACTCACTGGGACAAAACAAATCCATGTTCAGACTTTTGACTTTGGCACTCCTTTGTAAATCCACACACTTAATGCTTGACTGTATTATGAGTTGATATGAGCCAAATGAACGAATATGATTTCCCCCCCCCCATATCTTTTCATTTTTGATTTGTGTTGTGTTCTAGTGAATAGGTGTAAATATGTGATTAAGAATGACATTGTCTGAAAGGTTTGTCAAACAGTCAGTAGCAGAGCGTTTATTTAAATACAAAGGTTTTGGGGTTTTGTTTTGTTTTTTACATTTACCTGCATTGTCTTGCCATATGTCACAAATTGGTACCTTTTTGCCAAGTACAAGTAACCAAAAGTACTTACTGCAAAATACTGTGATTTCTCATATTGGGAAGACTTTTTACTGTTGTCCTGTGTTACCTACTTTCAGTATTAAATTCTTTTTCAGAGTTTTTGCCAGTCACATGGTTTAGTTTGTTTATGGGGAGTTTCTAAATGCAGTCGCTTTATGACATTTTGCTTAATGTTTTTCGTACTACACCTTTAATAAACAGATTTCACAGGAAAAACTTAACACAATGTGGTTGTGGAGTGCAATGAATGAGTTAATCTGCCTATTAATAAAGACTCTTTCAAGGTGTTCTGTGTTGAACTTAATCTCATCCACTGACATTAGAATTGTGCATCTGTTTATAATTTTGTTATGTTGCAATATGTCTCAGCAATTTTCATGTTTCAAATTTATCTTTTATGGGGATGCTTTGAGCTTGAGTGTTCTCATGTAGTCGACCCACATAAATGCTCTTCCTGCTTAAATCCACAATTCACTGAAAAGCAACTTTGTCTATAGAGTAAAGCAATTGCCTTGGTGAGTTTGTTTACAAGTATAAATCTAGGAAGAAGTAGAATAATGTGGATCATTTGAGAAATGGGCCTTATTGTGGCTGGGAGAGAGGTGGTTAAATTTATGGCCCTAGTCTGGGTTCAGCATGCAAAATTAGTACCAAGATACTAACTCATTAAGATTCAAAGCAGTTTAGCATTTTGCAGTGTAGTCTTAAAGGGAAAATATTGTTTACACTAAATTAATTCAGCTGCATATACAACTGTCAAACTTATTTGTATAATGTCAAAATTGAGTAGCTCAGAGATAATGCAGCATGTATTTCAGTGAATGTGAATGATGCTGTTTTTGTCTTACATAAGATCGACTTAATCGATTTACAACTTGCCTCCTATGGTTCTAGTTTGAGGAATATATATGCATATTAGCTACATCTCTTTGCCTTGAATATTAAAATATTCTCCAGCTTCTAGCTAAAAAAAAATCTATCACAATGACGTCACCTGGTGATGTGATCTGGGAGGATTTTGGAGGGGCAGGTCGATCAAGAGTGCAACTGCCTTTAGTTTAATAGAATATATATGCTGAACATGTACCCATAGTAAACTAAACTAAAGTTGGCCTTTTGAATAAAGTGTGTTAGTCTTTTTTTGTAGTGAGACACATTTGCTAATTAGCTGGCAGTGCATGAATGTGCATTTAATGTGTGAGTATTGAGCGCTTTTATGTAACAATGTACACATGAGAGACCAGTGGCTGTGCTATAAATTAACTAAGCTTTTATTGTGAAGGGTTCCAATAAAGTGCATAACGTCGCTTCCGCGTGACGACATTACGTACTGGTTTCTGTTAGCGTCGCACTTTCGAGAGATTTTATAGTTTTAATTACGGTTTCTTTGCAACGTTAGAAAAAAAAACTACAAAACTATTCCGATTTGAATACAGATTTTAACAACGCTTCATGTACTATGAAGGTGACTTTCTTCAAAACGTATTTTTTCATTCGTATATTCCTTTTCACGAAAATACCAGCAGCTACCGTCATTTGGATTGACTTTGACAGGCAGCGAGCATGTGAACAGTTTTGTTTACTGGGTTGACACGAACAATACATGACTAAACAGCAGATATATTGTATTTTTCCTGAAGAAAACGGTATACAGTATATTCACGCTTTTACAGTATCTATTCATATTTCGGGCTTATGCAAACAAGCTAGCACTGAAGCTAAATTTAGCATGACGTCTGTTGGCCACTCTCTGCACCATACACTTCCATAGATTTCAACAGGACTTACAGCAGGTTTAGGACAAAATGTCTGCGTGTAAAAGGTTGCTTTACCTTGTGAAGCACAGAAGCTTGTGGACACATGTTCGGAGAAAGGTCACAACATGGTCACCTGTTGGAGCTGCGTTCAATGCCAAACCTCACAGGAGACTGGACCTGTTTGAGAAAAGCGTGGTTCGTATTTGTGCTGTATATTTCTATTTAACTACGATACTGCTACACTAATCAATACAGCTTCAGCGAAAGATAATGTTAATAGAGATTTGCATCAGGTTGTGGTTGCGGTTATGACATTCATAGTTTGTGTGACCTCTGGTTCACAGGGTTTGTTTGGAGTGTCAGAGCTCAGTTGTCCTGCAGGCTTCCAGGTTGCCACAAAGCGAGTTCTCAAAAACACTGAGCTTCTGGTGGAAAAAGTTTGTAACTGTCCTCCAGGGGCTGGCACAGTTGAGTCTTTTGACCAGCTGTCAGATGGTTTATGTAAAGTTGCAGATCTGGTAAGTTCAACTCACAAAATATGCCAAAACCTTGCACTGTCTGTGTCAATATTACCATACTTCTCTGCTAGTAACAAGCAACAAGAAACTGCTGTACAGCAATGCCAAAGTAATGTTAAGGTACAATAATTCAGAAACAGAGAAGCCGTTACATAGTTTGTCCTCAAGAGAGCATGCAAAGTTTATGTTCATGTGAAGGTTATATATTATTATACAAGTCATCCATTTGTTAATCACAGAATTCAAGTAATTCTTATCAAACGTGTTAATAGGTTGATATCGGTTTTTATTTTGTGATCAGATGTTTAGGCCTCAAAAATGTAGTGATGGTCAGTGATGGTAGTTCATCCTCTTCAGCTCCAGGCGTGAATGGTCTGTACCTGTAGCGTGTGTAATTATGAGTATGAATGGATACTTACCTTTTATATGTTATATGGAAAAAAAAAATCTCTCAAAGCCTGAAAAGACGGGCTTGTTCATTCAGTTGGCAACCTTGTCATTATTACCTTGAGCTATAAGTTGTATTAATTAATTATTCTCCCCATATCCAGGCAGACTTTGTAAAAGTAGCTCATCCAGATCCAGCGTTCCGTGACGCTGCAGAGAAGACCTGCGTAGAAATTGGCACAGTTGTGGAGAAGTAAGAGGCAATATATTGATCTCACCTTCAGAGTTGTTCATACCTGCACATAGATCATTACCGAAAAAATGTGATGCATTATACAACAGTAAGATAATGCTGGTCATTAAGACATTTTTTACATGCTTTCAGTCAAGAGAGATCTTGAGTAGCACTTGAAAGATGTTCAGGCTTGTTAACTCTATGTTTCAGGCTGAACACTAATGTTGAGTTATGCAAGAGCCTAAAAAGTTTGCTGGACAACCCGGATATTGTGGCTCAGCTGGACTCTGATACAAGGTAATTTTACCATTAGTTTTATTTATTTATTCTGTGCTTCTACTCTTGGCTCTGTAGAAGGTATTGAGAGCATTGTGGATAAAGTATTTATTGTTTAGTTCTTTCCATAATTGTGTCAATATCTATTAATATTATTAATTTTGATATAATGCCTGATGTTTTGAATATTAATTTTTGTTTGCTTTTCTAGACGAGTGGCAGAGTTGTTCATGTTTGACTTTGAAATCAGTGGAATTCATCTAGAAGAAAATCTGGTTAGTCACTTCACAGTAACCTTAAATCAGATATATGTAAAAATAGTTTTCAACAACACATAAAGTCAACATTATAACAGTGTGCAGTGTAATTTATAAATTATATTTTTGCTCTATTCGCTGCAGCGGAAGGAGGCAGTTGCCCTGCATGTGAAGCTGTTGGATCTCAACAATGAGTTTCTGGTCGGCTCTCACATGCCTAACAGGATTGCCAGATCTGCGATTCCTGCACATCTACACCTGCATTTTGAAAATGAAGGAAGTTTCATTCAGATTGGGGGATTACATGCAGAGTCCCCTGATGCTTTGGTATGTACTTAGTTTGGTGTACTGGGATGAATATATTTTTTTTTTTGACCAGCAGGGGGCACCTTTGCCACATAACAGATGACAAGACTGAGAATGGGCAGGATATTGACTCCAGTTTCCTGTAAACATCTGCCAGCATTCCTAATATAAATCAGTACTAAAGTACTCTCGTAAAATCTCATAATAAATTAAATACTTTTAATAGTCCTGTTACTCTTTGATCCTTACAAGTGTATGGAAATATGCTATTTGTTTCAACAGATGTTTTTTAACCTCAGTATAATGGTAGTAATACCAAATATATAGTTAGTATTGTTTCATGAACGGGATGAAAGCACACTTTCAAAAAAAAAAAAGTATTCAGTATGAATTCATTGCACAAAGTCACAGCTGTGAAACTCAAGTTTAAGCCCCATTAAAAAGACACCTTACTACAATGTATAGAATAATTTGACAGTTTGAAAGTGCTTGTAAAAGTAATTATTAATTTCTTCATCTGGACATTTTTCCACCTTCCTTGGTAATTTTTTTTGTTGTAGACCGTTACATCCTTGTTTATCTGTTAATTCAGACATCATACGTTGTATCACAAATTGACCTTTGTCCTGCCTTTTACATATAGGTGCGTGAGATTGCCTACAGGATTTACCTCTATCCCAATGCAGAACTGATGGAGTGTCTGGAAGAGCTGCTGAAATGCAGATACAAACTCGCTAAACTGGTGGACTACCAGTCTTATGGACACAGAGCCCTTAAGGGAACAATGGCAGAAACACCAGGTTAATGCATCTCTTTGCCTCAGATCCCATATAGTTACTATAAGTGACTGTATTTGATCTATAATAACTGGTAAAACTTGAGCAAACAACAAATAATCCTGATTTTAGTGGAGCAATACAAAAGAAGAAACTGCGTTTCTTTGCTTTCACATTTTGAGAACTACACTCAGATAGTTTTACATGTTGCAACTTTATTTTTATTGGCCTTTGCAGAGATGGTGATGAGCTTTCTTCAGTTGTTAACAGACAAGCTGTCAGACAGGTACACTCTCCTTTTACAAGTTTTTGTCAAAAATGTTCATATTAAGTATTTAGCTTAAGAGTCAAGGTGGTTGCCTGTTTTATGTTGTCAATAAACACTTAATTAAATCATAATTTCTTTTGATAGTTGACTGCAGGTCTGTGTATTCTGTGTGCTTGGGACTCGTCAAAAAGTCCAAAATATGCAAATCATGTTGATCTGAGACTCTAAATTACCCACAGGTATAAATGTGCCTGTTAGCCTGGCAACAGCTGTCCAAGGTGTTTCCTTGCCTTCAGTCAAATGCATGCTGGGATAGGCTCTATCAGTGGGTAAAGACTGGAATGAATGCCTCCAGTCAGTTAGCACATAACTTGTTTTTGTGTTGTTGTTTTTTTTCACTTTTTATCTCACAGAACAGCCAAAGACTTTAAGATGATGAAGAATATGAAGAAGAAACTCAACCCTCACAATTCTGTGAGTGTTTTGTTGTTGTTGTCCACAACAAATTCTTTACATACAAGGTTATTTCTTTATTTTATGATTTCTACTACATTTGCAAATATTATACATTTCCCCCAATGAGTATATAATTACTATTAACTACACAAAGTTTAATATTATCAGTGTAACATATTAAAATGTATAATTTGTTTTTATATTGCTTATAAAGCCATTTTATCTTCTTTTGTTTTGATATCTGATGTAAATAAAACACCACTGTCTATTGTTTTTATAGGACCTCATGCCTTGGGATCATCCTTTCCTCAGTGGTGTCTTGCGTGCTGAAAGGTGAGTATTTCACATTTTTGGTGGGCTACGAGTTATCAGGCTGCTGTAATTTGATGAGGACAACTTGAACTGTGATTTTTGTGAATGTATTAGATGGTTGTAACTTCATATCCCAGACTGGTACAGGTTGTTAGTGGCTTTCAGCTCTTTCTCAGGTGTCCTATGTTTCAAAAGGTGTTAAGGGAGATGTATGGGAGTTATAGGTGTGTTGCATCACTTACCTGATTCAACACAAAACGAGCCTCCTCTAAACATTTAACTTAAAATTAAAAGCACTTAGCAGTTAGCAGTGTTAGCCCTTAAGCAGAATCACAGTCTTTTCTGATCTCTGCTTGTGATATATGTTGTTGAGAGGATGTTCTTGCTCTTTATCTTATTTGACCTCACAGCAGGATGTTTCATATGATTTTCAATGAAATTTCACTTTCTTCCGCCCTTGAAGTTTGTGTAGTAGTTACTCCACTCAGAAAGGCATCTAGCCGACCTGAGGATTCGAACCCAGGTCCTTCCAACTGTGGGGCAACAGTGCTAAACACTAACATTTCTTCAAATTCAAGATGTCTTATTCTAAGTTTAGAGGTTGCAGTCCTGTTGAGTTTCTCGAACAGGTATTTTCAGGTATCTGTTCTTAATGAACTGCACTTTTCCTTCCTAACATTCACAAGAGACTAATAACAGCCCAGGCCAGATGTTCTGGGAAAGCTTTAAGTAGATATTTATTGCAGACATTATAGATCCCTCATGTGTACTTTAGGTTTAAGCAGCTACCAAATTATGTGTTTGTGTGTGCGCCACTATGTGTTGGTAACTGTTCTCATGGGCTCTTAGAAGGAATAGCTATGTTAGCTTGTATTTTTGTCATGGTGCCACTCCTTCACGAGAGAAATGTCTAGTCTGCTCCTGTTCTTAGGTTTGGGCCCTGCTAACAGACCTCTACTCTCGGCTAAAGAAATTTAGGAGACAGCCGGGTTGCATTAAAAAGCAGTTTCACAAGAGCTAATGCTGTTCTGTGTTACACACACACACACACACACACACACACACACACACACAAACATAAACATGTAAACCCACACATGTAAACCCACTAGTAGTTAATCTCTCTCACTGGTTGGACTCCCTTTTAGCCACAATCTCATGCATTTTCTCCCCGTTATTTTCAGTAACCATTTGAAGTGGTGCATGTTGGAGCCTTACTGAAATGATGTGTAGATTGTGTGAGTATGTGTGGTAAACAGAGCTAGTCTGTTATTCCTCACTGATAATGCACAAGATATGGTGTTCGTGCTGTTTTGGTGTTCTTATCTGTATCTAAAGTGCCTTATAGCAGCATGAATACATTCATTTTAAGCATGGGTGGCCTCAGGACAGAGTCAGACCCCCTCCTCTGATTTCTGTAAGTTTTGTGGTTTTGTCTAACCAGTCGAAATCACACGTAATGATCAGATGTCTGGAGTCTTTTTAGACCACTCAGTAGCCTGTAATATAACATTTATAGAAATAATTTGTATCTGATTTAAACATCGTGATCATTGTTATTCTTTCTTTTTTCTAGCTTTTGAATGAATTACGTGTGCACAGGGTCTGCAACAGGAAGGGCCTTTTGGAACAGATTAGTCTGTATTTGATTAAAATTAAAATAGTTAGACATTTTTCCATTATTATTATATATTATAGGTATGAAATCCAGCTAACACATCTTATTAATAACTAAAATCTGTCAGTTATCTTCTGCTGAGTTTCACATTTTAGATATAGTATCAGAAACCTCACTGTCTGTAGGAACATAAAGATTAAATATTAATAATGGCTGCTGTTTCTGCCATTTCCATATTTTGGTTTATGTCTTTGTCAGGTACAACATAGAGCCCAGTCTGTACAGTCCGTTCTTGTCTCTGGGTGCCTGTATGGAGGGTTTGAACAACCTCTTCTCTCAGCTGTATGGTGTCTCCCTCATGTCTGAACATCCCAGTCCTGGAGAGGTGTGGAGCGAGGATGTTCGCAAACTGGTAAATTTCACCTCTAGTGTACATTGTCTGTGTTGACTTTTTGCTAACAAGGCCCCTGGCTCATTCTAATATTTGTGATAATAATTTTTTTCTTTGTGGTGTGCTTTAAAATGTACATTAAACCAAAGACAGTTTTCAGAGATCAAAGTTTAAAGATGCTGTATGCTATGTATTTAATGTGTGTATGTCTGTGTGTGCGTTTGCATTTGTGTTTCTAGGCTGTGGTACATGAGACAGAAGGATTACTGGGATACATCTATTGTGACTTTTTCCACCGACCAGACAAACCTCATCAGGTGTGTACACATACACTCATCTTCAGACAGAAGAGAGGTTCTTGTGAAGACTGAGCTCACAATATTTTGTATATCTTTTCGTTGCTTTTCTCATTTTATTTGCACTTTTCTCTTTTTTCTACCTCTTAGGACTGTCACTTCACTATCCGCGGTGGCCGTTGGTGTCAGGAAACAGGCCAGTACCAGCTCCCAGTTGTGGTGCTGATGCTGAGCCTGCCTCATCCCACCAAAAGCGCCCCCACCCTGCTCACTCCAGGCATGATGGAGAACCTTTTCCATGAGATGGGGCACGCCATGCACTCCATGCTGGGGCGTACTCGCTACCAACATGTTACAGGTGAGGTTTGGATGCTGGAACCATGTGCCAAAATACGCCTACTCTCAAAAGTAACACATTCTAATTGACACATGATTGCACACATGTAGTATTCAGCACGGTTTATTGTTACTGTTAACTTAACTGTTTATCTAGCAGAGTATCTAGCAAAGTAAAAACAACCTCATCATGTGGGAGGTGACCAGTGTTTTACATTTTATGGTCTCTGTATCTGAAAACGACAGCTACACAGTTCCCAAATGTCACAAGCTAGAATTATGTCATTGAATACAGAGCTACTCATTACTGTGTGGTGAATTGACAACTGAGGGTAAATCCAAGTGAAAGCCCTAAGGAGGGGTTTAGATTATACTTGGCTACAAAAGCTGTCATTTGACACTGTTTCACTTGTCAGACTGTTGATGGATACCTTCACTGGTAATTCAAGATCCCTAAAGTATTTATTTTACACTAATAACAGTATCTGTTAACTCAACTGGAGGCTGTTTCTTTAGTGGACACCATGTTTACACCTGTTTAGACAGGCTACTAGAGCTAAAATTGTGGCTGATAAGCTCACGACTGTTGCAGTAACAGTAACTTGATGCTACATTTTCCAGTCTCTGATTATCTTTGCATTTTATATGTCGTACTTGGTTTTTCATACTTAATTTTTGAAAATAATACATTGGTATAAAGGGGGGGTAGAAAGACGAAATTCAGATTTTCTCAGTTTAAATCTCAAGGTACAAAGTGGGTTATATATCTATGTCTGCTTGGACCCACACAGCAAGAATGAAATGAGCCATACCTTTCTTAGTTTAAAGATCTTTGTCTTCTAGGGACCAGGTGTGCGACCGACTTTGCTGAAGTCCCGTCTATCCTCATGGAATACTTCGCCACTGACTATCGGGTCATCAGCCAGTTTGCACGCCATTATGAAACTGGACAGGTACACCTAAACCCCCAGACTTAAGTCCAGTATAAAGACAGATTTGTACTAAAACACGGTAGAGCGATATTTTCCAATACACCTGAATTATACTTTGTTTTCCATTTTAGCTGGGATGTTATAAACCAGCTGATATTGTCCTTGCCTTTCAATTATTTTTTGTATGATGCAAAACAGCAGACATAATGTTAACATTAATCACTTTAAAAAGATGGATGTGGATGCATCGATGGCATCACAAATATGTCTGTGTCACTGTCTCCTCAGCCTTTGCCCGAGAGTATGGTGGCTCGCCTCTGTGAGTCAAAGAAGGTGTGCGGAGCTGCAGACACTCAGCTGCAGGTATAATTACCAGGCTCACACATGACATACTGTTTTTCATTTCTAAAAATATACATCACTTTTCGAAGGGCATCACAGTCTGACTCACATGTCTACTAGTTCATGACTGGCTGTTTGATAGACTGACGCTCACTATTAATGTCTAATTTAAATGTTATCTGTGAAGATTCATCCAGGTCATGGTTATCTCAAAAATAATCTATATAATAAATTTTCCCTTTTTTTCAGGTAATTTAAATGTTGTTAATTTATCAAATCTAATTATATTTACGTAGCCCAGTATCACTGATTTGTAAAGTTATACCATATAAATAAAGAAGATAATAATAATTTCAACAATGTTAAAGTACCAAAGTCTTTAGGCTTTTAAGGATGTATTATGCAGAAATGGTATAACATTTGACCGCATTCTTTTTGACTTTGGTGTGATACCACTGCTGCATTTGTCTGCTATTGGGTCAATTATAAAATTAAATTCTCTGTGCCATAAATGTCTGTTTTTATCCAGAAAACTGTTAAAAACCAATTAAATCAATCAGCCACATCACTGCATGTCTCTTTTTTTGGGGATGTAAACTACATTTTCCCCACATTGTAAACAAAGGGTTTTGGATTCACAGATCTTAAGTGAGTAGATGCAATTCTTTGTTGGTTTCAGCCTGTATGTTAAGTTTTGAAAAAATAAAAACACTAGGAAACCACTGGCCACTTATTCTTTAAGCATGTTCTCTATGTGACTCAGTAGAACCTTTTTTTATTTATTCTTCTGGGCAGATTTTCTACGCAGTGTTGGACCAGATCTACCATGGCAAACCTCTGAACCGCTCCACCACAGAAATCCTGAAGGAGATACAGCAGAAATTCTACGGCTTGCCTTATACGCCCAATACGGTACATCTTTATACACACTTATTTTCTTTCTCCATTTGGATTGCTGGACTGGATTTGGATTTGGATTCCTAACTACTGTATCTTGTGATGAATTACAGTTTCTGAGTTTGATGGTAATTTGGGGAAAGTTCTAAAAATGCTTCTCTCACTGCTCAGCTAATCACTGAGGAGCCCTTTAGCTTTCTACTTTTCCTTTTTGTCCTTCCTTCTTCTCTTTCTCTCAGGTTTTATATCTTTAACCCAGGTACAGCAGCGTTTAAGGGATTAAAGCCTTTTTTTTTTGCAGCCCTGCTAAAACAACAAAGCAGAAGTATACTTTGAATGAGCTGTCCCTGGGGGAAATATTTGAAACTCCTTTAATGAAAAAAGCTCAATATTTCCCCACTTTTGCAGCTGCGGTGAGGGTATGGGGCCAGGAGGGAGAAGAGAATCAAAAACAGCCATAATTTAGCCAGGAATGGCCTTCAGAGAGCATTTACTCTGGGCTATAATTATGTGGGGTGCCATCAGGAATAGAGATTATTGAACTGCTCTGTATTCTTCCAAACTTTAGTGTCCAGGCCAGCGTTTCTCTTCACAGGAGTCCTCCCACACTTCTACTCGTGTCCTGCTTTGCAGCAGCCTCCCCAGAGATTGTGGTCTATGTTATATAGTTTCTCACTGTCGCAATCATTTTTCTTCAGCTTTTCAAGCTACGCTGAAAGCTCTAACAGACACTTCACCTCTGTGCCGGATAGTTTTCCTTATTTGAACAGAGAATGATTGCAGTGCTTGAGTATCAGGGATTGGATCATGTTTGTGAAAACAGATTTTCTCGTGAAAACAGATTTGTTTAGCTCCTTCAGTGACAGATTCTACCTATATTTGGCTCCTGAATTTCTTTCTCTGCCCATCCTCATGGAAGCGGAGTTTAGGAAGTTTCCAGAGTGAAGTGAAAGTTTGAGTGGGTAATAGGTTACAGAGAGCCACAGATTATAAACATTAGGGTGATGCTGACATGTGTATAGTTTATAGAGCAGGGCTATCAGTTCCTGCTGTGCACTGAGAGGGAGGATCAGCTGTAAGTAACACAGACCACATGCTTGCCCTTGAGCCGAAGATAATATTTGGAAATAAATGGCACAAAGCAAGATGTTCTGCTTGCTGTGTTGACATTTCTTTTATGTGCAATTCTTGACCTGAATGCTTTAGGACTGAGTGTTTGTTCCTGTTTTTAAGTGTTTTTGTTTTTTAGTTTTTTTGCAATGCATGAGGTGATTCATTTTGTTCCACATTCTCCTGTAAAAATGTTTAGTTGCACCTTAATACCATGAACAAAACACCACAAGTTGTGTTTGGAAAGAACAAAAACTCTTTTATCTCAAATACAAGAGGAACAGAGTGAAAAACCCTGTGCTGACTTTGTCTGCTTTGTGTGTAAAGATCAAAAGGATATCTCGTTGACATGTGACCCACTTGCACTCTCTCACAAAAGTCGACATTAATCATTTGATGTGTGGCAAAGAGTTCGGCAAGAAAAAGCAGCTGGGAAGTCAGAAACTCATTTATGTGGCACGTAGTGATGAGTGTTCTCATCAAAGACTCGGATAAAAAAAATATGGTACAATTAATGAAAGCCAGAAAATGACAGCCTGGTTTCCCATAGGTTTAAAGCTGAACTTAAAACTTAAAACCAGCACAGTCTAAAATGTGTTTATTTATTTTTTATCAAATCAGTTTGTATCCCACACTTTCCCTCATATATGAATAAGACTAAACAGCTAAAACAGACTTGTGACCTACATGACCTGAGGCACTGCATCACTGCTGCGTTCAGCTGACAAAGCAGACTCGGTCAACTTCAAGTTTCCCGCAGTTTTCTGAGACATAATTTCCTTTCAGGGGTGCTATTTACTCTCATTAAAGTCTGTCAGGCCCAGAAGAGTCTGTCAAGTCAACATTTTGTAGCTTATGAATTTTTTATGTGGTTAGATCACAGAGACCAGATCAGATCAGGTCATGGAGCTCGCTCTCACAGTGCTGAACATGAGCATCCTGCAGTTTAAGCTCTCAAGCAGTTGTAAAGTTGTAATATGAACATTGTTTGTAATGTATGCATGTATTTTCAGTGTTCAGTGTCACTTCAAGTATTTCCAGTACCCTGGTATTCATACTGAAGCACATAGGTAATCTGTATACAAACACATTACGTGCCTTGTCTGCATCCTTTGATTCACATCATCCTTTCACTTGCAGTTGGAAAATGAATCATTAACATGTTTAAATTAATGCGAGATGGAGGGTGGCGTCTGCAGTCTGTTTTGGTATTATCAAATATGGCTGCTGCTGTCTTCTCCAACAGGCTGAATGTTTGAGTTTTTGCCAGCTGAATTCCCCCAGAGTCCCTGTTTGCGAAGATCATAACAGAGTGCATCTTTATAGATCTGGAGTGGGGCCCCCTTAGGCAACTACCGGGGAGAAGGGAAGAGAAGGGGGCTTTCTACCATTTAGGAATTTCCACGTTTGATTCTTTAAAGGAGGACCTGGCAGGTTGTGATTTAATGTTTTGTTATATAGGTTTATTGGAGATTTGGTTATAGATATCAGTGAAGTCAGTGGAGGCAAACTTAAAGGTGAAGAGTAATTTCACCAATTTTTCTCATTACTATTAACTTCACTTTGGTTGCAGTATTTGGTTTAGTATAATTAAAACAAAGTTGACACTGGACAAGTTTTCCGTAGCCACTGAGCATCTTCTCTCAGCAGGTTTTACAAGCAGGAGCATTAAAGACTTTTAAGGATGCAGCATCCTCCCTCTGTCACGTAGTGTAAAGGAGTCATTGCATGTTCTTTTTATTTGAGTTCTCTATTACATCCACTCTGGTGAGATAAAACCTTGTGATATCTATGTTATTGTGTCTTTTCATTGCAGAGAAAGTGACAATGTTGTGACTTTGTGTTGTGTATTTCTGTCATAGGCATGGCAGCTGAGATTCAGCCACCTGGTTGGCTATGGTGCCAAATACTACTCCTACCTCATGTCCCGGGCCATTGCCTCAATGGTGTGGAAGCAGTGTTTTGTACAGGATCCTTTAAACAGGTGAGAACTGCTGTAGGTTAAGAAACCAACAACAAAATCTGAAATTACTCTGAAAATACTCTTCAAAACCTCAAAAAAGTAAAGTAAGTAAGAAAAGTAAGTTGAAGCTCAACATATTTTTTTATTTTCTGTGGGTAAAATGCCACTTTATCAACACATGTCTACTCTACCTTTGTGTAATGTCTGAAAGCTTTGGTCCATGTTATTTGTCAGAGGTCATAGAGAAAACCTGATGCGATTATTTAAACATTACATTTATATGAAACTCATGTCGACATGGCAGGTGTCAGCTAATACAACCAGTTTGCCCCTGGACAAAGCACAGAAGCTTTGTTTTGAAAAACAAAACCTCACCCATATCTTGCCTCAAGTCCTGCAGCACTGAGGCTATGTTCCCTCTCCCTATAAGATTGTTTTAGCCCCACCTGCAGTTGTCAGATCTCATCTTCCTGTCACCTGTCTGTTGTGAACAGGCAGCTTAGACGTCTTGGCCCTTGGCTCCAATGTGTTGGCAGCAGTGGTGGAGGGGTTGACAGAATATGAGGAGCTGACAAGTTTCTGTAACCTTATCTCTTTCTTCTGTGTCTGTCTTCGTGTTGCACTCTTTGTCTTCGTCAGGGACATGGGTGAACGTTACCGACGGGAGATGCTGGCCCATGGAGGAGCCAAGGAGCCAATGCTGATGGTGGAAGGTAACTTAGCATGTCTGACCAAATGTTGAACAAATCTTTTCACATATAGACAATAAAGTGAATGAAACACTTTATTTTTACCAGTTAGTTTTTTAATGTTTGTTTTACATCAGATTGAAGAATTACGTCTTTAGGCCTCAGTTCTCCCTCAAATATGACACGACAGCCTTCAAGGAACATCCATTTCAACTCGTGAATGACAAACCTCAGGATGTTTCATTTTTGTTTGGAAATGTTTGAATCCTATTTCTGAAGCAATAACTTGACGAATTCCTATATTAAGTAAGACTGACAAAGTTTCTTGTTGTGTATTAAAGTCCTTTAAGCACACTCATCATCTATCAATCACAGTGTTAATCTGAATGTGTCAGACAGAGGCAGCTGTGAGTTTATTAGTCAGGTTGTAGATTTTTCAGGTGTTCACTGCTGTTGCCGTTGTGGTTTGGCCCACTCTTTGCCTGAACAATATATTTACCAGTTTAGCACCTCCTACAGTTTCTTATCTTTGTTTAAAGGAGCTTAATCAACTCAGAGACTCAGCCAGTCCTATCATAGCAGAGTGGTGTGGTATACATTGCTGAGTCAGCTCCCGCACATTGTTCATCCTATTCCAGACCTTTTCTGGGCTCAGCTATTTGATCTTAAGCAAGTTACATTATACTGTATATCATGTTGCTTTTCTGTACACAGACAAAAACCAGAGAAAGGAAAAAAGCAGACATGGATGATTATGGGTTTGAATGATAAACAGTGCTGACTCTGCAGAGCTGAGAGAAGACTCTTACATTTCAGTGTGCATTTAACCACTTCACATCATGTACACACAGTCAAACCATGCTAGCATAGCTACTTTTTTACCCTTACTATCATGGTTCAAAAGATGGCAGTGCTGTTTGGTCCACATATTTTAACCAGACTGAAAAGTCTAACAGTTACTGAATGAATTGTCGTACAGTTTTGAACAGACAATCATAGTCACCAGAGGATGAACTCTACTGACTTTGTGGCTCCCTGAATTTGTTGTTGTGAGTTAAATATCTGGCATACTATGACTAAGACAGATTGCCATGAAATCTGGTAGGCATCAAAGTCCCCCAAAGGATGAGTTTAATAACTTTGGTGACCACTTGACCTTTAACCAATGGTTATCATCAGGTCAATGTTAATTTGTATAGTACTATAGTTTTGCAGATATTGATATTTGGCAGTAAATTATTACCATTCCTGTCTAGATCACCTGTACTTTGTATTGTATACTAAGTAATAAATGTTAGTGCTAATTTATCATGTTAGCATTCTATCTCCTGGTTTGTAACCATCCAGCTGTAGTCAATGAGCTTATGTCACTGTAGCAGGGAGTTTATCTTGTTGTCGGCTAGACAGGCAAAAAACTACATTCCCTCGTTGCCCTCCTCACTTCATCCTCCTCTCTTTCCCATCTTGTGCACTTGCTATGGCGTGTCTGGACAGGACAACAAAAGAAAAGGTGAGAGAGAGTACTAATATCAGGTGACATTTGGGAGTGTACTGTAAATCTCTCCCTCAGGGACACCTCCTCCCTTCAGATAGTCCTTCTGACAGCTCCAACCAAGGCTGCGCCCAACCTCTGAAATTACAGCCACCAACAGATCAGATCCTTGTTATTAGATCTGCTGTCCAATTAACTGTTGTTGAACTGACAATATTTGTTTTTATGGGTCCGTTTGAAGTGAGTGTCACTCTAATTATAGGCCAAGTCCCTGTGAGCAGAATAGTTATCAGGGTCATATTCATCCCTCCAGTTGTCTTTCTCAGCCATAAGACACTGTACAGACCTCAAGAAGAAATATGTGCACTGAGAATAATGGTGGAAAAAATTACAGTTTATAACAAAAAATACAAATACCTATACACTCAATGACCACTTCATTAGGTACACCTGAACAATCCAATAATGTAGGATTAGATTGTACAGGTGTACTTAATGAAGTGGCCAGTGAGGGTTAGTTACAATCTCACTTTCTGGCATTGTCCTATAATTGAGTTTCCAGTCTGTGCACTTGCGTTTATGATATTATATTTATGATCATCTGGAAGAACATTTATTTCTTTTTTTTTTATGATAATAAAATCTATTCCATGTCTGCAGAGATGCTTAAACCAAAGTAAAAACACTGCATTCTTAAAGAAAACTCAGTCGCTTCAGTATTTTAATGGTAACATATTTTGTCATAATCGTCATTCGTCATTGACTTTAACATCATGAAAGCTGAAGTTAGAGTTATAAAACCACATCAGTGCATGTGTCGAAACGTTTAGCTTTCACTATTCTTCGATGTGGGGTTGAGAGGTTCATAACCATCTTGAATTCTTACTGGGGAATGGAAAATTAATTTGAAGCAAATAATAAGGGTCCTTTTTTATTTAAAGCAATATTTAGGCCAGGAGAGACCAGAAGACTAGAGGACACTGAACCTGCCCCGCCCAGATCCAACCTTTTACACATAATACTTTCAAACAAAGACTCTTGTAAATGGAGGTGTGTAACATTTCCCTCCTATCCCAGTTGGCAAGGTGGTACAGTGGGCACAAGAGCACACTGGGAACTGGAGCAGGCCCCAGTAAGGCTAATCAGAGGCCAGTCTTTATCTGCATGACTCCCTGCCGCTACTGGATGTTTCCCAGGAAAGACTGTGTTGAAATGTAAACCCCGGTATTAAATCCACAACAGCATTGGGGCTGAGTGAGTGAGTCAGAGAAAAAGGGAAAGAAAGGCAAGGAGGGAGTGAAAGGCGATCAACTCACTGAACTGAACCTTGGGTCCTGCTACACTGAGGGCTTTCATGGCTCAGACTGTTCCCATAGTTCTGATCGGCAAGCACAGAAAATGAATCTACTGGCTTTTTTGTCTAGGACCAGCATGACTGCTTGCTTAGTTGGAAATAAACCCCAAGAGCCCAGTGGACTATACAGTCCCACAGCACTTCTGTGTCAGTAATATACAGTCTAGTTGTGTTTGAATTCACGCAGGGGATTGGCTAAAATTCAAACCTAATATGCTAAGCTGCAAAATACATAATTTATAGCCCTTAGTTAAAAGCAGAAATGATTTGTGATTTAAATTGTCTTTCAGTGCTCCATAACTAGTAGTAGCAAGTATAGAGGGACGTGTCTTATCTTTGATTTAGTGACTGCAGTGCTGTGAAGATAATGGAAGTGAAAGCTCTAAAACATTTAAGACATATTTAATTGCTTAAAAACATAGATGGTAATTTGTTTTAGCTTTTGTGCAATTACAATTGAAATCTAACCCAATGAATGCATTTCAAATAAAGTACTTACTGAAGTGCCAACACTAGATGTGTCTCCTGGCCTGATGTTCTCAGATCTCACACATCAGAGGCTGTTTTGGAAATGTTTTAGAGGACTAGAAAACTAGACCAAGTTTTTAAGTTTCACATTGAAATGCTTTACTTAACATGGCACTGCTTTCAGCTAAATGTCAAATGTAAGCATACAGACATACAATGTTTACGTGTTGATGTGTAATATTTATGATGTGTATCATGTTCGGGATGTTAGTTTAGGGCAGCAACATATGAACAAATGCTTGTTATTAGCATTAAAAGCAGCTGAGACTTGTGTCATAAGTTTAACAGCTATTTAGTCACCAAAGTATTAGAAAAATATTATTACAGTTGAAAAGTCAGCCTCATGTGTTTATCACATTGTTATTTCTAACATGTATGGTTGCTGCATTATCAGCACTGACTGAAGGGTAGATGCACGTTTTGGAGCAGCTGTGAGCACGTTTGTCTCAGGATGAGGTCAAACAACAAATTGTTTGAATCGTTAGACTCTCAGACTCTGGAAACGTTAAGTTGCATAAATATGTGAGTTTAATTTGGGAAAAGAGTTTGTACATTATTGAGGTATAGGTTTGGTAGCATTTACTCTTATTAACATTGCTGCCTTTTCTTATTTTTTTTCTTTTGTGAAGGCACTTACTCAACAAAGAGCCTTACAGTGCAGTGTTTGTCATCACCCTTGTCTTGCTTGCTTTCTGGGCCTGTCTTAAGTGTGGTTTATAGAAAGAGCTTCCTGAACTTCAAAGGTGTAATTACAGAGGCAGTGAGCCGATGGTTTGCCTCAAGGTCTGACAGAAGTAACAGCTTTTCACACCTCGACATGTTTCGAATGGTTATGAGCAGCAGTTATACAGCTACTGAAGCGGCCAGAAATGTGTTTTGAAATGCAAAACTTGACTTCAAACTCTGCGTGCTAATCTGTGCGTGTGTTCACATTTTAAATGTACAAATGTACAATGTAAAACTGCTGCTCTTTTCAACTTGCAACTGGGTGTAATTGGTCTATAAAAGCAACTAATTAAATCGTGAAAGAACAGGACAGAGCCAAGCCCATGGGAGTGGGATCAATACCTCTTTTATAACATCAGCCTGTTCCAGCTAAGCCTTCTGATTGGTTAAAAACAAGTAACACAGCAGTGCTAATTAATGCTATAATAGAAAGATACAGGTAAAAATAGAAGTGCTTGCTTCATATACTTTCAGAGAGCCAAGAAAGCAGTTTATTGGTTGTTTTTGTGTTCTGTGGAAAAGCCAGTATGAATATTTAAGTAATAATTAAAGTATTTAAATTGTAACCACCTTGACAATAAAAAAACATCTCACACGTTTTGCAGAAAAATAGGAGTTCTGCTTTACTTATCAAGTCATAGAAGAATGTAGATTATGACAGTTTACTCCAAATGTCTTTCTAGGCGGTAACTCGGATGTTTGAAAAATTCAACTAGCATTAGCTGCAGGCTCGGCTGCCATTTTCAGATATTTTGCCTGAATTCTTGTCCCCAGAGCTGTCATTAGCAGGGCTCAGAGCTGTTAGCCAGCCACGAAGGTCTTCATTTAACTGATACCCATCACCCACCACCCTTAAAGTAAACAAACAAGTTATTTTGTGCATGCTGTTATGTATTCCTTGAGGAAAAGCCAAGAGCTACAATTAAGCACAGGATCAATTTTACATGAGTTTCCATTTCTCAATAAGAATTTCTCTGTTCTGTATTGAGAAAATAACCATTGATGACAAGAAAAGACTGTGGAAATCGAGCTAAATAAGAGGGTCTATGTTTTGAACGTTCCCACACCAGCTTGGAAAGATTGGGCAGGGATAGAAAATGAGTAGTACACTTTCCTTCCTCAAGAAGTACTCATGAAGTACCCTTGAGCAAAGTACTCTACTGCCAGTTGCTCTAGTGAGGCTTTTCTGTGGCCAAATTGCAAAGTAGGGGTTTGGTTAAAAACTGAATACTTAATCAGCAGTTTGTTTCGGGATACGATTCGTTAAGAATGATCCATTGTTATTTTGAATATGTTGTTGATTATATGTCCTTTAACACCAAACTCTGCTGGCCAAGTTGGCTCACGGAGGGGCCCTGAGTTAACTGTAATGGGCAATGGCCTCGGTCCTCAGCGGCTGTGTCTGTGCTATTATGAATGGAAATGGAAACTCTTAAATAGGAGATGACTCACATGGCAAAGCTTCTGTCCTAAGGCTCTCACAACAATAGACACAAAACACAGCCTATGTTTAGTTTGGCTCTGGTTTTTGTGTGTAGCCAAGAGCAAGTGTACACTGCTGCCCACTGTGTGCTATCAAGAAACCAGAGAGAGTATCTGTTCTGATGAGATGCTGTGTCATGAATACAAAACAAGTAGCTGGATGGCCTCTGACAGTCGATCATATGTGACAGTAAATTGAAAATCACCGCTGTAGCGACTATTTGCTTTTCAAATACACAAACGCCTGCTGGTGTAAGATTTGTTTAAACACACGACTAAAGGCAATAGAGCTCTCTTTGTAATCAGCACCGGTTCCTCTTATGCTGGTTGTACCCTGCCAGTCTGTTTTGTCTGACTCAGCCCCACCTCCTTGTGTGTATCTATAGAAGCAGCTTCTCCCATCAGATACTTCTCCACAGTGTTGTTTTGACTTTGAGGTTATCTGTGCATTCCTCTCAAACTCTCCCAGGGATCTGGCTGAGAAAAGACTCCTCACTGCTTATTGTTGATTGTTTTATTCATCTGCTCCGGGTCACAATGTGAGACTCAGGTGCAGACACCCTGAGCTGTTGGTGATGAGAAGCTGGTGAGGGTGCTATTGTTTACCAGCTGAACCTCTTTCGTGAGCACACCTCCCTTTCCAGCTCTCTCTCTCTTCTTTCCTCTGCCTCTCTCATCACTCTCGTTCATGTTAACTTTGCTTGTTTAACACACTAACCTGTGGCAGGCGAGGCTCCAGACAACAGATCCCCCGTGTAGATCCCACGTCAGGAAATTACCTCTATTAGAGAAAGTGCTGGTGATGCTGCAGACAGTGTATGGAGAGTTCAGCCCACAGCTCTGCCTTGTTGCTTACTGTAAAAAGTAAACATGTCACATCATGCCGTGAATGAGTGTACCTGTTTCCTGCCTGATTTTTGTTTTCGTGCTGCCTACACATGTAGTGAGTTGGGATATGAGTGGTATTAATAGATGTTTGATGTCTGTTGTTAAGATTTGACTGAGCTATGACTCTAACAAGGAGTACAATCAGATCTTTGTATGTCCATTAAGTTAGGAACAACAGGGAATTAATTGTGTTCGAATGGGGCTTTAGTCTTGTTTTTCATCGTTAAATGAGCATAAATTAATTAAAAATAAGCAGACTGAGATATTGTATGCAAGAACACAAGGAAGAACATGTCCTGTTTACATATTACATATCTTCATGATGACATTTCACTAAGATGGTGGAGGTATAACTTGATAAGCTAGTCTCTTCTGTAGTCACATTTATTAATGCTGCTTGAGGGTTCACAGCGTTCTGGTCTGCACTTTAAAGCGGTCATCAGATGTAATAGATGTGAACAGTTGTCACAGTGAAAACATCCTGCAGCTCTTTATCATTTACGTTTGGAAATCATGACTTTCATGTGGCTGCCTTGTTCTCAGGGATCCAAAGGCCTTGTGGTTATGGTGTGTTAGGGACCCCTCCACGTCAGTATCATTTTGTAGCCAAGGGGCAGGGTGCGACAGGTTGGTAAGAGGAGATAATAATGCCCTCTCTGGTGTTCTCATTCAAAGTGATTCACTTCAGGCTGGGCCAAACCTGCGCTCAATTTCTACCAGCTGAGACAGTTTCAGGATAAGAGAAGCGTAAACTGTGTATGAGTTAGTTCAGCAGTCACTATCTTGATGTGTGTCTGTACATTCAGGAGCGCTGTGTGAAACTCTTTACATCTCCATTCACGCGTGCCTGCGCAGACATGCTTGTGTACAAGTGTGCGTGAGTGTTTTTGAGCGTGTACGTTGGAGGTGACCCGTGCAGGAAAGAGGGGTAGGGGGGAGAGCACCTATTTACATTGGCATTTACAAAAGGGGAAATGAACTGACTTCAAAGCAGCCGTGCAGCTGAATTGTAAAGTGATCAAGGGAGCCCTCCATGCATGAGCTGGCAGACTGGCTCTCAAAACACAGACAGACATTCCCAGGACTTGCTCACGGCTGTCATATTTGTTCTACAGCTTTAATCACAGCCTGGTGTAATGAGTGTGTGTGTGAGCTCAGTGTCACCTCTATAAAAGCTCTATAAAATATACATTACACCTTTCAGTTTTGATAAAGGTAGAATTAGAAGATGTTGAGAACTTTGTTGTACTTTATACAGCCTGCTGGATCATACCACTGAAGCCTTTTCAAGCTCCACACAAGTTTCTGTCTGTGATTGCTGTTTTTTAGTATAAAGAGAATGAGGCTTCAGTTTGGAAACACAATATGCTACACATCATTTCTAATGATTGGGCATTATAAATTAGGTTCTGTAGTCCGAAATGTGGAAATGTCCTTTAACTTTTAAGTACTCTAACTAGAATTATATTACACTAATGATGCACATCAAATAAGAGATTCAAAATATAAACATTCAATTCGTAAAAATAAAAAAAACGTAAATACCAGTGAGTATGATTTTGTGTGTTGGAATTTGACCTCAAGAGCATCAGTCTGTATCCAAGTTAATGGGATTTTAACTTGATTTGAAATGTTATCCTGTTTTACCTGTGTGCTGTGTTTTGCAAAAACACTGCAGTGACTTTGGTTTAAAAATATGTGAATGTTCAAAAAAGCTGCACTTTTCCAATCAGAATGAGGTGAGATAGAAAGATGAAAAATTGAAATCCATTTCATCCCACTGCCTCGCTAGACCTTTGATTCTCTTACAGCTCACACACACACACACACACACACACACCCTAAAAGCTGTTGCTCTGTTTTTTGTGTGACAGGGATGCTGAAGAGACGGCCCACCATTGAGGACTTTGTGGATGCTCTTGTGTCTGAGCTCAACCCAAACTTTGAGACCTTCATCATGGACTCTGAAAGCTGACAGATGTATTTGTTGGTATGGAAACACATCAGTTTGGATCAAGTTTGGATCAAGTTTGGACAGTCGCAGATTTGTAGAGACTTTCACAATGCTCTGGATTCACATGTGTCACCATTAATGGTGTTTCAAGAGTAACATGTGCCAGCCACTGATTTTTCATTTAATATCATAAAATAATTTTGAGTTTGTACAAAGATTTCTTTTATCTGCACTGAACTTTGAAAAATGTACCATGTGGTGTGACATACTGTAGGCCTATACTTTATTTTCATTTCTTCTACATTTATTGTCCTTAATTTAATTCCGTTACTAATTTCCCCCTGTTAGATAAGTATTTTCTGCTTACAAATTAGCAGAACATAGTTTTTTCCTGATCAAATCAGTGTGAGGAAGAATACTTAATCTGCCTTTCCTGTCATATGGTCATTGTTTAGGCTTTAAATTAATACCACTCCATCTGTTTTGTCTGGAGGGAAGAGAGAAGTTCAGCCCTTTGTGTTACTCATAAAAAGTAAAGTTGAGACCAGTTCTGGTTTGGATGTTCATTCATATCTGTTGTAGACTCAGTTGTATTAATATGAAAAGTTATTATTATAAGTTAGTATTTTTATTAGTATTTACTTTGAAGCTGTTCAAATATTACTGTAAAATCCCTTGTAGCTTGGTTTATAAAGGAGTTCCTCACATTTCTATATACACTCAGGAGTGTATAGTCTGCTGTTTGCATCTATGTCAACACATTCAGACACTAATTATCAGCTGAGCTGGGACAGCAGGTCTTCCCTGTTACACTGTCCCTGCTTGTCTAGCTCTGATATCAGACCTGAGGCAGATGGCGAGGAGAGTACTGAAGGTGTGAACACATTATTGTAGAGAGACACAGTGTGTCTTACCCACATAGAGGCTGCAGCTGCAGTGTGGCTGATTGTTTGCATATTATGTCTCTCCAACACAGCTTTTTTGTCATTTCAGAGTTAGTTTTTTTTTTTTTTTAACCACTGTGATCTATTTCCAGTTGACTCCAGGCAAAGCAGAGACAATATAAAGCTTCATCAAGTCATTCATTATACATAATTTTACACATTAAAATCACTTTTTAGAAGTCTGAAACGACACAGCTGAGTTGTTTAGCTGCTGCTTATTTTCTGTCAAGATGCCAATTGCTGCATCATCTTTAAGATTCAGCACTCTTAGAGCTGAAACCAAACTGGAGACAGAAAGTCAGACTATGTCAGTCTCTCTCTGTAAGGCATTACAAAATCATTCAACACATTAAATACAGAATTGAAACAGAAGTTCCTCAAATTCCTCCAGTTTGTAGACGTATTCAAGTGTTTTATTTACAAAAATGATGCATGGACGAGACCATTCACAACCATCAACACTAAAGCTGGGGCAGAAAAGCTAACGTAATACCAGTCATGTCTATGTTACAAAAATATTGAACTATTTTCTATTTTACAGTATCTACAACACATTTATCACTTAAACATACCTTGTTTTAACTTGTTCCATATCATCAAGATTGTCTTCAATGTGCAACATATTCACTTTTGATGCTTTTCTTCACACCTCAAATTTTACAACTCTGATCTTTACACACAAAAGCTTCATAACACCAGCTGCTGGATCAGGGGTACAGGCTATGTTCTCCTACATGTGAAGACGTGAGACATTCTCAAGGCAGAGCAGAGGCTCCCTTTGATTCACTTTGCTCCACGATAATAAGTCAATACTCCTCAATGTTTCAACTTCATACAATTTCACCTTCTGGGCCAGCGAGTTCACATTCTGTATGTGTTGTGTGCATATTTGTCTGTCCGCCTGTGATTTGCTTTCATAGGCAGTGCTTTTGTTTGCATTTATGTATACATTTTCCTTTTGGACTCTTTCACAAGGGGCTGTGAGGTCAGCAGCACGCATCAAAGAGGTGGTGCAACCACACTTAATAGTGGCTGCTGCTGATCTCTGTGTGTGTGTGTGTGTGTGTGTGAGTGAGTGAGTGAGTGAGAGGGGGGCTGGTGAGTAATCTGAAACAGGATCTGACTGCGGCTGTCATTAAGTCCAGGGTTTTTTAAGGGTGGAACACGAGCCAAAGAAATCCTTGTCATCCTGCAAAGAGAGGAG
>JAUBNQ010000005.1:12198575-12225422 GCA_032353495.1 Ctenopoma kingsleyae | reverse complement strand
TTGTGTGATAAGTGATATAGTACATGAATAAATAAGCAGTTTTGCACATACACACCTGTGACATACCTCCACACATGAATCATTCACACTCACATAAATACATATGAAATACTCACAAACATATTTATAAAAAATCAAGTACTCGCATTCATACACTTACAGTACATGCATATGAAAACTTGATCAGATTTGTCTGAAATTTGCAGCCTTTACTTGATTAATCTCTCAAGCTGTTGTTTTTGAAGGCAAACAGTTTATTAGTGTGGTCTTATAATAGCTGGTATATATTTCAGACGGCCTACTCATGTTATGGTAAATGTCGTTTTAAATGAGAATCACTGAACGTCTGGCAGTGGTGGATGGATATACGTATGTGTGCTAATACATTATGTTTCACTCGTGTGTGTGAGTATTTCACGGGCGTGTATGTACAAAACTGTTCATATATTTCCTAAAGCATTCTCCATAATATAGAGACAGATGTTTGTAGCTTTAAAACAGAGTTGAATAGAACAGCAGCATGCAAATCTATTTTTGAGTGGCGTTTCTCTCTGATGCCATGTACAGAGATCCAAACATAATTGTTTCTGGTTATTATCAGTAATCAAATACAATTTTCTTGATCGATGTATGAATGATGGGGAGGGTGTGTGTTAAAACAGAGCAAACAGTGAAAGTATGCTGTTGCGTCACTGTGAAAGAGATTGACCAGTTTACAACAAAATAAATGTGACAGACTATTCTATTAATATGGTAAATATAATGAGTTAATTGTGTTTGAGAAAATCTTTTTCAGTCAGCCCTGCTGTTTGCTTTTCAGTTCATTAATCATAAAAGGAACTGGTTTCAACCTTTTCACAACCAAGAGTTCTTTGTTATGCAATGTAAACATTACTTTAGCTTTGGGCTGGTTTTCATTCAGCTAGATAGGGGATAAGGGTATTTTAACATTCCTCCAATGAAAAATCAAAGACAAACTAAAAACAGTGCTGCGAAACTTTGTTTGACCCGAAGAGCACAATGAAGAAGTGTTAAAGACATAAACACAGAAAAGTTCATCATGTCAAACACAGTGTATACGACTTATTGTTATTCAAACTTCTGCCAAACTGCAGTGCCAGATGTTACAAAAGGCAAAATCATACAATTAATGTCAAAATCTACAGGTTATGTACAGTTAATCAATGAACGAATGCAGATAGGTTCTTATTTGCATTTAATCTATCTGACTATATAAAAGTGATGTCTGATCACAGTGTTTAAACTCAGTATTCATCGTCAAGGTAAAACATAACTCATCCAAGGTGAGTATCATCCTCAACTGCTGATATTATCTCCACACAAACAGCCTTTCACATACTCCAAATAAAGGAAGCACTTCTTTACATGTCTGAAGGATCTTTTGTCTGTACAAACTATTTCAGGAGGTTCTTTGGAAGAACTGAGCACAGTTTTACCCAGAGCTCGATTTAACATAAAAGATAAAATAAACATTTTTTTCAGATTTATAATGGTTCAGCCCAGAACCCTAAATTAATCTTACTCAGTTGTCATTTGAGATACAATGAAGGTTTTGTTTGGCTAGCATGACAAAAAAAAAGAAAGAAACTGGAGAAGTATTTTGCAAAGAGGAGAGAACCAGCATAAGTGGATTTTCTTGGGCAGATTTCTCAGAGAAAAGAGAAAAGAATAAGAAAGAAAGTTGGACTGGGAATTCATATTCTATGCAAAAACACATTTTCAAGAGTTCATATTTAACTTTTACTGCATTACCAGTGTTTGCATTCTTCTAAAGTGAAACTGGAGATGTCTGCTGGACTGATTTATAATATCCAAAAGCGTTGGTGTTGTGTTTGTGGTAAAACATTTTACAATCATCACGTCTTGTAATGTGGCAACACCAAACATTATTATTGCTGTGAGGTTTGGGTTTGATAATTGCATGATAACTTGATTAAGGAGGCAGTGAGGATAAACTGTTCATCATTCCAGTGACACTGCTGAATGTGTTTTTGAATACCAGTGGGGTCTGAGCTGAATTGCTGGCTGACGAGGTAGGTAGGGTTATTACTCATTGTGTGTGCATGTATCTTTCTGCATACCTGTAGTTGTTAGCATGGTCTAGTCAGCTGAGATCTACCGTGATAGTGAAAAACTCTAGCAGATGAAACAATATTAAAGAGGTTGAAGAAATCCATATAGCACAATCTTGTTTTTTTTCTCAGCTCTGAAAAGTCACTCAGGGAAAAGAAGGAGAAAAAAGGAGGGGTGGTTTAAGATTTACAGTCCACCCCAGTTTGTGGCTACCTCCCCTGCACAGCTGCACCATTACCCTGGGGCCAGTGTGGCCTATTAGAATGATCTGCCCTTTAAGTTTTCACCACCCTCCTGAAGATAACAGTGGAGGGAGGGAGCAAGACTTTCAAACATTTGGAAATGCTCCACTGAGGGTCCCTGCAGGAGCTAACTACCAGCTACGTTCTCAGACACAATGGCCATTTTGTTTCACAGGACAGTGTCAAGCGGGAAGCTACACAGATGGACAAGCAGACAGCGTGAGGCCTGTTGTCCCAAGGATGGCCCTCATTACACAAAGCATAATGCTGCTCACAACAATACATTTCAAAACTAGAAAAGACACTAAAAGTAAAACAAACACTGTCCTATGATGTGATAAAATCATGATTCCTGACGTTTAGGGGTTGTGAAGTTTTGTAGTTTTAGTTGTCTGATCTCCCAGAGCTGTCTCCTTTTATTTAACATGGGAGTGCTAACCCTCGTACTGCTAAAAGCCCCGTCAGAAGCAGCTGCAGCCTCTTCTGTGATCAGGAAGTCACACTCAATTACCAACGGTATAAGTTTACTTGCCCGTTGGTTTTATGTGGAAACCTGAAATCCTTTGGTTGTATTTAAATATTTATAATGGCCAGAGGAGTGAAGTTAATTGGATCTGTAAGCTACTGGAATGTGAGCCCTGCTTTCTGTGAACATACTGTATAGCACCTCCTGCATTCTTCTGCATATTGGATTTACACAAAATGTAATAAATTTCACTGCTTCAGCGACTACACACCGTGACGTGTTTGCTCTACTGTAGAAACAAGAGCATGTTGTTGTTGTGTGTAAATCCAAGTATTTAATAATAATCATAATAATAATAATAACGACATTTATTTGCACATACTAAAGCAATGCTGCTGGGCTTTGTGAATCTTGGTAAAAACTATGGCTCACTCCACCCTATAAAGGCTGTGGTTCTGGTTACTCCACAGACTTTGTGCTGGCATGTCGTGTGTGTACAGGCTTTGTTGTGGCACTGCTGCCTGAATATTGGTTCTAGTAGCACTTGGCCAGGAGTTCAATAGTGTGCTGTAGGTGGTGGTGTTTGCTTTTAGACTATTCTATGATGTTGTTTCATCTTAAAATATCACCTATTGTGGGATGCAATGAATAGCCTGTATTCATGACAGCATTCAACAAAATGTCCCACTGATGTTAGGCCACCTGTTAGAAGAAGTAAAAGTAAGGAAACATGCTTACAGTGAGGCTCATAAGGAGGTGGTGGGTCCCCACAGGGTATACACTCCATGTCTTGGAAACCACTTAATTTCGTCTTCCTGTAATATCTGTTGAAGACAGAAAATTATGTGTTTTAACCTTCAAAGCTGTCATGAACATAGAAGCAGCCAACATGCACTGAGAATGGTCTGTTGTAACATGTTTCTCTTCTTTGTCAGACTGTTACTGTGAAAAATAACATTAACTGTACGATTGTGTACGATTGTACGAACGTGTCTCACCCTGGCAGACAGTCGCCACACACTGCATTACTGGTGGTGGAGCAGTTGCCCTTCTGGAAACGGTTGATGAGTCCACAGTCCAGACAGGGCTTGCACTTCTGCAGGCTGCGGTCCTCCTTGAAGCGACTGCTCCGGCAGGGCACACACTGGGCATCCTCTCCATAACCAAAGCCACATTCCTGGAGGGATTAATGGGAGAAACACACCGGGAAAGAGGTGGGGTTGATGGTTTGGTATGGTGTGCAGCTGATGAAAAGAAAGCTTGAATGTGGACTAACGGGGGTCTGAAATTAAAGAATGATCTTGGCTCACAGGATCAGAGGAGAACAATAGCCTGCCTCTTTTGAGAGTCCATCTTACACTGGCAATAATCTCCCTGACTCTTTCAGTTTGAATGAGCTGCCTTCCGCTGCAAGACCCAGAAAGGCCATGCATTTGAATAATAAAGGCCTTAAGGGACACCCACTGTTGTATTATTGCACGTTTATTGCTGTGTTTTTGTGTGACTCCTTCTCGAAGTAGACTCAGTAAGTGTCCCGTTGATTGAGAGGCTAGCAAGCAAAGGAACACTACAGGAAGGGGGCAAGGATTATGGAGTGGTATATGGAGAAAATAAAATGAATACTCTTTGTGTTTAGCAATTGAAAATGCCACTTAAAAGCACAGCTTCTTAATGCTGTGTGAATGATCTAATGCTAAAGCACCTTTTGGGAATTTGTTCATCTGAACCAAGAGAAATCAAAGCTATGAAAGTCATATAAATATATTTTATGTTGCTCTTAGAGAAATGTAAATAGAATGACATACAGTATGTATGTATCTCATTTGGTTGTATGGGTTGTATATGCATCAAAGTCAGACAAATATTTTTTTTTCCCTTTTCTGTACAGCAGCTGCCAGTGTAGAAACAGTTTTGGTGAGAGGAACCAAGTGTCAACAATGAAACAAAAACCAAAATATTAATTCTAATTATTAGTCCAGCTGCTCGTTTCTGTCTGCTAATGTTAGTCTTGTTTTGTCTCTTTGATAATTGGATCTGTGTCACATCCGTCAGCTGGTGACCTCAATGTCAAGCTGACATTTACATGACAGCTGATATGACTGTACACCACACTGAGTGAAAAGACCCTGCAGGGATGACATCATACATTTATCATTCATCTTCAGCCCCACAGCAGCTGTCCTCCTGTTGTCCAGCGTTGCTCATATATCATTAAAGTGAAGGTCAGCTTCAAACAGGGCTTCTCTCTTCTCTTCTCTCTTCACCCGTGTCCCATTTCACTGCACGGGCATGCAGTCTTACTGGAATGTGGGCACAAGAGTCTGATATGGGGGGTTGGCTAGCAGGCTGGCAAAAAATGAAAAGGGAGGTTGGAGGCAAAGATGTGATCGTGTGATGGCACAGCGGAGTCGGGGCTAGAAGACGAGGAATTCAGTCCTTCTAGCCAAACATATGAGCCTGACACTGAACTCTTGGGCCAAGTCTGGCCTGAGGTGGACCAACTGGGGCTGGACTATTGCAGCTGTTGTTATGAACTCTCCATATAAGGCCTTGCTCTCCAGCAGAGAAAAGCAGGGAACTGTGGAGGTGGGGCTGGGCAGAGGAAGGGAAGAGAAGAGAGAGAAAAAGAGTGAGAAACAGAGAGGGGGTGGTTGATGAGTGATCTGGAGAGGAAAGGTGGAATAAAGAAGACTTGGCTGCCCATCATTGCCAGCCATACTCTTGCCTTTCTCTAGGGAAATACACGCAGACTGAGCTAGAGGAGGCAGGAAAACTGCCACAGCACTGAAGCCTGAAAGTTTTCCTTAAAGCTCTGCAGGCCCAGCGACCACGAAGTAACTGACAGTGGTACTGTGACCCACTTCCACATGAAGAAAGGGGCCCAGAGATGATTCATCATGACTAAGCTTGGCACTAACGTAAGCACTGTCCCTGGGGCACCACATGGCAGGATGGGGGCTGATGCCACATACTCTAGACACAAGCAGGTCAGAGCACTGAAACAATGGAGTCAACTTCTGGCCTCTGATCCAGGCAGTACAGAACATCAAGGAGTGACTTTCAACTCCACTAACAAAGCTCAACAGAACAGACAATGTGACTAGATTCGAAGCCAAAACAAAGGCTATGCTCTGTGGTAATCTGTGATATTGACTTTCTTATTAAATGAAAAGCTGAATGCCCAAAGTATAAGCCTTCTCCAACAATAAATAACCATAAAGCATCTACGAGTATCAACAAAAGAAAACATATTCAATCTGTTAAACCTCCCTGAAAAGACCATATTTTAAGGGTGTGTACATGTTTAAATAACAGAATACCACAAAATACACACACACACCAAAAAAAACCCAACAAGGCAAGCTAACTCTATTGTACATCTGCTGGCAGCAACTATATATTTATATCTTCTTATGAAAGTATGATCTTAGGTGTGTGTCTTCTATTCAAATGTGCAAGATAAAACAAAACATTTGAGCAGGAGCAATGTATACCAAGACTACATTAAAACATAGCAAATCAACAGTAAAAGTATCAAAGTATAGCAGTCACCCCATTTTCATTTTGTACTTTCAGGATGTTTCACCTCGAAGCCATCCTCAAAAGCAGATGCTTAACATCTCGTTTCCCTGTCCTATCTCCTGATCTAGTTTGGATGAGATTGCCAAACATAACAGCAATGTGAAAGGGAGAGAGGAGGTGAGCTGGCTGGAACCTGAAACATGTTCAGACGCAGAGATATTTCTGAGATTAAGAGGGAATCACAAGGGGGGGTGGGAGGTGGTAGGGCAGTCATCTGATCTGGTAGTGAAACAACACTGTAAATAGCAAGGTTAGTTAAAGCAGAGTTGTGTCTAGGAGAAAACACTCTAATTTACTGTGTTTTCTATATTTCAATAAAATGCAAACACATAAACATGAGAATTTACTATGTTTGGTTTGATGTATCATCATGACAATGGCAAGGAGGCATGCATGTCTGGCAGCTGACACAAATGACTCCATATACATTACACTTAAACATTTGTTTCTACGTGACTTTTTGGACACAAGAACATGTAAATCTATCTTTCTATTTAGCCAAAACTATCCAGAAGTAGTTTGCCCTGGCAGTGTGACCAAAGGAAATGTTAAACTATTGCTAAATACTGCAAGATGTTAACACATAAAAGTTGTGTTCCCGCCTTTTTTGCCACTGGCAGCATGCCCTGGAAAGCAGTTCATCCCTGTTTCTTTGTGTCACCTATCGTGGCATGTAACAATGACACAAGAGACTAAGCAACTTACTATGAATGAAACCCAGAATGAAATACAGTATGTCAGAGGGAAAAAGAATAAGTGGTTTAGATGTTCCCTCTGTGTGGGTGGTGCCTTTAGCTACAGTTAGTGTGGAGGGACTAATTGATGTTTGTCAGCCTGCCTCAGAGCAGCTTCCAGAGGCAAACTTCCAGAGCAAACTGGGCCACATTCCTTTGGGATCTCTATGGCAGCTGCACAGAGGGACTCCAAAAGTCTGCTTCCCTCCCAGTCAGTCCTGCCTTTCAGAATATGAAGAGACTGTCTTGGTTACACAGAGCTCAGATCACAAGTTGTTTCGCTGGGAAACTTTCTCTGAGCGTTGGCCTAGGTCTCCACTGTGAACCGGCATCCCGCTACCTTCAGAGAAAGAATGAGGCAGCCAATTATTAACTAAAACCCCAGGATGGCTCGCAGTATTCATGCCTGTTGAGCTGGCAGAGGACTACTGAAGCGTATTACCAACCACAGAGTGCATGTCTGTGTGCACTGAGATTAAAGGCAACTGGGCTTGAATGCATGTGTGCAACAGATGTCAATGGTGATACAGAGTTTTTTCACCAGTGCTCAAAGATGTAGTGAAGTGTAAACCTACCTAAAGTCCATTTACCAGCCTTTTTATTTGCAAAACATTGTTTACTTAAGGCTGCCATTTACTTTCATTATGTAAATATATACAGTATTCACTTGCAGTGTAATAAAATAAACTGAAATTAAGTTATGGGGGCAAATCCAGCTTCTGAAGTAATTTAGTCACAGCTGAGTTGTAGTTTGTTTTCTTAGGCCCCATGAGTATATTCTCACAGTATATCCAGTTTATTAGGCCCACAAACCTGGTCTAATCCAACAGTCCTGTAATAAACCATGCCTCATAAATATTATAACGGCCATTTTTTTAGTTTCACATATATTTATGTATACTTGTTTTTAACATTTAGCTAACCACTGACATATACTGTTACAATGCCAACAGTGGTGAGGGGTGGTGATTGCTCCTTCTTTACAGACTGTACCTTTAAAGAAAGAAAAAAACTCAGACAATTGGTTGTGAATATCTCACTAGCTCCTGATTTAATTTAACTTGCATGAAGACTCACACACAGTAATGTGTCTTGTTGATACTCCTGCAGCAATCTGGCTTTTGCTGAGGAAACAATCTGGCTTTTGCCAAGAGAAACTGCACTTGGAACATGTAGAAATCTATCAATATTTATGTAATAACAGTTTGTAAAGGAGCATATGAAAAAAATTACTTGTGAAAACTGAGAGGTTTTGCAGTGTGGCGCACACAGTTACTCCTTCTGCTAAATGAAAAAGTATTAAAAAGTTTGCCAAATGATCATTATTTATAGTTTGCTCACCTTTACATCACTGCCTACACTTGCAAAAGTAGGTGCACACTGTAGTTGTTGCCAGAGAGGAAAGCCTTTGCTTACCAACTTCAACTGACACTATAGAGGCCTGTTTGTACAAAGCACACAAAAACCTGTGGCTAAGGTGGTGGAAAAAACTGTATTCCCAGCCGAGAGAGCAGCAAGCTTAGGCATGGCATGCTTCAAACAGCGAAGACAATAAGTTGGACTGGGTGCAATGGGGAAAAACAATGGAAGCCATTCAGCTGCTGAAGGTCAAAAGTATGGGTGTGACTGATTAAAGAAGGGTCGGTGTTCTACAGAAGCTAATAACGGCTTGGCTGTTCTCTGCATGAAAGAGAGGAAGTAATAAATAATGTTTGGTCCCTGGATAAGATACACTTTTCTAAACAGTGGTGTCCATTCAACACTAAGATTTTTTTTACCACAGGAATAATCCATCCTATTTGTTTCAGCTTAAGGAAGCTGATTCATCTGACCTGTTGGATCCTTTGTGTTGCTACATTTTCCTTTTCCTAAATAAACAAGTGACAATACTTCTTCTTTTTCTGTGAAAAATGCTCCTGGGTGAACAAAGCACTTGCAGACAGATCTGCTTAATACAAAAGCTTCAGTTCATACAGGTAAGGAGGGGTTCCAACCTTTGAAAGCTCCTGTCCTGCTTCACACTGCTTGCAGGGTTTACAGTTCCCAAACCGGTCCTTGTACTCCTGTTCTCTGCAATCTCTGGTCTCCTCCTCAGCCCTCGCAGGAATCTGAGAGGGACAGTTATTTGGGCAAAGTTAGAAATTCCTGCCTTTCATCACCACATTCATCCGTAACAGATAAACCAGACTGAGTCCAGAACTAAGCGTCATCTTTCTTACACTAGTTATAGTGGATCAATTGCCACCATGAGTCTTCCTCAAAACAAGTCTCATTCAATTAGGATGAGATAAGATAAAACTTTAATGAGCGCTCTGGGAAAACTGCAGCAGCAGAATCTAAGTCCAAGGCAACAATCCACACATCACCAAAACCAGAAACAAAAATCAAGTAGATGGGGGTTGATTTAGTGGAGAATGTATGACATGCGCTTCAGCAAGGAAACTCTGAGTTAAAATTAACTTTTTTGCTCAAAGTGAACAGTGTTGAATTAACTACACTGTATACAAAACGACACATCGCATAAAAACCTCAACAGACAGGCTGAACAAACACCAATCATAGGTTGTGATTTGATAAGAGGTTGTGAAAACAACCGCTAATGTCAAAAAAAATGAATAATTTAGCCCAATAAAATACTTACCAGAGATGAATATATGACATGCACAGTTACTAGAACGGGGAAGGTGTACTGCAGCATCCACACCATTTTGATGACCCACTTGCTGGTTGTAGCTGAAAATATGAAACAGTAAGTAATATGTTATTGTATTGTTAATTCTGTACAACACATTTTTCCTACTTTATCAAGAGGAGAAGCAGATAAAGTCTGGGTAACTCAAGAGTTGTGTGAAGTTCCCAAATGAACAGAAACATACTGTACAGTCAGTCTGAATTCAAACCTAGTTTCCAAATCAACTATATATGTCAGGCTGAATGTACGGGAAAAATGTGACAAACATTGTTCAAGATATCGAGTAACAGATGTTGTTATGTACCAAACATAAACCCATGTATTTGAATATATCACTGACTCTAAACATCATGTGGCTTTAACAATGAATAACAAGTATACACAACTCCTAGACTTTGATACTGTCACATAGTGTGGAACATGACAATCTACTACAGTAGTTATGATACAATAAACACATTAAAAACACCTTGTCCTATAATAAACCAGTAAGGCACTAATTAAAATATAACCAAGTGCACGTGCAAACTGCAGCAACTCACTGATGTTTTAGTCACTTTGTCCACACACACACACACACACACACACACACACACACACACACACACACACACACACAGTCCAGCCTTCAGAATAAAGCACAATCTCTACAGCCTCCATAGGGACGTGTTGTTTTAGTTCTCTTTATATAAATAGCCTCAAATACATTAATATTGTCACAATGTCAATGTCGAAATGACTAAAATATCCATATACTACGCGTGCAGCGTGTGCAGAGTGTTTCTATTCTTCAAACTCGTAACTTTAAAGAGATATTCCCCAAAGTTTACAAAGAGTCTCCGCAGCCTCATAATAATCTTATACTCGTAAACTAATATGAATTTATTGTTCGTTATGCCACCAGCTGCTTGTCCCGTGTCTTTTGTCGTATAACTGCTCTAACTGTGAAAGTGCAGAACAGATGAAATGCTCGTCTTACCTGCTAAAAACAAAGGAGCCTGTTGATCAAAGTGTCGCTTGTTAAAAGTCGACAGCAGACCGGTGAGAGGTGTGGTGCTGTGTGTCCCGCACCGGTCTGCTCACCATACTGTCAGCGCTGCTGCACCAGCCCAGCACGACGCAGAGCCGCGGCTGCAGATCGAGGACAAACCCCGAGATCAAAGGCGGAGAGAGGGGGGCGGATTTATGGAGCTGAAGCGCACGTATCTGATCTGTGATCAGCCAGACCACATCCAAGACTCGGTCCCACACGGAGGCAAACACACACACACTGAACACTGAACACTGGGAGTCCACAGTGTGGTCGATAACAGCGTTTAAACTTTATTTATGACGTGGAAGAGACGCAGTAAGACGAAGAAGTAATGTTGTCGGGAGAGGGACAGTTTTTACCCCCACCCCTTCTCTCTCGCTCTCTCTCTGTTTATTTGATTTTTTTTTTTTTTTTTGTTTGCAGTCACTGCTCTGAATGTTGAACAGCAGCCAAGCGGCTTGATCCTTAACATGGCATCAGTCTGCAGTTTAATATCATATTCCAGAAATGATTAAGTTAATATGAGCATTGTGGTAAAGTCATGGCAGTGCAAACATTTCTTTTTAAAAAAAATGTAACTTCTTATGACATGTGATGGGGGTTTAGTGTGCCTGCCTGTCTGCTTGGAGGCTTCATCTCATATGAGCTGCAGATGTCATGACATCAGTGCATTATTCCACTCTTCGTTGAATCTGTGCTGACTTTTTAACCCATCTGCTGGGGAAGAAGAGTAGGGTTCAATGTCAGGTCAGCCAGGTTTTGGTAGTAGAAAACACTGCAAAATATGTAGAGTACTTAATTCATATTTGAACAAATGATCCAGTGTCTGTAGTGGGAAATTTGTTTTATATCTCAAAACATTAAAAAGTCACTTTACACTTACACTTGGAAACAGATTGAATTCCACTGAGTGAAACAACCCGCCCTTTAGAAATGGGTGTTACCCATGAAGAATCTAGTAGTAAGGATTAGTAAAGTAAAGATTAACTTTATGCAAATTGGTCTCATTTCTTACATTAATAAGAAAATATCAGTTATCCTGTTGTTGATGCAGAGTTACGTTGATCTAGCTAAAGTTTTTCTACAAACTTTTTTTTCTGACAAAAGCTAATTTGTGAAGATTTTGGCAACAAGTGCAGCAGCTTCCATGAGTTTGACAAAGGCCATGTTGACACAAAATGTACATAATCATATCATATCCACATCGGTGCACGGTTGTGTGTGTATGAACCAAGGCAAAGACACAGGGGACAAAAGTTCAACGTTGCAGTAAAAGTGGCCAATTACTGTACATGTCTGGACATGTTGTGCATGAATTCCAGAAAATAACAGTCTACTTTACTAATGTATCCGAGCAATAATACTGACATAATAATATTTCAGTTGCTAAACACGTTGAATGCAGCATGCAACACATCTGTTATTTTCATGAATCTATAATGTAAGCCTGAGTTATGTTACTTTGAGTCATTATACTTTCATCACCTTGTTCTTTTTTATGAAATCACGTAGAACAATAGTTTCTTATTGTAGCAGCCGCACAAATGTATTTTAATTTCTCCTGTTATTGTTCATATGTTTTTGATATTTTCCGCTGTCTTGAGGTCAGATCTGTAGACTGTTGACATGTATGTTCATATGACAAAAGCCATCTAGTTCCAGCTTTAGCCACGTTCAGCAGGAGATTCAGTCTTTGCTGTTGTCTCCATCTACTGGGCTGCTGGCGTTACGGTTTGTTGGTGGGACTTAACCCTCATGTTGTGCTCATTTCATGTTAAACAATTTTGTGTTCCTGGTCAAAAATGACCGTTCCATCAAGACCCATCATAAAAATGTAATAATACATATATTATCACTACTTGTTGTGTTAGATATTTTATCAACTTGAGTTCTGGTGGAAATTACATTACATACATTAATATGTTATTTATTTACAAAGGAAATTATCCCAAAACTCCACTTGACAATTTCATAAGATCAATATCTTAGTACATTAAAGAACCCCTTTTTTAAATTTTATCATTATTATAAGAACAATAACATTACAATGTTGTGTCCCTTGACACATTATTGTGCAGTCATCTCCAGAACCCCACGCTTCTCTTGGTTCTTTTCGAGAACACTGTCTGCAGGTTTCCAGGTATAAACATGCATTTTCCAGGCATAACTGGTCCTGTTATCACATGTTGCCCATATCTTTATGCCATATTTAGAAGGCTTGCTTGGCATGTACTGTATGTCACTTATTTTTTGATCTGGATTATTTTCCATGTCTTCTTCAGTTTCTGACACACCTCCTCTAATCCATCTTCACAGTCAGTTTCCTGACCCCGCTCCTTCTCACCAGTGTGGTGATCAAATATGTAAACAGGAGCCTCACTTACAGTATCTACCAGCCATGGTGTTGACACACAATGAACTGTGAGCAAGGCCTCAAAAACCATTTTATACCAAAGCTACAAGAAAAGTCCAATATTATTGAAACAGCTGTCTGTGAGAACTGCAAATACAGGTGTTGTTCCATGGGAGAGAGAGTCTCCCTCAAAGGCTCCCGTAGTGGTTACCAGCAAACCCAAAGTGTGTGCGTGTGTCCACATGTCCATCTGACAAATGAGGATGTAGCTGGGTTCAGTTTTTTACACTAATTATTGTTTCCCCCATTCATTTCTAATGGTCATTCATTTTTGACCAGGAACACCAAGACTGTACAAAAGTTGAATAAAACACAAAAAATTGTATGCAAATTCATAAATTTTATCTTGTGTGTTCAAATTGTGTTTGTGGTCATCGCATCTTAGGTCAGTCTGATCAAATTAACTACATTTTTCAGAGACAAAACTTTAAAAATGGTCAAATTTGACCGGAACACAATATGAAGGTTAATTACTGGTAAATTCTATGGTGTTCTTTTAATGTGTCTTTACTGTAGTCTGGTCTAAAACATCCAGTTTAAGAAGCGAATAAATATTCTATTCTGGAGTATTATTGGAATATTATTATCATAATAAGCACAAGTGTGAGTGCCTGTGTGAACAGGAATATGTATATGCCTAAAGACTATACTAAATATGAATGTACATCCACAAATGCAACAACCACATCATCTGATTCTTTGCTCTACTGACTTTTAAAGGCTATGCAGTCTGTATAATATGTCCCTCATCCATTAGTACTACTGTTATTATTATTATTATCATCATTATAGTCTTCCACTGCACCTTCCTTTTGTAACATACTGTACATCATTTGTACATTCAACTCAAGTAAAAATACTCAAGCTCAGAACCGGACTACTTTGCCCTGAGGAAATGCAATTTCATGTAGTAAAGTACTGTAAAAATCTAAATATAACTGTGATTAAATGACAATAAAGTCCTTGTATCCTAATTATTATCATTATTATTATTATAACAATCCATATTTGTACTGTAATTCATGTGGGACTATTCTATGGGTATCCAAATAAATAAATTAACTTTCTATGGTTATATATTGTCATCTGCTAACACAGTGTTTTCCAGAGTCTGTATTTGTGATGATCCATCTAAAAATTCTATTCTATTCTACTGTAGTCATCTGAACGGTTTATAGCAGTTTATACACTCCATATAACCGTGTAAGTCATGTATCCAAGTGGATATTTATTTAATTCTGTATCATATTCGCCCATCCCCTATTCGCTGGTGTGGTGTGTCCCGTCGGAGCTTTATACAGCAGCTGTCGCTTTAAGAGACCTGTGTGTTAAAACCTGCACCAAACTGTGCAGAGGTGTTCACGACTCTGAGACATCGCATCTTACGGCAGGTGCTATTAGAATATTATCATCTCTAACGTGCTCAGGCCGGGTACCTTGCAATATATGTGGTTATTTAGAGGAACTTGTGTCTCCCCTGCGGTGTTGAGGACGGGACGCAGATGCTGCACTGATGCAGCCCACTGGTTTCCTACTGTGAGTCTCTCTCTCTCCAATGCGGCATTAGGATGTAGTCTACTGAAGTGATAGGGCATTGGGAGTGTGTTTTAGCTATACAGATGTTTTAAGATTACAAAAGTATGCATAATTGTATTTACTAAACAGAGATGAGTGTAGGGAAGAAAATCTCTAATATGGCCTTGTGCGGTCGGAATCTGATTACTCTGGTAAGTTTGGCGTGCTTTCGTTTGCGGTTTGGGGCTTATTGTACGGTGTAATGACCAGTGGGCTGATTAGTGGTCTTAGACTGGATGGTTTGGAAGTACTGTGTTCAATAGATAGCGTGCAGGAAACCAGGAAGACCAACCATAATAACAGTAGGATGCTGGGAGTCCTTGACTTAAAGGTGGTGATGTCACTTTGCTACGTAGCAAAAAGCATTGCACCACAGTGCAAAATGTTTTCAGAACATTACAGAGATTTTGCAAAGGTCAAGGCTGAACCAAATACATATAGGTTCATGCAACCTCTGCAAGGTGAGATGCACCAGATAGTAGATTTTCTTAATATATAGATGATGTTTAATTCAATATAATTTACTGATTTGAATCTGGGTCTTAGCAAAATCAACTGGGCACAAATTGGCCATGATCTCAGACAGTGATCGGGGTCTACAAAGTTGATGGCATCTCTTACTGCAGTGTGCTGGGGTCTGATCTGTTGACTACAAATCCCATAATGCAGCGTCATGGAAGCAGTCACTATTAAGGAGAGGAAGTACTCAGTACTCAAGTAAAAGTGCAAGTACTTGCCTACAGAACTACTACAAGTAATGTTTTACATATGTATGCTATAAAATGTAAGCTACTTGCAGTACAAGTAAATTAATAATTAATTAATAAACAATGCATTTGAAACTGTATTGAATTTTATGGTGTTGATAACAACCTAAATGTACAAGTCTAGTCCAGATTTACTTGACAAACTTTCAAAGATGAACATTATGGAAAAGGAAAATTATAGTAAATAATTAAAAAAAATAATGTTAAAAAATAAACTTGGTATGGAACAAAAACAGCACAAACAGTGGAGTTGAGTTTAGCTGCTTTATATATTTTAGGTGGATAATTTATAATAATCAATAATCATAATTACTGGTTGATAATATTAATTTAGAATCTATCTGCAAAAACTAACCAGCAACTAAAGCTGACAAACTAATGTAGTGGTATAAAAAGTACAATATTTCTCTGTGGAGTGAGATAAAAGTAACAAAACTCCAGTAGTACAAATACCTCATAAATGTACTTACATACATAAGTACTTGATTAAATGTACTTCTTTTACATATGTCAATATCACAACTTGCATTACCACCCACACAGATCGAAAGGATGTTGCAGAGTGATGTCTTTTGATCCATAATGTTATTTCAGCAGCATGTTAGGCAGTGCCGCTACATGTAAACTGTATGTGGAGGGTGGCCCTTTTTAAAAAGTCTTTTTAATGTAAAATAAAATTGGGCACCATGAGTAAAAATTAGACATTATGAGGTCTGAAATAGTAAGTTTGTTAATTACCATAATAAAATAATATATATAATTTAACCAAATATCAAACAACATAAAGTATCAAAGTATTGAGATATTAAAACCTGTGACATGACAATAGTTATTTTAAAGGGCTTTTAAATTTGTATTGTGTTTGTGTGTTTGTCATATTCACATAAAATCTTTTCCTCATTCATGTGACATAATTTATAATTTAATAAGTTAATGTTAAAGAGACAGTGACCACTAGACTACATTCATCAAATTCAAATTCAGATTCAAATTCAAAGAACTTTATTTGTCCCAGATGGACAATTAAAGGCAACTAGAGCAATGGTTCATGAAATAAACAATTAGTGATGGGAACAATTTACAAAACGTCAAAAATGGTGCAACAACACACAGCAACAACAACATTTAGTAGTAGGACGTGAATATGAATGTGAACTGACTACAGTACGTCTGAATCGTGAGTAATAATAAATATATATGTACATAAGGTGCAAAAATGATATCAACATCATGAACATCATCAGACAGCCGGGGAGACTACTAATGCTGTTCCATGTCTGCTAGATGTGTAAATACATGACTGTGTAACAATATTTGAACACTATCAACATTTGACAGTAGGTTCGGTTCAGTCTGGTACAATGGGACAGAGTGAGAGCTCTTTGATTGCGCATCGTCTCTGCACACCATGTGACTTTAATTGACCTATGGATAAACTCGCATCATACTTTCAGTACAAATTTGCAGTGTTAAAATACAGACGATAAAGAAAGCTAAAGAAATCTAAAGTGTGTAACGGTGACACACATTAGTGATTTATATATTTTATAGAGTGAATATTTGTCTACGCTACTACGCATGCGCAACAAATTTTAACGGTCAGTTTAAAACTGTTAATTTAAAATAACTACCAGGCGTTTATAAGAAACAAAAAAATAATCCTCTCTCAGAAAATACATTATCTTCAGTGAATCACCCTCGACGACTACCAGCCAAAGGCAAGAAGCAGTTGAGATCATTAATTCTGTCCGACGGGATTTAAGACGATGCGGAAGTAACCGGGAGTGAACCCTCTCAACTCATTTCCACGGTTTTTGCTCTGACACGCAGTGTAATTCATTATTATTAGAACATCGCCTTTGAAGGAGTCAGTATGTTGTTGGGGGTAAAATAGTCATGTCACCTGCCATTGTTATTCTTATTCTTTCCAGGAACACAGGCTGTGGTGAAATGTGCCAGCTTTTTGAGGCGACCGTTAACAGCGCGCATCGGACAGTTACAAGTGAGTGGGAGTTTGTTGGGATAACGCTCCTAAAGAGGCTAAACTACACACCGGGCGGCATACGGTCAAAGAAAAGCCTCTTAGCCTCAACATTTAGCATTTATGTGTTCCCTTGTGTGGTGTAAATCACCAAACGAGGGCTGGTGTTTGTGTATTCCACGGTGAAGTGTACTGAGCAGACAGGTGTTTGGAGAAAAATAACGGTGTTCATCCTTTGTGACAGCCGTTTCCCGGGTGGAGTATTCCTACGCTCAGTGCAGAAGATAGTCCAATGAATGTGTATGTGCTGGGACACCTATCGGCAACGAAATGGCCAACTGTCCAGACCCGTGGTAAGTTTTATGTGTCCTCTAATATATTCCTGGCTACATTGTCGTGTACTGAATGGTAGCAAGTAAGGCTATCCAGTAACACTAGTTGTGATTGATCAGGTTGTTGAATTCAGCTGAAAGAGCAACAGAGAAATAACATTTTCTTATAATGTATCATTAATGCATTTTAATGCCACAGGTTCAACTATTCAACAGGGTAGTTTAGTTTGGACCTGCTTGGCTGCCACACCCACTTCTTTTCCAGTGAATGCACCATTTAGACTTTGCTGCATGGGTCCAGTGCTTTGCTGCTGAATAAGCAACAATATTTCGCTTTACTGGTGTTAATGTGTTGACTGGCTGACTTATTGGGTTGCCTTACACATACAAAATGCCCGTATTGTTCCCTTGAATACCAGCAGCAGTGTGGTAGTAGTCCATGTAATGGTCTTGGAGGCAGAACTGAGCAGCAACAAAATCACTGAGTTAGCGTGCCCATGGGAAACAGTACAAATCTTGATTAGGTGGATTAATGATCACGTTTGTGATCACTGTTCATTTCTAAAGGTTTTGTTTTTTAAGAATTGCATATATCACTCTGCACCACTTAAGCGCTGTAAGGCTGTAGACCATATAAAGGTGTACAAGCTTTTGTTCACATAACTAAAATCTAGAGCTTAATACAGATGTCTAAGTGGTGCTGATGATCCATTAACAGATGGATCTGGTGAGGTATCCATTCTCATGTTTCTTCCAAACCTAAACCTTGATCAATACTGACTCTTATGTCCTCTGCAGTAGAGATCAAATTTGACGCCTTTTGTCTGCTGCTGAAATACAACAACTATGTAGTCTTGCCAGTGCTCTAAATGAATGAAAAGTAAAGGATTTTATTTTTTATCTGTTTTTAAAGAAGTCATATTTTAATGTTGCATATGTACAGAAGACACTATCATAAACTAAAAACCTTTACATGCAGAAGTCTTAATTAATAATGAAATGTTTCCCATAATGATTCTGTTTGTTGTCAAACCTCTAATACACATTTGTTTACATTTTTTAGGTTTCCATGGGTGACAGTCTGTCATGAATACATTGGCCTGAGATCCTACCAGGTTACTCCCAACACATCTGTTCAAGATGTCAAACACCTTCTCTATGAGGACACAGACCTCCCAGTCAAAGAGCAGCGACTGACCTACAATGGGAGAGTGGTGAGTGTTTGTTTGTTTGTAACAGCAGGGCAAACATTCTTCTAAAATCTATAAAAAATTGCAATTAGATATTGCACCAGGTATGGATGGTATAACTTGATCACCCTACAACAGAAACTTGAATGACTGTGTTTATTGGCCATTGCTTTTAATGTTTACCAGTTTCTAGTTTCTTGTTTATTGGGTTGTTGTGTACTGGACATGCTTCACTGAACTTTTTTCAGTTACACCACTATTAAAATCAACAGAGTCATAACATAACAACACAGTCATAACAATTTATTATGAGGTGTTATAATTTTATGCTGCAGCCTTTTTGGCCAATCTGAAGACTGTCAAAGTTGCTAATTATTATGTACATACCATAGGGATCTTACAAAGCTAATGCTACTTTATACATTATATTAGATTACATTAGAATGTATTTTTTAGGGGACAGGTTTATTAATTTACTTGTGTTCAGCTTTTCTGTCAAATTAAGTGTATTCTGCTTGGTTATCTCAATATTTAACTTTTTTGCTATGGTTATTTTAGTCTGTATTCCTCCTGTAATGTTACATAAAGATTACAGTGCCAGCTCAGATGACTGCAGTCAAATGATCTGACTCATGCTTTGTGTGCAACATGACCTGGCAACTTGTCATCACTGTATTGAATTCAACTACTGCAGTCTTAGCACATAAGAATTTTATTTTACAACATAGTTTATGTGAAAATACCACTTCGTGAAAAGGTAATGTAAATCTCAAGTGTGTTCTATCCTGACATTTTTGTATTTAAGTTATTGTCAATTAAGATCTTATGATTGCTAATTATGTTTAGTTTTTTTTTTTCGGAATAACACAGATGTCTCAGTATGTTAATTTGATAATTAACACTAGTAATGATCACTTTTTTGGCAGATTGGCAGATCTATAGCATGGCTCTTGTGTGGTAGTTTATAGTTCCCTTAGTGTGTAGACTAACATGACTGCAGCTGACCCTGTGTATTCTGGCTCAGTTGAATGAAAGCACCAGGTGCTGGTTTGTGCTTGGCAGCCCCCCGGATCTCATATCAGATATTAGCTGCAAGCCACTCCTATAGACTAGTACCAGATACAGTACATGGCCAGATCCTATAATTCAGGAAAGAGTTTTAAACAGTCAGATCTGTGCTGAGTATTGCCTATTATCAGTAAAACAAATAAGAATGACTGTGTCCTCTAGATGTAAGTCTAAATTTCAAATCACCCTGTACATCTGCCTGATGCATTTGAAAATGTGCAGCAGTGTGATAGATAAGGGTGGGGTTTAATAGCATTTTATCAAATCTAAATACAGTTCCAAATCTAAATCCAAATCTGTTATTTGTTCTTCATAAAGTGCACTGTTTTATTTCACTCATAAATTGAACTATTTTCTGTATGAGATTATAGTTAAAATGTAATATTTAAAAAATATACCACAGGTTTTTCTGCATACAGTATTGTATTGTAAGGACCGGTCACCTGATGGATCAGTATGACACTGTGATAAAAGCTATGGTAATGAAAAACAAAATCCTAAACCATGGACATTCTGCTGTTGTTAAGCGTCGTAAGGCTTTCTACGTCATACTTTGTCTTTGCAGCTGCACAAGCCATAGCAGCCAAAATAAAAATGTTACACAGTCATATTAATTCTACTTTATTGTTCAGTGAATATAAATTAAATAAATGCTTGATTTGTTAACTTAATGCTGTGCCACAGGTCACAGAATTGTACTGGTCACAAACTATGGCATAATACCATCAGTAGGCTGATACTGACCCCTTATTAAGTTATCAAAAATGTTTATATTAGACAGTAATAAATATTTAGACCAATATATTATAATGCAATTATTATATTGTCGTCAGTATTCTGCTACATGGATTGTGTTTTAAAGCTGTCTCGCTGACTGCAGATAATTTAAGCTGATATGTCGCAGTCTGTTGAGACTGTGACACAAGATCAGATCCAAAATGGAACCAGCTATCAGAGCCCATCACACTGATGGATCAGGCACTGTGCCAGACACTGTACTTACCAGTTTCATAAACATCAGAGTCTGTTGGTACTCTTAAATGCAGTAAACATTACGTCCAGAAACCATATGAACCATATGAAAAAAAAACTATTACTCTAGTATATATATCTTTGTTATGAGAGAAGAATGTACCAAAGAATTCTGTTCCCTAGATAAAGATGAATATACCAGATATCAATTATCACAACATTTATTCATTTCTTACTTGTTTTGTCAAACTATTAAATTTAATCACTTTAAATTTATCAATTTAACTGCACCACTACTGTAAGCACTGTATGCTGCTCCTATATTAAATATTAATATATTAATTATATTAATATTAATGACATTAAAGACTTAAAACCCTTCGTTCTAAACTGTACAAATAAACACTGTATGGTGCAGTGAGTATGGGGAGGATGATGACTGAGGGTTTTGCTTGTTCAGAGCAACATGTTGATGTGCAAAGACTGCTGAGTGCAGTGGGTCACACTGTCACCTTGAAAAGCCATAGACAGCAGCAGCACTATCAGGCCTGGTGCTGACTGACTCCCTGCTGCATTGATTCTGAAGGATGTACTGGGAAAAGATTGTCGATGGCAATATTTGCAATAACAGTGTCCAAAAAATAAAACGGTAGCTGAGAGACTGATGATGACAAGTGATGTTAGGACAAGTAATGTTAATAGTTATCAGTAAAATTTTGTTCTACAGTTTTATGAGTGCACTGAGTAATAAACGGAAATGAATAATGTTAATATTTTTCATGAAAGATGAAAGATTAATGATTAGTTTCTTAAACACACAATAGAGAGAAATTAGTTATTGTCTTTTTCTTTAATTGAGAACTTTGAACTGTATTTAGTTAATGTTGTTAATATTTCCATATGACATCAATCCTTTATAGCTCGATGATAGTGTGCAGATTGAGACACTGGTGCCTGCTGGAAGCCCGGAAGTGTCTTTCAAGCTGGAGGGAAGAGGCCTTAAAGGGGGAGGTAGGATTAATACTGCCACATCTCTGCAAGAAACTTATTCTCACAGCAGTGATCATCTATAGTGTATCTGTCTTGGCTTTTACAGGGAGGTTTGGACAGAGTACACCACCGCTAGTCGAATTTTTAAAAGATATACTGAGGAGGTATCCTGAAGGTGGACAGATTCTGAAAGTAAGTGTCTTGCTATATCATCGAGAGTTTTCCAATGAAAGATTGCGTAGGCAACAATACAGTGTTTGGTATGGGAAAACATGTCAAGCTTGCAGCTTCGAGCTTAAAGTGTTGGCAGCAGCTATATTACCATATATGGTGACACTATTGCCAGGACAAAGTTCTACTGAGGCCACCTGCACTAGTAATACATTAATTATTTACTGTAAGACTTGATGGATAAAAGCATCCACCAAATATGCTGATATATGCTAATATGTTCATCATGTACTTTCACTGTAAAGGTTCTGTCTTCTATGCTGACATGTTTATTTCATTTTATTTTGAAGGAGTTGATTCAAAATGCTGAAGATGCTGGAGCGACAGAAGTCAAGTTCTTGTACGATGAGACAGAGTATGGAGTGGAGTCACTGTGGTCACCCGACATGGCTCAGCATCAAGGTTTGCTATTAAAGTTAACAGTCGAGAACCACAGGACAACCTAATGATAGGTGACACAATTTCATAATCTGAGGACATAAATTCATGTTGACAGGGAGAAGGGAATTCAAGTGAAGACTTAATCATCACAGTATAACACTAACTCAGTTAAATTTCAGGGATATCAATCTATCCCTTTAGGAAACACAAGTGATTGTTTTGATGCAAATAAAAGTGACAGGTGCAAGAGGAAAGGTGGTGAGGAAAAAGCAAGACAACCCCCAATAGGGAATGGTTTTACATGTGGTGGCAACAGACAAATGCTGTCTCCTGTTCCTTTCTGACTTATTCTCCTCAAGATTTGTGTTTTGCTTGTGTCCTTGTCACCACTGGTAGCATGATGCGGTACCTGCAGCTCAGTCAGGTTGCACTCCAAGGTGGCGCACTCATACGTGCAGTCACAAGAAGGTTTACTGTGTCTCCCAGCACAGTCTCAAGAGCATAGAGGCAATACCAGGTGACTGGCCATTACACTAGAAGAGCGGCACAGGCCCATAGAAGGGCAAAAGCCCAGCATCAGGACCAGTATCTGCTCCTTTGTTCAAAAAGGAACAGGAGGAAAAGCAAAGGCTCTGCAAAATGACCTCCAGCACTGTGCACGTTTCTGACTAAACTGTCAGAAACAGACCCCATGAGGGTGACATGAGGGCCTGACCTTCACTGGCATTCACCAGAGAACACCAGAGTTGGCAGGTCTGACATATACACTTCTGATGCACACACTGAGCCATGATGAAATTCACACAACTTGGATGAGCCTGTGATGTCAATTTTTCACTTTGATATTTAGTGTGATTTTGAATGCAGCCATTCATGGGTTGATAAGTTTGGTTTACATTGACCAAACTATGTATTTTTGTCAGTGTATGTATTATGTATTTTATTCTGAACCAATTATACAATGTACTTTAGTATACTTTAGTTTATTAGTCCTCTGTACATTTATTGTGTATGCATACTCAACTTGTTTTTGGACTGGTTTTAAAACATTGTATTGCAGGTACGGCATTATATGTCTACAATGATGCTGTGTTTACTGCGGAAGACTGGAATGGGATTCAGGAGATTGCAAGGAGCAGGAAGAGAGAGGATCCTTTGAAAGTTGGACGATTTGGGATTGGCTTCAATTCTGTCTACCACATAACAGGTGATGGGTTTCTTGAAATGCAAATAACAATGTATGTTATGTATGTTACAAATGTATACTTATAGCTGCTTTCCTCCTGTGGGATCAGTCTTTAGAAAGTAAAGTATTCTGTACAATGAAGATTTATTCCTCTATAATATTTTATGTACTGTATAGCTACATATTTGAGTGTTTGTCTGTACATTCATTTAGGCTATTTCCATGACACTTAACTTGTCTGCAGCCAATCAAAGTCTCAGTGAAACCTAAGACGCAGTATACTCATTTTCCATATTATGATAGGATATAATTTCAAGAGTGATATGATCACTCAGTAGTGGTTGAAAATTAGCAGGCAAGGTATGGACATACACGACCACTCAAAAGTTTGGACACACATAGGATTTACCATGTTTGCCATGAAAAGATACGTGTCTTTAGCTGTGTTACCATTATTGCAAAAGGGTTTTTTAATGAGCAGTTATCCTCATTAATTTAATTTATCTCGTTAATTTAATAAACTTCCATTAGCAAACATAACGTTCTAATGGAAGACAATACTAAAGTTTGCTGATATTAGGTTTCTGTACATTTGTGTAAATATTCCTTTAAAAAAACAGCTCTTTCCTGCTACATTACTCATTTACAATATTAACAATGTCTACACTGTATTTCTGATATGATAGCCTTTTTTTTCTATTTCTACTGTTTTTGTTTTTTTCTATTTCTATTTGTGTCCAAACTTTTGACTGGTAGTGTATGTACCTGCATACCACTCAGTGGTAGCGGACTGCTTCCCTCCACTCACACACAACCATATCTAACAACACATCTCAACTGATGATACTTATCTGCTAGCTATTATGACCCAGGAACTAACAAAGCAACATGTTGTTTTATATAATGCAATGGGATATTTATAGTTTTTATGTTTCATGTTGTTTCAGATGTACCCAGTATATTCAGTGGTGACCAGATTGCCATGCTAGACCCTCATCAGACTCTGTTTGGAGTGAATGAGTCTGGACAGTGTTGGAACTTGAAGACAGACATTAAGGAGATAACAGAACTGACTGACCAGTTTGCTCCCTACATTGGGATGTTTGGGAGCTCTGAGAAAACCATTAAAGATGGCAACTTTCATGGAACGCTGTTCCGCTTCCCACTCCGCATGAAACCTTCACAACTCAGTGGCAACATATACAACAAAGAAAAGGTTTTAGAGCTCTTTGAGTCTTTCAAAGTGGATGCAGACACAGTGCTCCTCTTTCTCAAAAGTGTTCAGAAAATCTCCTTGCATGTGCGTGAGTCCGATGGTACTGAACGCATGTTGTTTCAGGTTACAGCAACAGAGAATACTGACGATAAGCTAGAAAGACCAAATGCACTAAAAACTCTGGGCCAGGCAATAGACAGCTACAGCAATGGTGTTCCCAGTTCTACCATTACATGTGTCACTTACCAGGTCAACATAGAGACTCAGGATGAAAAAGCTAAAGAGACTCAGAGAACAACTTGGCTGGTGTGTAATGGAGTTGGGGGCAGAAGCATGTGTGCTGATTTGGATTCTCTGGCAGATGATTTAAAGTTCATGCCCACCATTGGCATTGCCTTGCCGCTTACTCTGATCAACAAAGAGGACGTTGGTGCCACATCTGGTTTCTCAGGACGAGCATTTTGCTTCCTTCCTCTTCCACCTGGGGAGGAGAGTGAGACAGGGCTTCCAGTTCATGTCAGTGGCTTCTTTGGTCTCACAGACAACCGTAGGAGTATCAAGTGGCGTGAAGTGGACCAGTGGAGAGATCCAGCTGCCTTGTGGAATGAGCTGCTTATAATCGCTGTCATCCCTAGGGCTTACTTCACCCTCATAACTGAGGCTATCAAAAGGGTACAGACAAAAAAGGACCAAGACTTTCCATTGTCACCTGCAGGGACCTATGGGGCATGGCCAGACCCTAAACAGGTCAAGTCTCGCTGGAAACCCATCCTCCAGCCGCTATTTAATGACTTGCTACAGCAGGAAGTCATCTTTTCCCTCAGTGAGACTTGGATCAGGGTGGACCAGGCTGTGTTCTCAGAGCTGGACACAGACACGGATATTTCAGAGACTGTGATCAACTACCTCCAGAGCTCAGGAATGCAGGTGGCTAAGGTGCCCATTGCTGTGGACTGTGTCTTGGCTACCTACATTGCTGGGTCTACTGAAGTGAGGAAGGTGACTCCATCTTTGTTGCGACAGGTGATCAGGAAGTGCAAACACAAGGGTCCGTCGCAGGAGAAGCTACTGCTGCTGGAGTTTGGGCTTAGTGATGCCAATTATAGTGATCTCATAGGACTGGAGCTCCTGCCACTGCAAGATGAGACATTTACTACATTTTCATCTTCTGTCAGTGAAAAGGATGCCATTTATATTGCTTCTGAAGATTACCCCAGGTAATTAAAGCAAAATTGTGTATTTCCAATACAGTGATTTGCAAGGATAGTCTGAGTTTCAATCAAGTTTTAAGTCATATGACAGGATCAGTCTTTGTGTATGGAAATTATTTAACATTAAAACACATGCAGGCATGTAGAATGTTATTGTTACCATTTCTATTTTTGTTCCTCTGCTTTGTCCTAAGGTCTCTGTATCCAGGACTTGAGGGTCGGTTTATATTAGAGAACATTAAACCTCCAGTAATGGAGAGTTTGAAGAAAGCAGCCAAAAGCAGAGGTAATGTAACTTATGTAATTTGAGTATAAGTATATAAAGTATATAAATACATCTAAAATATCTTTGGTCCCAAACAGTGACCAGAGGACTATTGTAAAAAATTTTATTTGTATTTTATTAAGATTATTTTGTAATATTAACAACATCTGACAGTAAATTTGTGAATCTGTCCACAATGTTTAGGTCTGATGTAATGCACTGTGCT
>JAUBNQ010000005.1:12167082-12198475 GCA_032353495.1 Ctenopoma kingsleyae | reverse complement strand
AATATAATATAATATAATATAATATATACTGTATATAGATATAGAATGTAACGTAAGATGTGTGGCAGGACTGTATCTTAAACTGAAACCGAAATATCACAGCTGTTTGTGATGATGCTTATGTGGGTTATGTGGGTTCAGCCATGTTGTAGTAACACTAGGTCATCTTATTCTCCTGCAGTGCCAGCAGGGCATCAAATATGGTTCACTGCTAATAGAATATTTAGGAGTGCCAGATAGAAAGGGAAAGAGAGTGAGCATGGTGTTTCATGGAAGAGTTGTTTTTGTGCCACACATTCCACTTAGTTCATGAGATCAGACTGCACCTCGTGCCATACTCAGCCAAGACTATGAACAGAGGGCCATAAGCCAGATAGAGGGAATATGCTTTCCAGTGGTCATGTAAATTTAAAGTCATTGTAATTTAATATAAACACTTTCTCTAGCATCTATTCTTCTAAATTGTCCATTAGGTTAGATTAAGAGCTGAACAATGCATTTTTATTTGCAGATTCTGAACACAGGGTTCATTGGAGCACAGCTGTTAAAGTTATTTGTACCAACCAAGTAAAGATGATTTTAAAAGTAATTAAAGCAAGGAACTAGTGTAAAATTTATTCCCTTCTCTAAAATTTCTCACTTGAATTACAGTGCAACAGTATCTTTGGGGCTGCTCAGGTAGGTATTTCAAAGTGTCAGACATAGAAGCTTTTTACAATTAACTGGTACTAACGCAAGAGCACTGTGGCCCTGGCAGTCAGACAACTCTCACAAAAATGAGATGCAAAATAATGAACAATTTGCATGTTTAAATTCTGTAAAGTTATGTTCTGTAGGTGCTCTTTCACTTAGGGTTTCCTGGTGCATTTCATGACTTGCTGTGTTTTACTAGTCCCTTTCAAAAATATGGGATCTCTTACACTGATATGATCATATTGGGTTGAATTCATAGGACTGACTCCCAAGTGGGAGCCTGTGTGTGCGTGTGTGTACAGAACATGATTTGTGCTTGTGTGTTTGGTTTACATCAGCAATATGTATTACTTGTATTGAATGTCAAGTATGAATATACTAATTTTGTAAAATGTTTTTGTTTTTCTGCAACCAACATCAATAATGTGGTAGCATAATTTATTTGCATGACATTTTGGAAAAACAATTTACATTTTTTTTCCTCAAAACTGTTCCATTTGTAAATTGGAGACCAGTGACAACCCAGAGTGTTTTGTATTTGTAGCAAGGTTTTATGTTGTGTAGCCATGTCTTACTGAAAGATAAATACAAAGTGAAAGAAAAAAAAAAGAAAACAGATTAACTTGCAGATTTGCATTTACAGGATTTCGATTTGTCATTACTGCATCATGCAATAACAACGAACTTAACCTTTAGAGCTCTGATAGTTAATAATAGTAACTGAGGCTAAATTTGTTTTCTTGTTATTTAAACAGGAAGATCCTGCACTCAGTTGCAAGTGTTGAACCCTGAACGATCAGCTCGACTTATCAAGGAGATTCTATCAACAGCTTGGCCAACTAGAGACTTAATTGTTCAGTGGGAACCTGGAAACAGGGAGCTCAAGCATCCTACAGTTTCTTGGCTGAAGATGATTTGGAAGCATCTCTATATACATTTTGCTGATGATCTAACTACTTTTGAAGACATGCCTTTAATCCCGCTTGTACCACTTGAGGAAAGCGTGAACACAGCTAAGCTTCTGCGTCTCAAAACTCCATCCCCCATCATTCTTGTGGATGAGGAAGATGCACCTATTTGTGACAACCTTGTTGATATCATGAAAAAGCTTGGAGGAGTAGTGATAAAAAAGCTGGATTCATGTTTGCAGCACCCATTGCTAAAGAATTACATCCATCTCTCCTCTCCTGCTGTGCTACTTCAAATTATGGATAGATTGTCAATACAACGATTATCCAGCCAAGTCTCTTCCTTTTCAGTCAAAGAGAAAATTGCCCTCAGAAACTTTCTTGCAGGATTGTCTGACATTACAGAGAAGGAAAAGCATACTCTACTTGAGCTTTCCATCTTTGAGAAAGTGGGGACCTGCCCTGAGGGTATCTCAGCATTTATAGCACTGAGAGGAGCTAGAGCTTTACATCATAGGGCCAAGTATCCACCAGATGTTAAATTATCCATAAAACTTGTGGGTTGCTGTGATGAGGAGTCAATTCGTCTCATCAAGATGCTAAATGTGGAACAGGTGAAAACAACAGAATGTTTTAAGGTGATCGTTCAGGATATTGAGAGAGGATTCTACACAACTGATGAGATAAGCCAAATCATGCTTTGGGCACTTAAACATTTGGCATTTCTAAAGAATGAAAACTCAGCTGTAATTGGGTGGCTTTCTGCTCTTAAATTCATAAAATTGCCTTGTGGGAAGTCAGTTAAAGCTTCAGAACTTTTTGATCCTGAGCTGGAGGTTTTGCAGAACCTGTTCTACATGGAAGAGAAAGCCAGGTTCCCCACAAGTACATTCACATCTTCTCCTGATATTCTTCATTCACTCAGACAACTGGGACTGAGAAATGAAGTACAGCTCAGTGAAAAAGATGTACTCAATGTGGCAAAGAAGATAGAGGAGTTACAAAGCAGTGACCAACCAGACTGGGACTTCATAATCAAAAAGGCAAAAACACTGCTGCAAATACTTAACAGACAAACCAAGCTGGTTAAATCAGCTGATGCTCAGTCATCATTGCTAAAACTGAAATGGGTACCTGTCTGCAAGGAAAGACCATTAACGTATCCTAAATCTCTTGCCTGGGTTGGAGATACTCTCAATATATGCTCACTATCTGAGATGTGTGACATATCCCATGCAGTGCTTGTAGGATCATCAGTAGCACTGGTTGAACACACATCTGCAGGTATGAAGAAGGCACTGAAACTGACTGTAGAGCCACAGGTGGATCAAGTATTACAGCACCTAAAAGCGGTGAACGACTGGCATAAATCACAAGCATTCACTACAGAGGATTGGTATCAATTCCAGCAGATCTTGTTTGAGATATATGGCTTCATGCAGGCTCATCTTGAGGATGCAAGAGAAGCAATGAAATCACTGCCTTTTGATTGGGTGTGGACAGGGAAGACATTCTCATCACCTGGCCAGACAGTCCTAAAACCCCTCCCTGATCTAGACTTGCAGCCTTATTTGTACTCCCTACCAAAGACAATGAGAAAGTTTCACAGGCTTTTCAAGTTTTGTGGTTCATTTGAAGAGGTTGTACCAAGTCATGTGTTTGAAGTCATAAGTACCATCCGACAAAGATGTGAAGAACAGATTACAAAGGAAGAAAGCAAACATGATATTCTCCTTTTAATCAACATCCTGAGATGGCTGAATAACAATCAGATAGCTGTGGATACTAACATGTACGTGCCAATTCTTTGTTACAAGGACCCAAGCAAATTAGCAATGAAGCCCATTCATGAATGCACCTACTGTGACATAAAGGTTGATGATTTAAATGACCTGCTTGAAGATGCGTCAGAACCCATTATATTAGTCCATGATGACATCCCCATGAAAACCGCTGAGTGGCTAAAAGTGCCATGTTTGAGCACAAGGTTGATAAACCCAGAGAACCTTGGCTTTGAGCAGTCAGGCCAACGAGAACCTCTAACAGTGAGAATAAAGAACATTTTGGAGGAATATCCTTCTGTAGCAGACATTTTTAAAGAGCTTCTCCAGAATGCTGATGATGCAAGTGCAACAGAGTGCAGTTTCCTCATTGACATGAGAAAGAATGCTGACATTCGAGAAAATCTTCTGGACCCTGGCATGATTGTTTGCCACGGCCCCTCCTTATGGTCTTTCAACAATTCTGTATTCTCAGACACAGACTTTCTAAACATCACAAGGTTAGGTGGATCAGTGAAGAGATGTGAGGCAGACAAAGTTGGCAAGTTTGGCTTAGGCTTCAACTCAGTTTATCATATTACTGATATCCCCATCATATTGAGCAGAGAGTTCATGATCATGTTTGATCCAAACATCAATCACATCAGCAAGCACATCAGAGACAGATCTAATCCAGGGATCAAAATCAACTGGAGCAAACAACAGAAAAGGTTGAGAAAATTCCCCAACCAGTTCAGACCTTTCATTAATGTCTTCAACTGCCAGCTTCCCCTAGCTCAGGACTCCCCATACAAATACAATGGCACACTATTCAGACTCCCATTCAGAACAGAGCAAGAAGCTTCAGTAAGTGAAATCAGCACTCTGTACTACAACACCACAGACATCTATTCACTGGTTGATGAGTTCAGCATATGTGGTCATCGGTTCATTCTGTTCACTCAGCATGTTGGGAGTATGGTCTTGAAATACTTGAAATATGAGGAACCAAATCCAGCGGGAGCACAAGATGTTGTCACCATCAATAAAAGTGTATGGTCATCTAAAGCCTCATATGGACCACTGAGTATCCTAAAATCTGCAGCAAAGACAATGAAGAAAGTAGCAAGCACCAACAAGGTGCCAGCTGATGTTCCAAAGTCTGGCTGTATCATACGTGTTGTGGTGGAGGAGTTTCATAACGTTTTCAAACGGATTGTGGATCTCCACTCCCCACTGTTCAGAGGATCAGAAGAAGATCCTAACCAGTACTTTGAGATGGCCGCTAAAGGTGTTCAGACAAGAAGACTCACAGATGAAATGCTCCAAAAGGCAGTTGAGGTCACCAACTGGCTCATCTGCTCATGCATGGATGCAACAGAGGCACTCAAGTTTTCCCTCAGTGACAGTGGAAAAAGACTTGGACTTGTGCCTTGTGGGGGAGTGGCTGTTCTGCTCTCAGAGGAAGACAATCGCAAATGGACAGTAAAGACAAATGCAGTACCAATTGGAGAGGTGTTTTGTTACTTACCTCTCAGAATCAAAACAGGCCTACCAGTCCATATTAATGGCTGCTTTGCTGTGACGTCCAACCGCAAAGAGATCTGGAAGACAGACACCAAAGGACAGTGGAATTCTGTGTTTATGAGACATGTCATTGTCCAGGCCTATTTAGCAGCTCTCGCAATGCTGCGTTTCATGGCTGAAAGTGGAGAACTGCTTGATTACAGCTATTATGCAGCATGGCCAGATCCAAGTCAGGTGCATGATGACTTCACACTGATCAGCCAGGGTGTCTACCAAGAAATTGCCAAAGGAGGTGATAGCGATCATGCAAAGGTTTTTTCAGATGGCAAAACCTGGGTGTCAATCAAATATGTCAGATTCCTTGATGATGCCTTACTCTGTAGGCCAGACATTGGACCTGCTGCTTTCAAGATATTTTTTAAATATCTCAAAAAAAGTGGCTCCCAAAACCTCTGTGCTGTTGAGCTACCTGATTGGGTAAAGGAGGGGTTTGATGATGCTGGATGTAAAGGGAAGTTGATGGAAAACACTCTGACAGAGAAGCAGTTCTTTGCAGAAGTCTTTTTCCCTCACATCCAGGAAATTGACAAAGACCTCCGTGATCCCCTAATGCATTATGTTTTGAATGAGAAACTGGAAGATTTTGCATCAATCCTCAGGGTTACTCCTTGTGTTCCATGCTCTGGCCCCAATAAAGAGTTGGTTGTGCCTTACAGACTCATTCACCCAGAGGGTAGAGTTGCTAAACTGTACAACACTGATGATGGAAGATTTCCTGCAGGGACTTCTAAAGACTACCAGAATCCTGTGTGTTTAGTGAAGCTTGTGCAGTTAGGCATGGTAAAAGATGATCTGTTGTGGGAGGACCTGATTGAACGCGCTCAATCTGTTATTGATCTTAATGAAAGTGATCACACGGCTGCATGCTTTCGAAGCAGTATAATACTCAGTCTCATCGATGAGAAACTGAAAATGAGAGATCAGGCAACAACTGAGCTCTTAGAAAAACTGCAGAACATTAAGTTCCTTCCATTCCTTACTAGACCTGCAGGCTTCTCACTGCCATGGCATGGGAACAACTTTTCCCCAACAACAATGTTCTCAGCTAAAGAGGTCTTCACAACTGAGCACCAGGACACCGTGTGTCTGATGAAGCCAATCCTGAATGAGAATTCTCCCTCTTTCAAAGGCTGTGGTGCAATGTCATTGGCTGTGAAGGACTATCTTGGTTTAATAAGGAAGCCCTCAGTTGGACTTGTCATCAGTCAACTCAAGAAACTGTCTCAGTCATTTGATGGTGTTACACTGTATCAGGAAAACATAACAAATGCCTGTTACAAGTATTTACATGAGGAAATGCTACAGGATGAGGATGCTAAGGTACAAATAACCGAGGAACTGAAAGCATTCAGCTCCATTTTAGTGGAGAACACATATGTCAGTCCCTCAAAAGTTGCATTCCACCTGAATTTTGATGCAGCTCCTCATCTCTATCAGCTCCCTAACAAATACAGAAACAGCTGTCGTGAGCTCTTTGAAAATGTTGGTGTGCAACCCAGCTTCACAGTTGAGGATTTCTCAGTGGTTCTTGAAACTGTAAGACATGAATGTGGGCGAAGGACCCTTAGAGAGGAGAATTTCCAGTTGTGTCGCAGAATTATTAGTGAAGGAATATGGAGCTTGATACGGGACAAGAACCAAGAATGTTGCCAAGCAATTTATGGTGGGATTCTGTTACCTGACTCCAATCTGACACTGCAGCCATCAAAATCACTGTGCTACAATGACTGTCCCTGGATCAAAGTCAGAGACTCTTCTGTGAAATACTGCCATGGGGATATTCCAAGAGAAGTTGCTGTGAAGTTAGGAGCAGTCCCAAAACGTCACAAAGCCTTGGAGAGGTATGCCTCAAATGTCTGTTTCACGCCACTTGGAAGTGAGTTTGGACAGAAAGAAAAGCTCACAAGCAGAATTAAAAGCATTCTCAATGCTTATCCATCTGAAAAGGAAATGCTAAAAGAGCTGCTTCAAAATGCAGATGATGCCAAAGCCACTGAAATTTTCTTTGTTTTTGATCAAAGAACACACCCCACAGATAGAATATTTGATGATAAGTGGATCCCAATGCAAGGGCCTGCACTTTGTGTATATAACAACCAGCCTTTCACAGAAGATGATATAAGAGGTATACAGAACCTTGGAAGAGGAACAAAAGAAGCAAATCCAGGCAAAACTGGTCAGTATGGCATAGGATTCAACTCTGTCTACCACATTACTGACTGCCCGTCCTTCATCTCCAACAATGACATCTTGTGCATCTTTGATCCACATGCACAGTATGCGCCTGGGGCTACATCTGTTAGTCCTGGAAGAATGTTTAGAGACTTGGACTCTGACTTCAGATCTCAGTTTTCAGATGTTCTAAATCTTTACTTGGGAGTTCATTTTAAGTTAGAACGCAGCACAATGTTCAGATTCCCCATTCGTTCTACAGATATGGCAAAGACATCAGAGATCAGTTCAGTCCCTGCATCAGACAGAATGGTACAAAACCTGCTTGATAAGCTAAAATCTGATGGTGCAGAGCTTCTGATGTTTCTCAACCACATGGAGAAAATATCAATCTGTGAAATTGATAGTGCAACTGGAGAACTTAAAGTGCTTTATTCAGTGAATGCCAAAATAACAGATGGTGACCGGCTTAAACGCAAACAGTTTCATGCCTCAGTAATTGATAGTGTGACAAAAAAGAAGCAACTCAGTGCTATCCCTGTCCAACAGATAACATACACCATGGACATAAAGGACTCTGATGGAAATCTCACTACATGGGTGATCTGCAACCGATCTGGCTTTCCTAACATTGAAGATATCTCAAAAAGTGTGATCTCAGCTCACAAAAATGAAGACATAACGTTATTTCCCCGTGGAGGGGTAGCTGCATGTGTAAGCCACAACTACAAAAAACCCCATAGAGCCTTCTGCTTCCTGCCCCTTTCATTAGAGACTGGCTTACCTTTCCATGTCAATGGGCATTTTGCCCTAGACTCTGCAAGACGAAATCTGTGGAGAGACGACAATGGAGTCGGGGTAAGGAGTGACTGGAATTACAATTTGATGACATCAGTCATAGCACCAGCCTTTGTGGAACTGCTGATTCAGCTTAAACGTAGATACTTCCCAGGTCCTGATCCCACCATGACAGTACTACAAGGGACTCCACTTCATGTTGTTAAAGATACATTGCGGAAATATTTGTTCTTCTTCCCAGTCAACAGACTTGATATACAGCCAGATTGGTACTGCTTGGTTAAAGCAGTGTATAACTGTATCCATGCTGACCTGAAGCGTCTTCTTCCTGTAGTCAGAGCAGCACAAATTGACAACTCTGACATGCACTCTGCCATTTACATTTCATGGGTGAATACATCTACTGCAAACAAAGGCAGAGCCTTCTTTGATAATCTGATACAAGATGAGCTTCAGCACTTGAAAAACACGGAATACAACATCACATCAAGAAAGTCTGTGGCAGAACATGTCTACAGGCTGAAAACCATGCTTCTGGATATTGGTTTCAACCTCGTTCACAGTTGTGATGAGACTGCAAATCTCTACTTCTGTTTGGAAGATGCAGGGATACCAGTCCATTATGTGACACCACAGGATGTCCGCAACTTTCTTCACACCTTCTCATCACCAGACACATCTTGTCATGTTGGAAAACTTCCCTGTCGTCTCCAACAGTCCAACTACAAGGTAGTTCATAACTTGAAACTTCTTGTTGACTACTGCTTTAAAGATATAGAAGTGGATGAAGTTAAAATTGAGGGTTTGCCTCTGCTGATAACAATGGACAATATGCTGCAGGTGTTTGATTCCAAGAGACCAAAGTTTCTGACAACACATCACGAGTTAATCTCATCAAGGAAAGACATGTTCATGAATACCCTATATATCAGGTACAGCAACATCCTGTTGAAGGCAGGCATCGCAAAGACTTTTGACATCAGCAGCTTTGGTGACCTGCTTGGATCCGTTCTTCCAAGAGAGTGTCGAACAAGGATGCCTGTCAAGTGGAAAGACAACTTTGCAAGTGAATCATGGCTGAAGAATGTGTGGAACTTCATCAGTGAGAATATTGCTTTTAAGGAGGAACAGGTGGACATAAAGCCCAGTTTTGATACAGTCTTAGACATTTTGAAAGACTGGGCTTTGCTACCTGGAATCAAATTCATGACAAGAGAAAAGATAGTTGTTCCTGAACACGATGTGCTTTTACCTCTGAGTTTGATGAACGTGGCCATATTTCCACATGGCCAAAATGACAAGGTTTTTCACACCCTAATGAAAGCAGGGTGCATTCAGCTTGCAGTGAACAAAATATGTGTCAAAGAGAATCCTATAATGTCTTTTCTGGCACAACACACAGCAAACATTGAAAATCCATCAAGTGTTTTAAAGGCTGTGGAGTACATGATTCAGACATCTGCATTCAAAACAGCAAACCTGTCTGACAAGGACTTTGAGGCTCTTCTGTTGTATTTCAACTGCAACCTAGCCAACCTCACACAACAAGATGCACAGAGCCTAAAACTTCTCCCATGCTTTAAATCTGTTAATGGGAAATACATCAGCATTGCAAACTATGGGGCAAACTATGTCCTTGCAAAAAACATTCCTACTGCAGACATAGATAAATGGGCTCAGACAGCCTCTTTTGCCTTTCTTGATGACATTCCACAGCTGAAGGAATTGTATACCTTTCTTGGTTGCATTCCAGTTGATGACTTAGAAATTTATCTTCAACATCTGCTGCCAAAGTTTGAGAGTCTTTCCTTTGATGCCAAGGTTGAACACATTGTCTACTTAAAGGAGAGACTTATGTCAATGGAAGAAGCAAGTGAAATAAGAGATCAACTCTATGAGAAATTGGAGGGACTGTCATTCATTTATGACTACTCAAACAGACTCAGGCCAACCAAGTTTTTCTATGATGAGACAGTGAGGGTGTTTGAAGTTATGCTACCTGCAAAGTCATTCATACCTAGTGACTTTTTTAAGAAAGTTGAGCAAGTGTCAAAACCAAAGAATGGCACATTGTTGCTCACCTCATGGATAATCTTTCTGAGAAACATTGGTCTCAAGCATGAAGTGACTCAGCAGCAAGTTCTTCAGTTTGCAAAGGAGGTCAGCATCAAAGCACAAACAGAAAGCTGGACAAAAGAAAAAGTACAAACTATTGTTGATGTTCTCCTGAACCACATTTTCAGAGAGAGGATGGACCTGTTTCAGGGTACCTTTCTCAAAGAGCTCTCAATGATACCCTTTCTGTGTCCTGAGAGAGCCCCTAAAGAACTTGTCAAGCTTCATTCGCAGTATCAAGAGATGAGTGGCACACTTCCACTGATTCGTTTCAGTGGGTCTCAAGTAAATCCAAAATTTAAGCAAACAGATATAATTCACTTGCTTTGGACATCTTGTCCAATTCTACCTGAAAAGGCTACACCATCAAGCATAAAGGACCAGGAGGGAAGTACTCTCACTGGACAAGAACAACTTGACCAAGTGCTTAACATGTTAGGTGTCAACTTGGACCCACCATTAGACAAAGTCATAAGCAACTGCAAAAACATCTGCAACATATCCAATCCAGATGATGAAATGGTGAAAACCAGGAACAAAGTTTTAAGATCCACTTATGAGTTTCTCAGTGCAGATAAAAGAGATTTCCGTTACCAACTCAGAGGGGTGGCTTTTGTTATGGTTGAAGATGGCTGGAAATTGCTGAAACCTGAAGAGGTTGTCATTAATTTAGACAATGAATCTGACTTCAAACCATACTTGTACAAATTACCTCTAGAACTTGGTACTTTCCATCAACTGTTTAAACTTCTTGGCACAGAAGATGTTGTGTCAACCAAACAATATGTTGAGGTGCTGTGGCGAATTTACAGAAGCTCAGAAGGAAAGCAGCTTGACCCAAATGAAATGAGAACAGTGAAAAGGGTTGTTTCAGGATTGTTCAAGTCTCTCCATAATGATCCAGTTGAAATTCGTAAGGATCTTGAGCGTCTCAGAGATTTAACATTTTATCTGCCAAGCCATGATGGCAGATTAGCAAAATCCAGTAGCTTGGTGTTTGATGATGCTCCACATTACAAGAGCAGAATTCAGGGCAATGTTGGAGTTCAGATGCTTGTGGACATGAGTCAGTGTTATTTGGGCAAAGATCATGCCTTCCACACAAAGCTGATCATGCTACTTCCACAGAAGCTAAGGCCTAGACTTTTAAGTAGCATTCTTGAAGAGCAACTTGATGAGGATTCGCCAAAAATGTGCCAATTTGGGGCTCTTTGCTCACTTCAGGGTCGCCTTCAGTTGCTGCTGTCATCAGAACAGTTCATTACAGGACTGATTAGAATAATGAAACATGAGAATGACAATGCATACCTTGTAAATGAGGAAAAAGCCATACGTCTCTGCAAAGCACTTTGTGAAGGACTAAAAGTTTCATGTTTTGAGAAGCTTCAGACAACCTTAAGAGTAAAAGGATGTAGTCCCATCCCACACAGCCGCAGTGAAACACTTGCCTTCCTCAAGAGGTATGGGACAGCTGTGATTCACCTTTACATCCAACATTCAGACAGTAAAGACATTAATTTCCTCTTGGCTCTTGCTATGACATTAAAGTCGGCTACAGACAATTTGATTTCTGACACATCCTATCTGATTGCCATGCTTGGCTGCAATGACATTTACCGAATCACAGAGAAGCTGGACAACCTTGGTGTTAAGTATGACTCAACAGAGCCTTCAAAACTTGAGCTTCCCCTTCCTGGAACCCCTATACCTGCTGAGATACATCACACACTCCTCATGGATCCAATGAATGTATTCTATCCAGGGGAATATGTGGGTTACCTTGTAGATGCTGAGGGTGGAGACATATATGGATCCTACCAGCCAACCTATACATACGCAATCATTGTTCAAGAAGTAGTAAGAGGAGAAGAGGACGAAAACACAAGTTTCCTTGGAAAATGTTTCCAGATTGACATAGGTTACAGTGAATATAAAATTGTCAGTTCCCTTGACTTGTACAAATTCTCAAGACAAGATGAAAATACACATGTACGAGACACCAGTGCCTCATCTACCCCGACAAGCAATGACAGTCATTCCTCTGGTCTAAGAATGGTCCCTCCTCTTTTTGCTGGCAAGGAAGACCTCAGACCTCCCCTTCAAAAACAGTCACCAAAAAAGATCAAGCTTCATACATTGCCTGAAATTCTGAAAGAAGTGACCTTAGTGATTGAACAAGCTTGGAAGCTTCCTGAGACAGAGAGAAAGAAAATAATCCGGCGATTGTATCTCAAGTGGCATCCAGACAAAAATGCAGAGAATCTCGACATTGCCACGGAAGTCTTCAAGCACTTACAGAACGAGATCAACAGGATGGAGAAACAGTCTTTAGCTGATCAGCAAAATACAGACAGAGCTTCAAGGAGATCATTCTCCACATCATCAGCCCGGTTTCAATCAGAAAAGTTCTCGTTTCAAAGATTTTATTCATCGTGGAACCAAGAGGCAACAAGTCACAAATCAGAAAGGCAACAGTTCAGGGAACATTATACTAGCTATGCGGGCTCATCACACTCGAATCGTTTCTTCGTGCCCCCAACCTTCAAGACAGTTGGAAACCCTGTTGAAGCCCGCAGGTGGCTGAGGCAAGCTCGTGCAAACTATTCTGCTGCTCGCAACGATCTTCATAAAAATGCTAATGAGTGGGTTTGTTTCAAGTGCTACCTGGCCACAAAGCTTGCACTGATAGCTGCTGACTATGCAGTCAGAGGAAAGTCAGACAAAGATGTAAAGCCAACTGCTTTGGCTCAGAAAGTGGAAGAGTACAACTCCCATTTAGCAGGCCTTGCCAATGATGTTCAGATTCTGGAAGGATATGGTGTGGACAGCTTGAGAACTCGCTACCCTGATATACTTCCATTTCCACAGATTCCTAACGACAGATACACATCTGAAGTAGCAATGAGAGTGATGGAGTGTACTGCACGGATTATCATAAAGCTTGAAACTTTTGTGCAGCAAAAAATATAATACTCTTGTTAAATATTACAATGAAACTAGAGTATGCAAAGTTGGAGGGCACCTGTGACTGTGTGCAATAAAGATCACGTAAATAAAATTGTAAAGAGTCCTGCTGGCAGCTTATGGTGCATACGTTATGCAGTTACTACCTGTGATGGTAGTGATGTCTCATGCACAGTAAATAAATGTATGGCTCCTATAAACTATTAGCCTCTCAATATGCATTTGCTGTAATATGTGAAAAAAGTGCATATGCTGTACATGCAAATGTTTCAGCAATATGTTTTGCTCTCCAAAGCCCTCAATTGAACCTACTTCTCTAAGTTATTAAAAATACGCTGCTTTTTTACTTTCTTTTATAAAAGAATATATATATTTTCTTGCTCAAGAAACCAGTTGAGTGCAATTAAAGGATGTGCTTTTGAAGAAGAAATAGATTAACTGAAAATGTCAATATGGCAAGATCTCAGCAAATCAAGAAAATACAATCATGTTTGTAAATGATGTTCTTTTTTGTATTTGTATGGTTGATTTCATATTATTTCTGTAAAACTTGTACATGTTCTGTAACATAGCCAGTCAGTTGTTAATGGACAAAGCACTTTTTTTTTGAAATTCCTCTTCATGTAATCACACTTGCACTTGTATAGCGCTTGTGTCACCCCAGCAACTGAGAGATGAAAACTCTTTATGTTACTTAAAACACATTTTTGTTTTCTTATTGGGGACATGTTTTGGTTTATTATAGCTATGTTTAATAGCTAATGTTTAATGTATTTAGTAACAATTAGTCATTTTATTTCTTATCAAAACCTGTTTGCTTTGATAACTCCTGAAGCGCTGGATGAGCTATGATAACCGTAGCTAAACTTTTGCTTAAATGGTCATCCTTTTTTCTTTTTTTTTTTTTGTTTCTTCTGCATTTTCCAGTGATGGGCTGTTTGGGGATACTCAGTGGGAGAATGTGGTAAATAAAGCCATATATATGCTATAATTTGGGCACAACCCTTAATATGTCGATTTAGTCATGTTCATATATTTTTGGAAGATTTTAACAGCACCATGCTGTGGTGCTCACATGTTTTTACATATTGCCTTTGATTTGAAGGACTATACACACACTGACCACATATCATAAATGTAATTTTGAAACATTACTTAAAATGTGCTTCTTAATATCACATAATGTCATTTTGCTGCCTCTCAAGCTTGAGGTGGCTCAGCTGAAGGTGTCTCCTTGAATAAAGCATGGAGAACCTTGTGTATCATACATATTGATGTGCCATAGGACGGCCTAATAAAATCCCCTTAAATACAGTACATTTTGTCAGTTTTTTTTAGGTTTATTAAAGAAGCCACATTAAAAATGTTAACAGTCTGTTTATGACTTAAACAATTTTGGAACTTTTAAATTGCCATATTTTGTATTGCATACAGAGTATATTGTTTCACATATGCAAAGCAACCTGTTGTTTTAAGTGTTGAAATATTAATGTGGTGGAAGTTTGTGGAAGTTCAAGATACCATTCAGTGAAATTATTTTAGAGCTAAACACACAAATATCAAAAATATTATTTTCTCACATGGTGTTTCTTTATTGCAAAGAACAGTCTGAACAGATGCAATAAGTCAACTGAATTCTGACCGTGACCAGAGTAGCTGATATTGACAATGGTTTAATCGTGTGTGGATGTGCATATACACAATCCTCACTGCAACATTGTGATTTAATGAATAAGATCAGAAAATCTGCTCTGTTTGCACTGATGGTTAGACCATCTGCATCTGGTGTTACTGCAGAGCTTTTCCACTAGAGTGCTGCAGAGAGTCAGTCAACATGGTAAGGAACTATCTATTAAAACGATGCATCTCTGCAGCTTCTGCACCACAGAAAATTATAAACAGCAGAATAACGTGTCAATTTGGTGCCTTTTTGTCCGTTACATTTAATCAAATAAATGAGATGAGAATAAATACCTCTGACAGACACATAGAAGAATAGCACATGTTTATTCAACATACAAAATTAATAAATATACACTACACACTTTATCAAAATATGCCAGTACATAGGTAAGAACTGCAAATTAACACCTATCAACGCAGTGGTAGCACAACACTGTGCATAAATTGCTGCTCATCTATGTTACATGATCACAAAACATTTGTATGTGGTGAACTGACAAAATCTTACAATAAAGACTAATATGAAATAACTGTCTTCAATATTGCTTAAAAAGAAAATAACATTGGGGAATATTTGACCCATGAGGCAGAAGCAAAACTGAAATATGAATCCCAATATTTTTATACTCAGATTCATAAACACATAACATTTATTAGACAAGGTTTGTTAGTGCAGTCAAATGTTTTATTAGTTATTAAACCCTGGTTGTAGATTAGGTTATTGAAAAAACACAGAGCAGCTTAGCAAGATGCTAAAAGTCTGCCTTGTAGCTAATAATATTATTATATGCTCATGAAGGGCTTACAAAATAACACAGGCCAAACATACATAGCCTAACATGTAAGTACACGTGATACCATATTTGTTTTGTACCCTAAGGATTGGTATTTTAAACTCAGCCCTATAAAGCAATTAAAACTAAACAAGAAACAAGTCTGTTTAGTGCTGTATTGAATTTGTGTAAGAAGAGAGAGAAAGACCATCTTTGAATCCCGAAAGTGACCACAACAATGACAAAATATACACCAGCATTTCTCTATTTTTCCCCATTTAAATAAAACATGCTAAGCACACAAAAACACTGCATACCAAGGGCTTGGGGCCAAAAGGGCACATATAAACCAAAATATATTTTACCTATATTCTGTCACCATTTGAGATTATTTATTAATTTATTTAGAAACAAAGGAGGGCTTGGAATAAACCCTTGATATACAGTGAGGTCCAAAAGTTTGGGACCACAGAAAGTCTAGTATACTTTCATGAAAACCTGTAAATAATCAAAAAGTTTTTGAGAAAGAGAATTTTGATCCACAAGGAGTTGCAGAGCATAAAACTAAGAAAGCATATTTAACATTCAGATCTAATTTAAGGAACTAACTTATCTCTTATTCTACATATGGTTCAAAGTGGTTAAAGTTTCCAGTAAAACACGTTTTACTAAACAGCAGTGTAATAGTAGGACGTCAGATAGCTATTATCAGAAAATAGGGTGTGTGTCAAGTGTCAAGATGCCAGTGCATGGAAATCTAAAATACTTTGTAGAAGATGGATCAATGTACCAAAAGTGTACATTAACTTTTGCTTCTGAAGAGAGAGAGAAGCCATTCCATAACAGATACAGAATTAGTTAAATTAACAACACAATCACAAATGGTTTAGTGGTGGTCTCACAGGACAAGTAGCAGTTTGTAAAAGCACCAAATGATTTCAAGTGTGCTGATGCTGATTGTTTCATGGAAGCAATACTGTACAACTCCAGGAGATCTGACCTACAAATTGTGCAGAATTTTACATCCCATAACTTCTTGTGTTTCCACATCCCCAAACTTAGTTTATTTCCGGATTTACATGAAAATGTGACAGAAAAGTATTCTTAGACTTTTGGCCCCATTGTCCTGTCAATATCATTTATTGCACCACAAGATAATATTGCATAGGATGTAAGCTGTTACCAGCTCCTCATTGCCCAGCCATGTTATTGTGTTTGTAAAGAAATTTTCCACAAAGCTCTGATGGAGATAAATTGGGTACTGCATGCCAATTTGTTTCAGCTGAATAGTTAGAAGGGTATAAATGCAACTAAAAGGATGCATTTCATGACATCTCCAACATGTATGCCAGCAGGCATTTGTATCTTACAGGCCTCATAGTGCCAGTGGGATCTGGATCCACTGTGATTATAAAAAAAACTGTCTGGATATAAACAATTGTGCTTGTTGCCTCCCAGACAATACATCTACTGAGAGATTGATTTACCTTGTAAGAGTCTATCTAGCACTCCTGATTCTCACTGCATGTGGAGGTGACCCCTGCCTTGGACAGGAAAAGCTTGCCACTGGGACAGACACAGACCTCGTAGAGACCCTGACCATTTCCAGGAACCCCTCCTTCACTCAGAGGCAGACTCGGCATGCGCACCGTCTCAGCATCCAGCACCAGCTGCAGAGCAGACAGCGTGGAGAGCAAGGACGATTAAAGGAGAACAACAGAGTTACATTGAATCAACAAGGAAATGTCACTCAGCTTCATTCTTTCCACTTAGGCTGAGTACACGTGCATGCATCATGGCATAGAGTAGTGGGAGCTATAGAAGCCAGAGAGTGCCTAAACAATACACTCACACAAGGATAAATAAAATGTAATATAAAGACCACTGTCCTGTGGCAGAAAAAAAACCTCACTGAAAACGATGGAATATGACGATTGAAATAATTTTAATACTATCTCTGACATGGTCTATGAAGTTTTCTTCCCCATAGCAAGAAAAAAGAGAAGAGGGTTATATCCTGCAATGACATTCTCCTAAGAGTGTGCTGTAGTACTGAGAATGAATTCAAAAAGAGAGAGAGATTATAATGTACGAGTGTGAAGCTGCATGTTGCTGAAAAACATGCTGCAGCATCACTTTGGTGATCAAAAGAAGAAACAACAGACCTGAAAATAGTGTGAGAGACACCAAAGGGTCTTACCAATCCCACACTAGACTGCAGAATGACATCCATGTTAGAAGCCGCTTCAATGTTCCCAGCCAGCGCTTTGATATGAACTCCTTTTGGTGCGTCCATGCTGAGAGAACGAGTGGGAGACTCCAACCTGAAGAAGAATATCTCAACATCATGAATACAGCTTTTATCAACGTCATCTGACTGCTCTTTCATTTCTTTTGAACACTGCTCTTTAAAATTTGCTAAACATTTTTATCCAAAATTTTTATTTATAGTATTCCCTTTATTTCATATAAGGTAGCATTTCAGAAGGTGAAATTAATCTGTAGCAAAATCTTAGCATTTTCTAATTTTACAGTGGATGTTGTGGTAATTGCTTACTGCACCTTCCCTGTGTGTCCACATGATGTGCTCGACTGATTATTTACACTATCAATGCTATGATCCACATGAGATGCCTGAAGTGCTCACCTTAAGTCTTTGAAAAGTTCAGATCTCAGCAAAGGCACCTCCACTGAATGTTGGAACAGTGCTCCTTCAGGACCTGATGACAGGTAAACAAGTGATGTTGAAGGGCTACAGTTATTTGCAACTGCTTATAAGTATCAAATTAACCATTAAATCTGCAGCATTTGAGCAGTTTGTAGAAGTCAGTCGCTCTGTCTGATCAGCACTTTGCTCCAGACTAGAACTGCAACAATTAGTCATTTTCAGCAACTACTTTAATAACATGTGTGACACACAATGTCACAAAAGAGAGACAAACAAATGAAAGTAACATTTCAGTAACATCAGGGAGGAATCTGCATCCAAAGACTCTGTGGGTGAATAAAGAAAACTAGAGCCTGCTGCTCTCTGTGGATCAACCAACCCCAGGCATAATGAAGCCATCTTCTGACACAGCCTGCAACATTTATCAGCCATCACTGTATGTGGTCAGTGACCTACACTCCCATCAATGTACACAGTGGACACAGAGACACTTAGAATACAGGACAGAAAAGACAGCGAGGGGTGATTCAGCCTGAACTCTTTACATATTGTTTGTGGTAGAGGTGTGACTTTCTTGTCTCAAAAACATTGTAAGAAAGAATGCTATAACATAATCTTGTATTACCGTGATGGATCTCACCTCTGTGACTTTAATGCAGGCTGAGACTGAGATAACTGAGCTACAGACATTACATTTATACTGGTGTAATGCAGAGATCCAGTATCTATGACATGAATCATTAGGAAAATTACTGTATCTGTCTTTGTCCTTGTTCAAAACATAAAAAACATTTTCGCCAAGAGTTGTGTGATATTTTCTGTGAAACAGCAGGTGGCAGCCTTTGATGTACCTGTGACTCGTAGTTTGTCTGGTCCAATCACAGCCTGGTCACCATCTGCAGTGAACAGCATGTTGTCATTGTGGGAGTTAATGAGCAGATTTCGAGCATGTCCCTGAGCCTCCTTTGGACCTGCAACAGCAGCAACAACAAGAATACCTGAAGGGGTTTGGCAATATTACATGAACATATTAAAATCATCTAAATCTAATCTTTCTTTTACTACTGTGCAGTGCTCAGAGAATACGAGACACATTCATGCTTTACTGGACTTAAATTAATAGATTAAAAAACGGGAAAGTAACACTTTAGCCTTCATTTCATCAGTGTCCACAGCCTTGTAAGAATGACTACAAAGCAGTGGAATATTTCAGCACCTACAACTGTGAACTGGCAGGTAATCTTACCTAACAAGCATTTCAGTTTCATTCACAGAGGGCTGAGAGGATGCAGGCTATGGGTTTTTATGGCTTAATGATCAAGGACACATAAGTCCCTGTGGAACACTGCAATTAGTTGGGTCATTCGTTGGCCTTTTAATTATGACAAAATACCCCAATGTAGCCGTTGGTGAACCATAAAAGACACACAAATATGAACCTCTGCAGGCCTCCGGTGCTTTGTGTAATATAGAATGATCCAGGAGCAATGGTAGAGAGAGGAATGTTGTATTTAATGGATTTTAAATGGAAATTTAAGAGATTATACATGGAAAGATGGCCTCTTGTCACTGTTAATATTGGATGAGAAATTCCTGCAGGACAAGTTCATGAATGACTTTACTATTGCCTTCATATATCAATGGGATACTTTGTTATGTATGAGTGTTGCATGTGTTTCTGTGTGTACATGTCACGCTCTTACCCACTGAAACTCTCCCTGTGACATCGCCATTTTCATTGCGGGCATTAAGGGAAACATCTTCAGTTTCAGAGTGCACTAGAAGAGAAGAGTCCTGAAAAAAAAAAAAGCAAGAATGCCATATGACACCATGAAATTGAGTATATATCAGCCGACATGGAAAACATACAGCTGCTGTGAAGAAACTCTGTAAAAAAAAATAAGGATCTTAGGAACTAACTTTTCATTTTGGATGGAGGATCACTAAATCCTCAATCTCATTAGAAATCCATAGAATACATTAGACAAAGTGCCCATCCATAAACAAGGAATACACTGCCTTTTTAATGAGGCCCATAAAGTAAGAAAAATGCTATAAAATTGCTGCTATGAGCAAGAAAAGCCATAACATGTAAACAACTGCAGCAAAGTGTTCCCATCTGCTGCTAGCAGGCAGGCTATAAACTACTTTCCACCACAAATATCCCTGAGGTTAATGGGAAGCTCACTGCACCACCACGTGCACTGTGTGAAACTGCCAAATCCAGTTTGTACTGAAACACCCCCCTACCCTCCCAAAAATATAGTCAGAACTCTCTACACTTTGATAAAAACAGCTCAAATGTCTGCAAAGAATTTGATATAGATGATAAATGGAAATGCAGTCCACACAGATCCATCACACAATCAGATGGAGTAACGGCCAGGCTGTCAGGAGCACTTCACTAAACAAACAGCAGTATGACAACTAGCTGGTAAGAAGACAGACCAGCAGAAAGTAGAGCAGAGGAAAAGAGGAATAAAGCGTGAGGAAGACTGTGGGAAAAGGAGCAAGAAGAGTGTGTGTTACTGATTATCTTACTTCTCTGGAGTGGATCTCCTGAGTGTAGACAGGGAAAAGAAACTCAGACTCGCCCTCCTCCAGCTTGACCCCATCTGAGTGTACTTGTAGGAGTCCCATCCCTTCCTGTAACGGCAGCCAAAATGTAGACTCAAAGTTATGTAATCAGACAAGCATACTGCAAAGTGGGTTCGACGAGAAAACCATTTAAATGTAAATCAATTAAAATGCTTTGTCCTCAAGGGAAGAATATAAAATATGGCAGTTTAGGAGAGAGGTGAGATATTTAGATTTCATCATTCATCCAGTTCAGAGGATTCCAAGTATGAAATACATGCAGCAACGTTCCCTGCAGGACTTAGAAGCCAACAAACTCTCGCTGTACAGGCACTTCACAGCAGTGTGTGTTTTTGTGCGTGTGGGTGGGTGTGTTGCATCTCTTTACTTCTGCATAAATCCACAGACAAACACATGAACTGTCCTGTTCAGCCAGACAAATATCACATAATGATGAATTATACTACAACTACAACTTTGGTAATTCCCAAGTAATGCAGTACTATGGCAATATAATAGATATGCTATTAACATATAATGTTATTAATATTATAGATTTTGATATCAGAAGGGTGATACTGATTATTGACATACCACAGATACTTAGAAAAGCATGCAAGGAGGAAAGGAAGGAAAGAGTGAGGTGAAAACCATCCCCAGCTGAAAACACAAACTGCCAAAGTGAGTCATGCGTACCGTGTTGAACCACATCACCCTGAGGATCCAGATGGTGAGGGCAAAGTTGACCACCAGGATGATGATGAGCAGCAGGACAAACAGGTAGAGGCAGCGCTTTCTCCAGCCATAGATGCCGATCTTGTGGACGTGGTCAGGCACCGGCATGGGCGTGCTGCTGCCCTGGGTGGTGGTGACATACTGCTCCCGCACCATCTGCTGCCTGCGCACAACACACGAACACAGGCGACAGAGACACATGTTAAAAAGATAAAATCATGGTATAGGTCCACTGACTTTTGAGTGGGAACTGTTTTGATAAAAACTTGTATTTTATGTCATTTAGCCGTGTTGGATACATTTATTTCTGTAGTACTTGTTTCATTCCTGTTGATATTTATATTTAAAAGCGTTAACGCCTTCTCTCAGTTGATAACTATTTTTTATATATCATTGTCCATTTGATCAAGTTATCTAAAGCAACAGTAGATTTACATTAAAATGAGTAGAGCAATCTGAATATGTTTCACAGCAGACTAGTAATGACATGCATGTGCAGCATCGGAATCACAGGTTTTCCTATAAGTTTACTTTATTAGCAGAACTTTTGATTTAAATCTAATCCTTTCCCAAAATTTATTACCATAAATGCACATGTTAAGAATGATCTGGAGAAACAATAATGTCCTGGGTGATGTTTATGTCCGACTCATTTCAATTCACATTTTTTCCAGCCTAGCTGTATACACGCTGTTTTTTGCTCCTCTGTACAATGCCTTGTTCACACAGTGCATATGCATACAGTGTGCCATTCATGAGCGCAGAGCTCATTCAGACACTCAGTTGATATCTGGCACGTTGTACCAGTGGAAAACTTGACTGAATTTACAGCAGCTTTTCAAAAAGGCAAAGGCAAAGGAAAATGGCACTTATTACGGAGCAGAGGCCATACTTTCTGGCCACATAACAGCCGGCTATCAATGACTGAGAAATCAAACCAAGGAGGTGAAAGTCAGCACATTTCAAACTGCAGCAAGTATTATAAGTTATGACACAACTGTACTTGTCTGTATTCAGTTCATGTAACAGAGCTCCAACTGCAAGACTGCAGAACCTGTGGGCGAGCCCCCAAGTCAGCACATTTGGACCTTCTTACACTGTGACAACAGGGAACCTCAGGGACACATTTCACAACAACACAGAAAGTGTGTGTTTGAGCACAGTGGAGCGAAGGACCACACAGCCTCACAGGGCTGCAGAGAGAGGAGTGGTGTCACTTTCCATTGATTAATCTCCATTAATAAACAGACACAGGCTGCAGAGAAAGCTGTTTTCCAGAAAACACAGTCATCATTATGGGTCAACAAAACAGAAAATAAACAAAGACAAACTGTAGCTTTCTCCAAGCAGCAAACTGCTCCTTCATCAGTTCTTCAGAGCATCACATGCCAACTTTAAAGGAAAAGTTACCTCAGCAGAGATGTATCTAGGTTGTCTCTGCAGTGTTTTTTGAACCTGACAGGACTCAGACTCCAGCCAGACAGATGTTTGGCAGATGTTGCATCTTACTGCCACAGTAAAAGAGTTTTCAATCATGTTAAAAGAGCCAAAAAGTACTTTCTCCTGGACATTAACAGATGTTCAGCTGGGCACATCATTCCACTGTGACTCCTACAGTGTGCAACAACGATGATGAACGCTGACAGACTCTGCATACAGCGACATGCTGTATGCAAATAAGTTGTGTTTCTGTAAATAATGGAAGTAAATATTGTTCCACCCTCACAGCAAGAGGCGATGGTTAAAAGTAAACACTCTTAATGCTGGGGTCTGAGCTGTCTGACATTCAGGAGTAGATTTTTCACAGAGACAGTGATAAAGGCCACAATCTCTGAGGCTCATTTCTTGCTGTTTGCAGTAAACACAGAGAGGACACAAAAGGCTGAGAGTGTTTCTATGACCAAATCGTCTTCTCCATAGGACCTGTCACATGGCCTGCAAGCCCAGCTGTGATGAATAGCCCTTATTTCCCAACCAAATAAATGAATGTTGCCAGAAAGAGGTGGAAAAAATTACTTTGTATTATTTGCACAGGGGAGAAGAGAGTGAAAGTTGATAAGGAGAAAGTTATGTGAAATGTTCATTTTTTTTCCCTCATATCTCAACACATTTATATTTATTAATCATACTTGTGAGAATGAGTCATAATGACAAACTGAATCTCAGCAATGCAGCAGTTCAATTAGATGAATTCAAATGAGTTTTGTGTTTTTTTAAGGGAATTCTCCATTGATGGTCAATTGAAAATCAATGTCTGGTAAATTGACTGATTCCAATATCCCCACACTACTACACTATTAACAACCACACATCATTTGCGTGTTAACATGTTGATCGGCCCAATTCTGAACTTTGGGCAAATGAGTGGTGTAGATGAAAAGAGCTGTAGATTTGTTCATTATGATGTTAATGGATTTGAGCTAACACAGTCTAATTGCTTTAAATGAAAGCATTAAGAGGCTTCCCTACTTCAGCAGCAGCTGCAGGATGAAGCGGCTTTGAGGCTGGATCCTTAAAGGTATCTTCCAGCTCCAGTTTCAGTGTTACCACCAGCCCTTTAGCCACAGACTGATCCTTCCATAGCAACCCAAATAAACAGTCCCCGAACAGCCTCGCTACTCAAGCACCAGGAATGCTCAATTTATGGGATGTTATGATCGGAAAAACAGTCTGACCATGGAGCCTTAAGAGAAAACAGTTTTTAATCAGGCCCATGCTTTATTTTTAGTTCCTGGTGATGGACACTTTCTGTTTAAATGAGATTCTGAGGCTAAAACTTTACAAATATGAATCTTATACAAAGGGACAACTAATTACAGGTTTCAAAAACATGTCTCTGCTCAATAAGATGAAGCGTCTATTTATCCCAGGCCACCGTTTCAATTAACCTTAAACCTGTAATGTCCCTGTGCAGCTTGTTCTCGGTGTCTCCGACCTCTGCGTGAGAGGGAGGGCTGTGCTGGACAGTCAAAACTTCTCACTTCTCAACAAGGTCTGGCTGTAAATGAGAATCCCTCGTAACTGAGCCCTGACCTGACCAAACGCCAGAAGTTTCAGTGAGCTAGTTATGTGAAATTGTTTAGCTGGGGGTTTTTGGCAGAGCAACAGTGAGAGGAAATCACTATTGTGTGTAGAGTAGGACGCAATCGAAAGCTGAGCACAGGGCTGAAGTTTCTGTCTGTCTAGTGAGTGGCCGGCGTCATGTCTCCACTCTGCTGTGATGCTTTAACTTCTAAAAATAGGACACAGCATTGTGAACTAAATTTAAAAAAAGCTCCACAGGGCACACACACAGACATACGCTGAATAGACATAACCAATGCAGAATGATAAACACTGGGGTTTTGCTCATAACGCAAGCAAAATATTACTGAAGTGCTCTTCCGAGTTATTTTTGTATTTCTATATTGCTGTCCATGTATGGTAAAAGTGCTGACAGCTGGCAACTAAAACATTTTCCAAATCCCAAACGACCTCTGTAAGGACTACAAAGTAATCCAGCACGAGTCACAAAGAAGGAAGAAAATGAAAGAAAAAGTGTAGTAGGTGAAATGTTTTGAAAACTTAATGAAACACTATCTTAAGAGCAGGGTATGAAAAAAACAAATGACAGTATTTCTGTAAGAAAAGGCAGTGTACTCACCGGTGTGTTGAGGCACAGCAGTCCTCTCTTGTACGCAACAGTAAGCAGAGCTGGAGCTGGTATGAGCAGCAGTGCTTATGCTCCTCACACGTCTGTCAGCCACTCAACAGCTGCGTGCCATAAATCCAGCTCTGGAAGTGCCCAGGCTGATCACCACAAGACGGCGCTCCCACACCCCTGTATGCTCTGTCCCTCTGACTCCCTCTGCCTTTTTAGTCTTCCTGCAGTCATTTAAATATCATCAGTGTGCGTGATCGAGAGGAACAGAGAGAGAGAGAGAGAGAGAGAGAGAGAGAGAGGTGCAGTTTCTCTCGCGCACATACAGAAAAACCATCCATAATGAACAGAGGCAACTGTTTGTCATGCACACCAGTGAATCACTCTGACTGACCAACACAGTCCTGTCTGATTTGAGACTTTAGTCATGGCTCTCAACATGAAGTTAAGCTGGTGTTTCAGATAGCTGTGGTGGGTGACAGGCAGCAGGAGGGGCGGACCTTGAAGTAGACAGTAAGTCACAGTGGAAGAAGAGACAAATAATAGACAGGAGAAAGGTGAATGTTGCACTGAAATAAAAAAGGTTTTAATTATTTAGGTCACAAAAGCTCATTTTCAAAACTTTTTATTGTCCATGTACATTATCCTCCAATATTACTAAAATTAGTAATCTTTTAATTAAATTATTATATTAAAGCCACAATTTACATCTTTCGCAATCTGGCAAGTGGTAGCTTCTTCATGTATTAGTCCTTTGGAAGTTCCAATAAATAAGAGCCAGTCAGAAGGATTACAGAAGCGTTACTTTCACATTATGAGTTACTCGTTCTGTTATAAAACATTTATGTATGCATAGTTTGTACACAAATAATATTTACTTTAGAAAGTGGCTCTAAGAAAACTTTTAGCCTGGAGGCTAAGGCTTATAAACCGAGACGTTTTATTAAAATTAAGGTGACACAAGGACAGAGGTCCTGTGACCTTAGGGAATTCAGAGTCTTCTTTAGAGCCACTGATACAAGGAAGATTTAGATGATTGTTTAGATGTAAATGTATTATCACAGGAGGACCAATCTACGATAAGACAGAAGAACATTTTAAAGAGGAAATACTCCACATGATTAAATATTTTGAACTTTCTAAGAATTTACATAAAGCATTGATTGCATTACTTTTAAGCCCACATAAATCATAAAGATTATCCACAATAACAAGAAATATCAGCCTGATTCATTTATCAATGATTACTTGATTGAAATATTGTTGGTGACAGGTTAAAGAGTCCTGAAGCTACCTGATAAAACTAAATACAAATAAAAAAAACTGAAAGATGTCTGTATTTCAACATTAAACACTAACAAGTTACTTCTTTGTTAGACTTACATAAGAGGCAAACTCATGTAAATATATTGAATTACTGTCTGAAGTATTCAATTCAATATTTCATTAGGTGTCTTAAAAAGCCTCTTCGCTTCCATTAAAAACAGTAAGAGTAATGTCTTTGTATTCTCACAGGCAGATGCTGGAGGAGCTGATAGGTGGTACATCTGTCAGTGGTGAACATCCTGCTGTTTGTTTTCCACTTGCTGCTGGAGGTAGTGCTGTGAAGTCACAAAGGGACGTCTGACAGCATCTATCACAAGACTCGTCCACTTTCATGCCCTGAGCAAACAACTGACAGCAGATATAACTTCTTCATTTCAGGACATTTCTTATCAATATCTCATAACCTTTCACTGCCGGTGGCTTTTAACAGACAAATGGAAGCTATACATTATGAATATCACACCAACTTAAAAAAAGATCCATTTCAACCTAAAAACAAGATCAGTCGAGTCATATCGTGCTTTGAATTTACTGGATGCAAACACTCAGTACGTGGTGTAGGTGCAGAACTGAGTTTAATTTCCAAGGACGCATAAAAGTAATTTAATGCCCACTAATGAGGTGTGAATGCATCCAGCAGCAGATGCTCCTGAGATGGTACAATACTCATCCCAAACATGCCATTGTGGACAAATTGGCTTCTGCATGAGTTAAATCTACTTCACGGACTCACACATTAACAGTAGCCCAAACCAAATATAACATAAGGAATATTTTAGCATTTCCCCCCCCAAAAAAAAATCAAGGCACAACATCAACACAACTCATCTCACCACCACAACAGCGAAACTGTTTTTATAGAGAGGGACTTAATTTTCTTCCTAGTGGACAGTATTTGCCAACACATTCATCAGGCAGCACCTGCTTCATGTTACTGCTGTCAGAACCAAGCAGCCTTCTCCCTGTAGTTTTTTTGCAAACATCCTCATTTTTAATGAGTTTTCTACCAAAAACAGCTTATTAGCAAAGGTGTTTTGAGTAAAACAAGGAGTACGTGCACAGCCTGATACACTCGTGACTGAAGACCGTAAGAACTGCCTGTGCTGCTTTCTCGTGTTAACCCTATCACACGTTTAGCTTTAGTAACTTCTAGTTGTACCAAATAGCAAACTAGCATAAACAAATGAATGACATTAAAAACCAAATACACAGGTGAGATTTGTCTTTTACAGTTTTTATTCATCTTTCATTACAAACAGGAAACAAACAGGGGAACCTGCAAGAAAACAAACATACATTCAGGTCAGTAAAAGCATTAAAAAAAACTCTATATAAAAACAAAGTGGATGCAGGTGTACAGTTTATTCTTGTACCTGATTATGCTTTCTCCGCTGCTGCCTCCTCATCACCACCCTTGGTGTTACGTGTGTAAATCAGCTGTGCTCTGTGTTTGGACACCAGTTTGATCATGCCTGCAAGACAAAATAGGATCATATTCTCTCAGTATATTCTTATTTTCATCCACCACTTACTTGAACTGTGGATTTCTGCAACACAAATCATGTGTAGTGTTTCAAAATGTGCGACTTTCTTCTTCTGAGCTAGTTGGACTTAATAAAAAAAACAAAAGAAAAAACTATATTCTATATCAATTATGGCTTTCTGGTTGATGTAGCCAGTGCATCTTATGAATCATTATTGCTACTACAATGTGCTAAATATCAAAATCAACTGCTGAAATTAAACTTTGAACATTTTGTAACTTAATTGTATATTCAACAAACCCCATACAGACACTAAAAATCAATGAATTACCTTATAGGCAGTCCATCAGTCTGCAACCTGCATTAGCCATTTTGCCTGTGCCTCCAAAAACTAACATCTGTCAGACTCGCCACTTCACTGGGTAACATGTTCCTTCATTTCAAAACACAAGATCTCCTTTTTCCATCACAAGCATTTCCGTGTTCTTAGCAATCAAGTGTTTTGAAATAAAAAAAAAACTTGTCAGCCAATGAAATGGCCTGACTGGTGTTTTTTAATTGTTTTTTGACAACTGAGATCGACACTACTAATTAATAATGTGTGAATCGAGGCAATTTCATGTTGGTTTTAATTTCTCTACAGGGATTCATGAAATTTAGAACAAATTCATTTCATCATTCACTTTCCAGATACTGTTGTTCCACATCATTACAGCAGACTACCTGCAGATGAGGCTGCCTCCATGTGGGACGACTAATACCAGTTCATCTTTCTGACCAAAGCAGCACAGTGTGGCGACATATATACATATATACACATACATTATATATATCTCACATAGATTGAAGTGATTTGAGTTAATGGTTATGTTAATACTAGTAACTGTAGGAATATTGTTGCATGTGCACTGATACTGACACAGCTTCACAATTAGATATTTAAAATGGTTTAGAAAATTCACTTTTGCACCTCCTACTTTTATCAAGTAATATGTACATTAACACTGAAGGACATGTAATGTCAAAAATGCTGCAGCTATGTTTAGTGACATTAGCAGTTGTCATTCTGAATATTAACCATTCAGATCACTGTCATTGTGTAGCTACCAACGGAAATACAACTAATGCATTCTGCCAGGGCGTGTAGCGTGTTAATGTTAGGCACAGCTACCGAGCAGATGCTGATGACTGTGAGGCATATTCCTGGGATGAGCTCAATGTTGCATCACAATATTGTAGATGGCAAAACATAGCATTGATGATAACCATGCACTGGATGACTGAGAATTTTCATAGACTTCTCACTGTTGTAATTTTGTAGAGTTGAAGCTAGAACCATATCCACCTCTGCCTCTAACAAAAGTGTCTGGTGGATGAGATTACTCCAAAGGTCGTAGAAAATATTCAGCCAAGTTCTCATTTATAATGTCTAATGGATTTTCCTCCCAGATCCATTTACTGAAGGTAACAAATCATTAATTGTAAACATCACATTTTTCTTGCTTCTTCTGCTAGAACAACTTTTCACCAAAACACTTGCTGGATATAAAAACAGCCATTCTGCTGAACTCCACAGACTCTGTACTTTGCATAAACTTAACTGTTGTACAGATGCCAACCACCTGCAAGTGTTCTTATATATACACATGTAACATAGAAAATTGCACAGTAAATAAGTGATTTAAGTAATTAACCAGCACACTATGCTTTTACCTCTCTGGCAGTACTAAGACCACTTCCTAATGAAAAATATTTTCTATGTAACTCGTAAAGCTATCCATAAGCCCCTTTTGATCAAGAACCCAAGTGGTGAAGTTCACCTTTGGCAAGCAGTTCCTGGAGGGCATTCCTGGCCAGGGAACCACGGATCTTCAGCCTCTCTGACACAACAGCAGGGGTGATGAGCTTGTAGTTAGGAACCTCTTTGTACAGCTTGTCATAGGTAGCCTTGTCGAAGAGGACCAGGTTGTTGAGCTTGTCCCTGACTTTTCCCTTGGACCACTTCTACTCAAACACAAATATTGATCTTGATTTAAGAAAACTGAACAGTGCATTTGATCAAGGCAACTAATCAGCCACATAACATATGACAATCCAATTCTGAATGACCATAAACTACTGCATACCTTCTTCTTGGCTTTGCCTCCAGACTTGTTAACTGGGTCCTTGTCCTTCTTGGACTTCCCAGTGTCCTTCTTCTTGTCTTGCTTGGGAGGCTGAAAACAGAGAAATAACCCTTCATGAGGTCTCACATTCAAACAAGGTATACACGTAGGTCTTGTTAGCAAATGTTTCAATATCATATATTCAAAAATACAAATATGCTTGCAGTAAAGCAAGAAGCGGAGAAAAACGCTTGGCTAATGGAGAAAAAAAACTCAGCTCGGCTAGCTCGGCTGCCCGGCATGTGACGGCCTTGTCAGAGTCTACGTAGACCGTCTCACTCCTCACATTACTGATTATTCACTCCGTTACAATACGCATCCTTGGAGTTGTATTTCTGAAGCAGTGTTACGTGTATATATCTAGACGTACTTATGATTTATGCGACGTTATGAATGACAGATTTGCCTGGATCGTTATCAGTCTGTACACAGAAAGCGTGGTGGAATTAGCTCACTAGCTAGCTAGCTAGCTACCAGGGAGCTAAATTAGTATAATTTAAGAACTGTTTGCCTCATCCACATGTTATCACCGTGTTCAGAAACACATTCCTTTCGCAACACGTTTCGAATAATTACAAGTTACTATGTGCTCCAGACACATGTACAATATTAATTAGTTTGAACAAAACGTGTTATAACTATCCTCACCATGTTTCCTCGTCAAGATGTCGGAGCGAAAGGAAGTTCACCCGTGCAACAGCCCCCTAGACAACCTGTACATGCGGAAATGACGTTTGGAATTCTGGGAAGTTGAGTTTTTCTGCCCGTTGTTGATTTTATTGATTCTTATAATAAATATCAGCTCATCAAACGGTCGAACATGTATATTTGATATTAATACGAAGACAAAAATAATAATAACTCACTTTGGAGCGGATTTAGATTTTTCCAGTCTTTAGTTTCGTCCCAGTTGAGGTCACATGACAGTTTTGTCAGCTGGGCAGGACGTTGCCAAGATGGTGATCTTCAGTGTGTATGTGGTGAATAAGGCTGGAGGTTTAATTTACCAATACGACAACTATGTCCCAAGAGCGGAGGTCGAGAAAACATTTAGCTATCCTTTGGATTTGGTGCTCAAACATCACGATGAAAAGGTCATCGTGTCGTTTGGGCAGCGGGACGGAATCAGAGGTAACGTGTCAGAGCATACGGTTAGCTTGTTTTACTAACCTAGCTAACGTTAGCTTCAACGGGAATGTCTGTACAAGACTTCACACCTAAAATGTTTTATGTGTTGTACTTGTCGACATTTACTAATAAATAGACAATTTGATAGAGACCTGTAATGCTACCTAAATCACTCTACTCTGCAGTGTGACTAGCTGCAGGATAGTTTAATTTCATA
>JAUBNQ010000005.1:12132867-12148905 GCA_032353495.1 Ctenopoma kingsleyae | reverse complement strand
GCGGCCATGCACCTTGTAGAGTTTGTCCTTCTTGCAGAGCTCAACACTCTGTTTCCAGCGGTTGTTGCCCTTGAAAAGGTAGGCTGCGATCCTCCTAAACTCAATCAGCTCATGCTTCTCCAGGCTCTGGGCCAGTGAGATGTTGTCAAAATTGTCATAGGCATCAATGGAAGTACGCAGTGCCTGGATAAGAGAGAGAATATTATTATAAGAAAAAAAGAAAACTGGAACTGAAAAACTTACTTATTTAGTGTCAGCTAATAATAAGACATGTAAAAATAGATCATACTACCTGTTATGATAGACAATAGACAACATACCACATAGTCTTCCTCAGTGATGAACAGGTTGTTGAGTGCCTCATTCACTGACTTGTTGTTGTGATTCTGGACAGATCTTAGGTAAGGTTTCACCAGTGGCAGCTGTTTCACCTACATTGAGTCAGAAAAATCATTTAACATGTGCATTTACATATCAAATTAATTAAATTTTTATATTTAAATACAAAACTGCACTTTGAGAAACATTTATACAAAACAACAATGGCTCAGGACCTTGCTGAAGAAGTTGACAGCACGTGTGTGGTCCAGCCTTGGAGAGAGGACGATAAGCAGGTCGTTCAATAACAATGGTTTGTACTCCAGATAAAACTGGACGGCCTTGTAGTACAACTCCACATTTGCCACCTAAAGTGAAACACACACATATACTCAGTTGAGCAACAACAAATATATTCCATCACAACAACTACAACAACTCATTGCTCGTTAGTTTTATTACCTTGGTGACAATATCTTTGAACTGGCCCTCCTTCCAGGCATCTGATGGATGGTTCATCATGGTGATAATGGCGTTATCATATTCCTCGTATTTGTCATAGAGGAAGACCAGCTCTGCCCAGAGGTGGGCCTGCTCTGCTGCTCTGAGAACCTGATGAACACACACACAGTTCATGAATTCATATTCAACTTAACTGCTCTTAACTAAGGGGGAGGTTACATATGTACGTTGTAAAGTTGTTAATACATAATATTTTATTTAAAGATGCCGTTTCCCTACCTTTGGAATGTTGACACGAGACCAAAAGAGCTCCAAGTGCTCCCTCATCTTCTGGGGTTTGAATTTTGAATAGAGGATGGCCAGCTCAGTGAACATACCCATGTGAGCACGCTCCAGGCCAAGAGCAGCCTCCAGCATGGTGATGAGCTCCTCAAAGTAACCACGGTCCTGGAGAACAGAAACAGATTTAATAAGTTTACCATAAAGTGTTAAGTGTTCAGTACTTATTTAGCATTGATAGTTTAATACTAACTCATATACCTGATAGTAGTTGATGAGCTCCTCGAGTTCATCGGCATGGACAACAATATGTAAGCCACACATCTGGGCAAGACGGAACTCCTTCCCATCCACACACGCAAAACACACCTGCAAAAGCAGAGAATTTAATCAAACAATGCATTATATATAAATACACAGGAGAAAATGTACATCTGCATTATGTAGTGTATATATAGATGAGTGGACAGTGCATTGCACACTGTAGTTTTTCTTATCTGCAACTGCAACATGGCTTGGTGGCAGACAGAAGCAGAAAAGAGTGTTCTAATTGAAATCAGTAAAGACCCATCTGGTTCTTTACTCTTCAAAACTATTTCTTCTTATTATGAACTAAAATAAACTTCACTATCATTCCTCACCTCCTTCCATGTGCGGGTGCTGTTGGCTTTGCGGGCTCCGTCCACAGCTGCCTGGTACTCTCCCAGGTGAACCAGAGTGGAGGCCAGACGGCCAAAGTTGGACACATTGTTGTAAAGCAGTTTAGCTGCCTCATACATCTTGTCGTCATAGCAACGGTCACCCACCTGCAGGACGAAAACAGCATCATCAACAAAGTTCAAGAACATAACATGGTAGCATGTGTATGAGTGAATGCTGTATGTTTCCCAGGACATACTTGCTGAATGTGAGCATTGTTGGGTCCATTGATGAACTCTTCCAGCTCTGCCAGACGATTGGTCTTGGCCAGGGCAAAGACAAGCTCTGTTTCAACATAGGACTCGCGAGCCTTCTTACGGGCCATCTGAAGAAACTTCACCAGGTCCTCCCAGTTTCCTGCACACATCACATAACATCAGTTTAATTTTTTCACTTTTCATATTCAGATATTCCTTTTTGCCATTTGTATGACATCAGTCATAATTTAACTGTAATTGAGCTGTTAAAATGTGGAAATACATTGTCTATATTCTCATCCCTCTCACTCACCACAGTGAACATGGAAATACTTTAAACCACAGTGACAAAAGTTGAATGCCAAATATGCCATTACAAACTGGTCTACCATGGTAGCAATATTTGACAGACATAAAAAAAAGTCCACTCTGACCCACTTGTATAGTAGAAGAGTAGAAGCAAACCAGACCCCACTTGCCACTTGAGCTCATAGTTGATCTTACCACTCTGAGCTGCAGCCTGTCCCACTTCCATGTAAGCAGAGGGGTCATCAGCTTTGATGTAGGAATCAATAGCTTCTTTGACCAGGCCCTTTTGAAGCTGGGCCTTCGCCAGCTGACTCCACACTGGGGGCTCATTGCAGCGCTCAGCAAACTCATAAGCTCTGTCTAGGTTACCAATGTGCTCAATCAGAACCTGGACACAACAAGAACATATTCAAATAACTCAATATCAAGATCAATAAACTTATTCCAAGATAATTTACCAGGCTTCAAACTGTAAATGCCTGTAAGATAAAGAATGATGCCCTCACCTGCACAGCAGAGGTGTTGACATCAAATTTCCTAAAAATAGCAAAGGCCTCCTCAAACAGCTCATTGCTGATGGCAATGTTTGCAATGTCTGGGGCATCATAGTTGTCCAGACGGTTGATGTACTCCATTACACGTGTCCTATCAGCTTTAATGGCCGTCAGGATGAGCAGGTTCTGGAGGTTTCTGAATAAGACAGAGGGTTTTCAGTGAGCAAAAGAGCTACTGTTTAGTGCTATGCCTTACAAATATCTTTTGTTTTGGAGGTTGTAGATGCATCATAGAAAGTATCAAGCCTCTCTCACCTGTGCTCACTAAAGACCGAGTTATCCAGGACAATCTTCTCAAGAAGCTCAATGAGCTCATTTGGAAGGTCGGCAGTCATGAAGGCCTTCACTGTGACAGATACCTCCTCTGGATCTTGCGTCTCTGACAAGGCTGTCTGAACAACCTGCACCACAGACAGACAATATGCTAGATACACAGTAGCTGGTATTTTAAGTGAATATTTTATTTCCTTGTTTATGATTTAATAAGACTGACATGTACCAGGCAGATGAGAAGATACATGGAAAAAGTCCAAAAGATGGATGTCATTAGAAAGCCTGTAAACTTAAAAACCTAAGTAAACTCGCTAGGTAGCATAAGTTAGAGATATTAAATATAATAAACAGACAGACCTGATCGATGAGTGGTCTTCTGTAGTTGTTAGTCTCCAACAACACACTCGCCCACAACTCAGGGTTCTTACGACGCACGAGGTAGCGGCTCAGACTCTTAAACAGTGAGTTCTCATTGCACACCTAAATGTGTTAACACAACAAGTAAAAAAAACTGTTCAGAAATAAACCATCTGAAGAGTTTTCATGTAATAATAAATGCATATTAAAATAATTTACTTATTCACTTAGTTAAGAAGGCAAACTGCAAAGACTAGGAAAAGGAACAAGCCACATGAACTGTTCGTTTGTTTCTGCTTATGAAGAAAACATGATTCCAATCTAAACTCACATTAATCAGTTCCTGGTCACACTGTCCTCTTTCATAGGCCACACAGGCAAGATGAGGATCTCTCTTCTCACAGTACTTGCCCACCACACGGCTGTCATAGAAGGGGTTCTCTCTCAGGAACCGCTCAGGGTTGTTGTTGCTGTCGATGTAGATCTTGGCCAGGGCGTTGTGGGTTGCAGGCTCCTCACAACCTTCATGAATACGAGCCTCCAACCAAGGTAACAGCAGCTTCAGACTGGAAAACGTTGCACAATAAGAATTGTTGAGAATTGACACTGAGCACTAAAATCTAAGATTCAGCTGCAAATGGTTAACTTAGCTTTTTGCAGCTATGCAGTTTAATAATTTTCCTTTCTTCGTACCGATTTCTTTTCTCCACTTCAGCAACTAGTTCATCTGTGGAGAACTGTCCTCTTACAACCATGATCAGGTTCTTAATCACATCCTCAGCACAGTCTACATCCAGTAACCCTCCGATCACTACTGGCAAACGGCTTGGGTTCACCTGGAAAAAATAATCAAGCTGTTACAAACACACTTCTATTCAAGAAAGACAAATGCATTAAGGTGAGGCAGCCCAATGTCTATTTCTTGCCTCAGTGAGACATTTTGAAATTTACAGTGGATTTGGGAGGCTGGAGAGAGAAGAAACAAGTACAGGATGGAGTTTTTACTCATGAATTATGAAATCTAAGTACAGTATTTACTGTTCTGAGTGCAAAAGACTAGTGTCCTAAAGCCAAGGACCGAGTAATGTACCTTCTGCACATAGATCTCAATGTATTTCTGCAGGCTGTTGCGGTACAGGTACAACACCAGATCGTGGACAAAGTCAAAGCGGTCACACACAATGATCAAAGGCAGCTGGTCAGTCAGCTTTGCTTCCTGGAAAAAAGAAAATTGCAACTGACTTAGTGTCTGCTGATGATTTTATGGCAAAATGTTTTTTTCTGCACTGGACTATTTCTGACCTTAAGGAAGTTCTTCACACGATCAGGGTCATAGCAGTTACTCTCTCTGCAAATTCTCTCCACCTCTTTGATCTGTCCTGTCTTGCAGGCAGCCTGGATATATTTGAAGTGGACCTCTGGATCCTGGCTGAAGTTCACAATGGAACCCAAGAAATAGAACAACCCTAAAAGATAAAACATATCAAAGCTAGCAAGAAAACTATCTGCAGCTGCCATTTGGAACTTGCCGTTTTTATACAGTGAACACAAAAACAAGATTGCTTTGGACTGTGTATTTGCAGCTCACCCTCAAAACTCTTGAACGACTCAAAAAGCTCAGTAAGAGCCTGAGTAGCGAGCTGCTCGTGGTACTTGGACGCCACCTGCACACAGATCTGCAGGTTCTGGCGGATGTTTGCAGACAGCATTGCCCTTAAACACTCCAGAGAGTCCTCCACTGACAAGGATCCAAAGAAATTCACCAACCACTGCAGAGACAAAGACAAAACAATCAGCCATACAAAAATACAAAAGCAAATACTGTAAATCACAAACCAATACATCTAAATATATTTTCATGCTTTTCAAATGACAATACATAGAAAACAGGATTACAGAGATGTTTTAATAATCTTTGTTAATCTTAGTATTTTTTGTGTTCTTTGTCTGTGTTGTACCTCTGGGTTAAGAAGGTGTGTGTGCACCACAGCCCGTTTGATGTCATACAAGTCAGTATAATGCTCCAGTGCCCTCTGCAGCAGACCTGCCTTCTCACACAGCTGTGCCACGTGAGCACGATCATAATGGGTAAACATCTGATTGCCCAGAATGGCATCTGCAACCTGCAAGACATGACATGAGAATAAAGACATTATAACAACATTAAAAAACTTTATTAACAGGTAGCAGGTTTTTGGGAAAAACAAACACAGTGAGACACATTTTAAAGAAAGACACCTGATACCTGAAAACCTGAAACATTTCAAAAAGTAAGTTTTCATAATTTTGAAGATGTCTAACTTGTTATCTGGATTAGCTTACAACTAAAACATTTCCATATTCATAAGATTCACAAGTGTATGTACCTGTGGGGCATGGACCAAATTCATTTCCAGCAGCCGTGTCTGCAGTGGTCCTTCCATGGGTCTGTTGTTCTTCAGGGCATCTAGTAGGAAGGATGTGCACTGCTGAATCAGGTTATACTCCATGAAGACATCAACAATCTGCAAACACAAAAGACAGAAAAAATTATATACATTTTATATAAAAAATACACTATATTCTTGGCTGTATTTTGTCAAATTACCACTGACGTTAAATTATCGATTGGTAATTAACTGTACAGAAGCTGTCACTGTATAATTCTGCTTCTCAACCAGCAGTTTTACAGTGACGTCTCCACTAATGTTACGTTGCACTATGCCGAGTTGTGTAAGTCCAAAAACAACTAAAGTAACCAGAACAAACCTTGGCAAAAATAACTTGATGCAATAAAAATCAATTTATGGCCAATATGGCAGGTATATGAGTTCATATGTTTCTTGCCTGTGTGATGTCAGCAAGTGGCTCTTCATCCTGAACCAGCATCTGGGAGAACTGAAGGCCCTGCTCTGGACTGATCCGCATTACATTCCTCAGCAGGAAGATCCAGTCTGGAGTGTAACCCACCTACAGGAACAACAGATCTTTAAGCACAACAGCCCTACAACTGAGGTGTTCACCAGCTCTGATTAAACAACACATATATATGAAACAAAATTAAAGACAACAGTGGAACATGCAACACTCAGATTTATGCATCATAAACTTGGATATATACGGTTCTGGAAAAAGTTAAGAGACCACTGCATGAAAGCTGTGATTGCAAATCAGGGTTATTCCACCAAATATTGATTTCTGAACACATCCTAAGTTAAAACATTAGTAATGTGTTGTGTAAAAATGACTATGAACTTTTTTTTTTTTTTTTGCATTATTTGAGGTCTGAAAACACTGGACCTTTTTGACCATTTTTCATTTTCTGCAAATAAATGCTCTAAATGACAATATTTGTATTTGGAATTTAGGAGTTATGTTGTCAGTAGTTTATAGAATAAAACAAAAATGTTAATTCTACTCAAACATACACCTTTAAACAGCAAAATCAGAGAAACTCTCTTAATTTTTTCCAGAGCTATATATGACAGTGTTTCCCACAGAATTTGATTTTACTAGTGGTGATGACTGACTGCAGTGGAGTAGTTTATTTAATCTGATTTTATCACATATTCATGCCAAAGATGCTCAGTATGAATAGTAGAAAAATAATTTAGTATACTGTAGACCTGTACATAGCAGAAGATTCTATACTCATTGTATATTTAGTGATTTTATTTACACATTTACAGTCTACTGACTTAGGCACATCTTATTTTCCAACAGCTACTCGCTTTAAACACAAAGTCCAATTATAAACTAAACGTTGGACTTGATTTGAACTGGCAAATTCTGCAACTGATGCAAGATCATTTGATGATTTTATTACAGAAAACATCTGACTCCATTTTGATAGTATCAGGGACTAGTTGTTCAATGCTGTTACAGAGTGATACCTCTTATCACATGCAGATAATCTTTGGCTACACATAGTGGTGTATTGACTTGCAGAAAGCACACACACTGACAATAGCACAATTGTCATTAGTTTAAATAATCAAAGTCGCCATTTGATATTTTAAACAGCAAACAAGTCACTTACATGTAAAAGACACAATAGAGCAAAGGGGAAAAAGTCTTCAAAGTCTGTCTGCTTTCAGACAGATAAAATAAAAAAGGCATTCTGCCCAAGTAAAAGCTATGTGTGGGAAACACTTACCCTAAAACAACAACAAAAAACCAACAACACTGGCATCAACACAAACCTTCTTAGCATAAAGGACGATCTTCTGAAACTGGCCAGTCTCTGCAAAGCACTGAATGACCTTGTTGGGGACATTGGCTCTGAGGTAGACACTGAGTGCAAGAGTAGGATCTACAGACTTTACCAAGTCTCCAAGCTCCTCTGAGCACTCCAGCTGTAAACACACACACAAACACACCACTGAAAAACAATCTAGGCTTTTACAGGAGATAACTGTGCAGGACAAAGCAGGAACCAAATGGAGTAAATCAGAGAAACAGTACAGAGACACTTTAACATAAGTACACAAAATGACCAAACTTGTATTTACATACATTTACCAGGATAGTGAAATTTGTAGAATAGGAGGAACCAACAGTAAAGGCAATGTTCTAAACCCTAATGTTTAGGCAATGTACTGTATTTGTGTTTCTTCTCCCCAAATGATGCTTGCTTTAAAATACATTTTTGGAATTGTGGTTGCTTAGTCAGTCCAGCACTCACTCTTGATCGTTTACAAATAGCAGAAGTGTTTGCTCTGATGTGATATGATCTGACAAAAGTAATTTCTCTAAAGAAAACCTGAAAACTGTCCAATATAAAAACCACCCACTCTGTACATACCTTGTCCTCTTTCAGCCATTTCTCTAGCAGCTGTTTTCGGCCCTGCTGGAGAACAGGTCTACACAGCTCCAGAGATTCAAACTTGTTAAGCTGGCCTTGATCCAGCAAGATGCCAAAGTATTGGAGCAAAGGAGAAGTCTGGCCTGGTTGAGCAGGAACACTCTGGAAACGACGGATGGTGTCTGGGGTCCGCAGAATACCCTGGAAAAAAAAAAGTTTTTAGATTCAAGAACCCGAATGGTAATTGCTTGTCCTCCTTCTCCTTGTAAGTCACTTTGGATAAAAGTATCTGCCAAGTAAAGTTTTTCCTTTTTAGTAACAGTTCAGACCATTCTTGTTAAAAAAAGATAGTATAAGACCCTAGTTAATCTAATGGATTTCTAGTATTTTGGAGTGCATATCTATACTTGTTTTACATATACCTTTGAGTGTTTGTCATACTACGTTACAGAAATCTACTTAACCTGAACAATCTGAGGTTGTATTAGTTAAACTGAGCAATATCATCTTTTTTTGACCCTGCTCTAGGTGTGAACTTGATGGTACCTTTGGTGCATTCGCTGCCACTTTAGCAGCTTCTGAGTAATTTCCTGCTGCAAAGAGGGTGTTGAACTTGCGGGCAAACAGCTCCTCTGCACCAGCAAGGTTGTTGCGTACAGCCATGCGCAGAGCCAGGTCAGGATTCTGGAGTACGTTTGTGATGTAGGGTATTATGTTTTCCTCTTCCACGCACACTGACAACACCTGTTTTATTATGTGTACACAACAACACATGGTTCAACAAATGATTCAAATACAATTACCACTACAGCAAATAAACAATAAATATCCAAGTCCAAGAAATTCATCCACACGCTATTCCATACATACACACACACGCACTCACACACACACAGTGTAACTGTGAAATACTTTGAAACCAAGTTCAAGATCTCTTTACACACCTCTGTATGTATAAATATATTTAAGTGAATTACATCCCGAGATATGTACTTGCCACGTTGTTAAACAACATGGGATTAACCCATGTTTTTTGCACATATCGTTATACTGTGAGTGTGCAATACACTCAGCTGTGTATGGTAGACCTGTAGGTGAGAGCCAAGAGCAATAACAGGATTAGATTGTGTAGTCTGCCTGGCCAAGCTTAGATCTCCTGCTGTGCCTGTCACATGCTGCCTGACACTGAAGATGCTGCTGCAGTTTGATATTTTCAGAGATTTCCTTAGTCAAGGTCACATAACAACAACCAACGACGCTGATACACAACAGGGCTGACATACCACAGGGTAGGTGATTCACTAACTAACGTCAGCAGTAATGGACCAAGATACAGAATAATGTAGTCTGAATATGCATGCTCTGTTTCTCACACTGGCAAAGATTTAGAAATAATCACTATGCATTTATATATGTGCAAATATACTGTACTGTGTATTGTAAGCTGTTCATTACGGTTAGCATTGATAATATTTCTGTCCCATTTCAAAACTTAATAAAAACATAATTTTGGCAAAATTAATACACCAAATTAATCATGACAACTGTCAATATGTACAGCATGTGCAACAGGCTTGAGTAACATTTTACAGTGAGACTAATTACTTCACTGTATTTTATCAAGCAGCTAATTCAACACAATAGGCTATATTACTTGACTGAACACTGCACTGACCCTAGAAACATTTGGTAGTCTGACAGATGATGTTATTTCTTCAGTCAAATTCAAATAAGAATCTATTTTGATTTTATTAAAAATATTTATGTTTAATCAGAACGTATTTTGTCAATATATCATACATAAGTCACTGAATGTATGTGCTTATGACAAATGTCTTCATTAATGACAGTAGGTAGTCACATTTCACACCATTAGACTGAGGACTGAGTATGTACCTGGCCTTTTCTGTTAACCCCAATGATACCAGCAGTAGGTTCATGGGGGGCGGTGACAAAAATGGTCTCCCCACTAATCCTGTTCATGTAGATACAAGTTCCAGTCTCCAGGTCATACAGGTGGATGTAGCCATATTTAGTGATGAGAAAGACTACATCTTGCTTGGAACTGATCTAGATGCACAGGAAGAGATTAGATAGAACAGATTCAAGACTTGTCATTGTCAAGTACAGGCACTACAGTACAGTGAAAAAGCATCTGACCCCTTACTGATTTTTTTGTCACACTTAATATTTTTTTTTTAATTTTACACAATGACAACCAGATGCATGGCCCTATGTGAAAAAGTTATTGTCCCCTAAACCTAATAACTGCTTATGCCACACTGTGGCAACAACTGCAATCAAGCATAAAGGACTTGTTTTACTTCAGCCATATTGGAGGGTTTGAATAATGTGTTTAAAGTCATGCCACAGCATCTCAATCAGATGTAAGTCCAGACTGTGACTAAACCACTCCAATTCTGTTTTTTGGAACTATTCAGAGGTGGATTTGCTGGTGTGTTGTGGATCATTGTGCTGCTGTAGGATGCTTGCGCTTGACATCAAAAACTGATGGCCAGACATTCTCCTTCAGGAGTAACCCTTTCCAGACCGATACATGTCAATTACTTTGTTTCTCATCTATTATTGAATCTCTTTAGATCGGGGCATGATGAGTTGCTTTTTGATTTCTTTTAGCATGCTTCACTTTGTCAGACAGCTTCTATTTCAGTGATTTCTTGATTCAACCGGTCTGGTAGTAATCATGCCAGAGTTTGGCAAGTGAAATTGAACTCAGATTTCCAAATAATGTGGTTAATCGTATGATTTAGCAAGGGGGGAAATTACATTTTCCACATAGGGCCTGGCAACTTTGGACAGTTATTTTCCCTTAATTAATGAAATCATCATTTAAAACGTATATTTACTCAGGTTTTTGGATTTGTTTGATGATCTGAATGATTTAAGTGTGACAAATATGTGTAAAAAATAAAATAAAATCAGAAAAGGGGTAAATACTTTTTCACAGCATTGAAACAGTGTTTGTACCTGCATTGCAACAGGAAAGTCATTCTGGGCTTCTGGAGGAAAGAAAACATCCACAGCTTTCTTTGGAAATGGCTGATTCCCAGTCGGTGGAGTCCCCACTTCAATAATATGCAGCTAGAAGCAAGTAGGCAAAAGCACAAAGTCAGGCTTCAAGGGTCTTTGTAAAGTCTTTCTAAAAGCATTACATTTGATTTGAATTCCACATTCTCCCAATGCCTATTTTGATTTCCATTTTCAAATGACTATCCTAGTCTCTTCATTTCTTACTTTTCCTCCTGCTTGTCCTCGTACAGCAAAGCAGAACAGAGTTGACTCTTCAGCGTTGCCCTCCATCTTGAATTGTGCAAAACCAGCGGCGTGTCCTTCAATGGGCTGAGACACCTTCCTGTCTACTGAGTATAGCTGCATGGCTCCGACAACACGATTTTGCTGAAGAAGAGATAAAACCCACAGGTTTGGCCAAGGGTATCTTTGATTTACATTGCATTAAGTATTGTTGTTGTTATTCTTCAACACCCATTCTTTCAACATTTATTTACCTGTGCTGAAATACCAATGAGCAGCAACCACTTCTGTTTGGCATCGGTGCGGTAGTTGATGATCTGGCAGCCAGCAAGACTGGAGTGACGGTCAAAGACTTTGATTGGCTGGGAGTCACCCTCCATGCTCCAATGGTAGACTGCGTTGTCTGTGACCAGGGCAACAGTGTTGAGAGAGATCCACTTCCAAAAGGTCACGTCATCTGTCATTGTGTGAGCCTTCATCTTGCTCTTCATCTCAATGTTGAAGATCTGCAAGGTCTTTGCCGCTGAAAATATTCAGAGCCAAGATTAACGTACAGTGATACAGGTGAGTGGTTTGACCACAAAATTGTAATAATAATTTTAAAAATATTTAACAAAATAAATATATTGACTAAAACTACCACACACAAACCACAGCAGACTTGGGGACCATTTCAGCATACCAAATTCTAATTGCTGGAGAAATGCTGGTAGTCGGTTTGGTTTGAATAACACCAAAGGGACATACAAAAAGCCAGTAACAGAGTCAAAACAAGGCAAGACCAACAAAAGGGCAACCACTTAAGTGGTGGATCTGCATTCAGTTAGGTCCGATGCAATAAATTCTTAACACAGAACACATTCATACTGTACCTGATAATATGCAAAGAAAATTTGAAGTAACTACTTGTCTATAAAAAAATATTAGAATTTGAGAAACAAATACTACACCGTGTTCAGACAGACATTAGCACTGCATTAAAAAACTGCGACACCCTCAATCACTGTTGACACACCGATGGAGGGCAAGTTTAACATGGCTCAACTTTTACCATAACACAATGCAACATCATAAGTCGAGGTGCTTTGTTGGCCAAATATGCACAAGTGAGCAGTGGTTGAAGTAGAATAATTTACAATGTAAACAGCGTTACTGTGGATTTTGCTATTATCACAGCGGATGAAGAAATTATTGTCACTAATTATTTTAGTTTAAAAAAAATCATGTCTTGTACAATATGAATCACATCATTTTGGTTTCTGATTAGTCTTTAAACTAGTAGCTCTATGAGTCAAACTGGTTTTCATGTTCATATATATATATATATATACACACTTTTTTAAAAATATATTTACATATGTACATGTCCACTTTCTTGTGTTTGACACAGTGCTAATTTAGGTCTTGAAACTCACTTTAAGATATTACTATTACTACGTGTCCTGTGCTTGTTGACTTGATAAAAGAATGACATACGTTTTTTTTGCAGTATGGTTTAATTTCTTTTCGATGCAAAACTAGATAAATTAGTAGCCAATGTCTACAGAAAACATGGTGCTTATTGCAAGTCAAAATGAGTTTTTTTGGCCTGTGTGCACCCCTCCATTCACACCACTTAGCAGAGAAATGAAATGTAGTTATAGCTATTAGAGATTCACATGGAAATTTAATCCTAAAATGAGGGATGCGGGAATTTGGGTTGGGTCTGAATGCAGATTAGCAAAAGAAGTCCACAAAGTACACAAACAGATGTGATGATGGGAAGGATGCACTTACACCCATTCTGTTTTCTTTCTCTAGTTCACTCTCACTGGAGGAAAGAGGTTCAATTTTGGGGGCATATTTTAGATCCAATCAGGTCCAAGCAAGCCTCAACTATACTTAAAGTTAACTGTTCATATAGCACATTAATAGGGATTCCTCCCACTCTAAACTGTGATATATAATGACATTTCTAAACAAATGGTTTGTTATACTGTGTGCACTGTAGCACTGCCTACATAAAATACAGAGAGCAAGTGACATGAAAATGCTTAATCAGCCTGAAGCACAAAAACCATAAAATGGTAACAAGAAAGTAATGATGTAATTCAGTAGTCCTTCAATTAACTAACCCTAACCCTAAAACAGAAGTTATCCTACACATACTGAAGCTTAGGTTTTATAAGCCACTTAGAACTAATCCTCTCACAAAAACTGAAGGGTCAGCAGACAGTCACAATATGGAATAAGAAGATATGTCAGTATTTGCCATATGCAATGAAGCTAGTCCAAACACAGGCCTAAAGTAGGGAAGTAACCAACAGAAAATACCACATTGGTCTTGGAGCTGCCCAGATAAAATTGATCTGCAGAGACTGGTGTAACGGGTGAACCTGTGTACATCATTGTTGTAATAAAGTTGACATTACAAAACCACAGATTTATCCAAGATAGGTTTTAGCTCCATAATCACACTCTTACTTGAAGCTGTAATGCTCCCAATTAGCATAACTAATTTTTAGTAATTGCAAAATTTTTTAAAAGAATGCATATCTTCTTTTGATATCTGTTGTGCATTTGTTTATCAGTTACAATTGTCTAGTGTCATTATTCCCCGTTTAGCTAATGCCAGAGTGTCGCGTTTGACAGCACTCATGGGGCCACAAATGGGGAAACTTTACAATTTTACATATCAAGGTTTTATGGAAAATTTGTCCTATTAGATCCATTTACTATCCATCTCTGGTATGTTTTAAGTGCAAGCCTAGGCAGCCCCTCTGCTGGCTGACATAATGTATAAATATTTAGAATAAATTAATTCATTACATCACAAAGCATGTAATCTTTACAAGAATTAAACCTACACGACATGTCCATAAGACAAGACCAATAAATATTGGAGTCCTCCTTATTCAAGCCTGACGTATATGTCACTGCTTGCTTGATTTCTACAGTTTTCTGTGCATGTTTTAGTCCTTTTACTACATACATACACCTATACATTAATACCAACCATTTTCCAAGGCACATGATAATACCATTTCTGAATATTCATTTGATTTACCATTTAGGGTCAGGATTTGTCTTCATTGTCATAAAGGTTTTGCATTCAATTCAATCAAAGACAGTCATTTCTGACAGATGTTCATTCTGTTATGTTGTTTTTACTAATAGATTAAAATAGAAATTGGAATAATTAATATTACCGTATGTTGAAATTGTTTTAAAATGATGAAGCACCAAGATTTACATACGCTACTTTCCCCAGGTTTGCCATATTTAAGTAAACTTGTTACAGGTTTTCAACATTAAATCAGTGTATTTATTCAACTAAACTGCCATACTAGCTAAGATTTCCACACAACTATGATGTAAATTAGGAAATAAAACATGAGGTTTCCTGTAATTTATTAGATTAGAAAGTAGTTTTATGCCTTTATTTGCTTACTTTCATACTGTGGTGAAGTTAAAAGAAAACGTAACATGAAGTACAATGTGTTTTGGAAAATGGTCAGCTGTAATGTAAAATATATGTACATTGTAGCAAATGGGAGAAAAACACATGCGCCTGAGCGCACATACAAACAAACACGGAAGAAAAGATACAGCCCTTTAAGCTGGCCTTTTATTTTTGCTATGCTCTGCTTGTGTATATCAGTGTACTGTGCAAACATTTCAAGACAGTGCATACAGGATTACACTTTGACATGTAAAATTCAACTCACCGTCTGCAAACATAAGAAAGCAGTAAGAAACGAAAAAAGAACAAAAACAAGCAAAATACACAAAGCATCCGTGACAGTATGACATTTTGCTAACACCGATATTATGGCTACTTTTCTTAATATATCAATATCTTGAATTTGTTATGCTACACTTTAGCTAGCTAGCATTTTTTGACAAACAGAAATGGGATGGTCTACATATGAACATTAAAATGAAAAGCAGACTGTGACAGCTAAATAACTGACTGACAACACAAACACAATTTACACAAATGGTCGAGTGTAATAGAAAAACACCATAGCAAGATATGTGAGTGGCAAAAAGTTAAAAATGTTTGCTTTTTAGTCTGTATGCCTTCATAAACCTAGTGCACTCCTCTCTAGTGGCACTACAGTTGTGTGTTAACAGTAGACAACACTAGATCTGAATTTAAACTTACCTTTAAGGGCAATAACTTTGCTGGCAGGGTTCATGATGGCACTGTCTGCAGAGATGGGCCTGCGGATGGGATTGTTGGGATCGGCCAGATCTATGATGACAACCTGGGCCTGCTCACCCACTTTCTCCCTGATACAGATGAACTTGTCAGACTCCATGGTCAGAGTGCTGAAGCCAATGTTGGCTGGGTTGACTCCCAGGTTCTGGAGCTGAGATAAGAATGCATAACCTGTGTTAGTAGCAGCCCAGTCTTGTTGTTGTTGTTTTTTCAAAAAACAGTTCAGGACGATATAATAAAGTACAAGACATTGGTGTCCTTTTTGGAGAAACAGAAAATATGCTTATGTGATCAATGGACAATTATTATTGTTAGTCTGGTGAGCATAAA
>JAUBNQ010000005.1:12102137-12126403 GCA_032353495.1 Ctenopoma kingsleyae | reverse complement strand
TTGGTTGGGGTGGTGGGATGGCTCGCGGCAGGTGCTGGAAAATTTCCCTTATTTTCAAATCCAAAACCTGACAGGTAAGGCCATACTTATTTTAAGTATTTATGTTCATGAGTTTTATTCATATTTCATATTGCCCTTTCGATAAAATTATTAATGAACACTGAGCAATCGTGATTTTCCTTTACGGGGCAAAGTATCGGTATCGGTATTGGTATCGATATCGATGAAAAAGTACCCCAAAGTATTGGTATTGTATCGAAAGGCAAAATGTTGGTATCGCCCATCCCTAGTTCAAACATGTGACACCAGACACCTGGGGGTGGTCAGATTTCACAGAAATAAGTGAATCCTGGATTACCTGACCATAGATGACTTCTCCCATGGCCTTCTCATTGTGTCTGAGAGGAAAAAAAACATGAGTTATTAACATTCATTCATTGTATACCATGTAAAATTTATACCAGAATGTATGTAGGTGGGATTCTACAGATAAAAATGTTGAGTTCTCACCGCTTTGACCTTGAGGCTCTGAGTCATCCTGTGTAAAAAGACCAAAACCGTCTGTTTAGAGTTAGTCATCCTCATCTTACATCTGTTAACTATTTAACTATTCATTACCTACAGTGTTTGGACACGTATAAAACACATTATTTGTTTGAGGTTTTTAAAAATATTCTAAAGAAAAGCAGACGCTTACATTATCTTGTGTCTTCACAGGTGGCTTCTCTACAGTGTTTGCAGCTTTTCTCCTGATGTAAAAAGGTTCAAGATATTTTATGGATACTTTTAAATGATTATTAGTTGAAGGTAAAACTGGTTAAAATTAGGATAAATACTAATTAATATAACATAACAGTAAGTCTTATTGTCTACTTCTGCAATTTGACTAATGTTACCTACCTTCGTGCCAGGATGGCACTCATCTCACCCATCAGATCACCACCCCCTCCTCCAATAGATGAATTGCTGCTGCGGCTGGGGTCAGCTCTGCCCACTGGAGCTGCAGGAGCTGCAGGCACTGCAGGGGCTGCATCCTCCTGCTGAGGGCAGCAAATAGCAAAACAAAAGGAGATTCAGGGATACAGACTCACAGATACAGGTATAATAGCTCTGCCACTAGAACCTTTAGGATGTGTCATGTCAACCATGACTTCAAAAATCAGCTAAATGTAACAGAATCAAAAATCCGTAAAATAGTTTTATTACAAACTTACCTTGGATACTTTGCGGAGTTTAGCTCCTGCTAGGGCAGCTGCCAATCCCCCACCAACACCACCTACCCCACCACCAATGCCACCTCCTCCTCCTGCAGCAGGCAGGGGTGGGGCCGGTGGGGGTCCTGTGGGAGGTGGTCCGGGCGGTGGTGGAATGCCAGCAGCCGGAGGAGGACCAGGGGGTGGAGGAGGGGCTGGCGGAGGAGGGGGACCTCCAGAGGCCAAAGGTGGAGCTGGAGGAACAGGGACTAAAACCAGAGACAGACGGCCATCAGTGATCATTCACAAACCATTTAGAGATCCCATGTGATGATGTGACACATTAAAGTGAGGAAAGAATACGATCCAGTGAATATGAGAGATCACTGGCCACTGTAACTTTTGTTAAAAAAAAAAGAAAAAAAAGAAAGCGTTTTTGAAATATGACCAACTACTAAGACTGGACTCTTTTATGGTTAAGTGCAGTAATGTTGACCAGCCCAGGTGTTTCCTGACCTGCTGCGGCTTGTCTTTCTCTCTCCAGTCTCTCTCTTTCCTGCCTCTCTCGCTCTTGTCTCTCTCTCTCTTGTCGCTCCCATTCCTGCTGTTCCAGCCTCTGCTGCTCCAACCTGCAAACAAACACACACATCTGTCAGTGACAAATACTGTATATGTGAAGCATGGTTCAAAAATGTGGATGAAAGAGACTAATCCTTGCGTAGTTTATGATATTAAAATTACTGTGGCTATAAGACAGGTTAACCATGAGATAAACCATGGTGGCTAATGCTTCCTTTCAGCTATCCCTAATTTAATGTGTAAATGTCATGTTGATTGATTATCTATGCAAGGGCCATCATTTCCAAACAATTCTGTCTAACTATAGTATTTATATACTTGTGTGGAGAGCTAAAATGTGTGTGATTTGTGTTCAATATACGTTATTTACAAAGGTGGATTTCACAGCTTCCCATTAGTGTACAACTGAAATGTTCACAGCTGGACACTGTGGCCTAATTTGAGCTGCCTCATTTGCCTACTGCTCCCTCCCATCTCCCCCAACACATCTGCCAGCTGTATACAGAACAGCACACATCCAACATACACAAACACCCACTCAATGATGCACAGATCCATACATTTGAAAGTACATATATAAAAATTAGAGTTGTTGTGATTTAAACCTGACTATGTGCCCAGTAATAGGAAAGGAGGATCAGTTATTTTTTTTAAAGATTTTTCTCATACGGCTGTATATTGTGAATTTATGTTCATCATAATGAAAAGCACCTGTGTAAATGCAGGATTATCACGGTTTTAATGGCTGCCTCCATGCCACAGCATGTAGCCAGTTGCTCAGACTACTAGTAACTTGACAGACAGCCCCTGTGGCCAATCACATGCCTTTTTGGCTGTGTTAACATATTACCTTTTAGTCTAAATGAGATTAAAAGGTTAACTCCTGGTCTATGCAAACATGCATGGTATCGCCACATCAGGTCTCACTGGATGAAAACATAAATTGATGGAGAGAGAAGGTGCGGTTGATCTGAGGGGGGGGTTCTGCGTTCTTCTGCTGTTTTGTTAAACTTTAACCTACAGGAGCTGACAGAAGCTTTAGCAGTGTCAGGCTAATGCCATCAAATCCTCTACATATGCGTGTGTGCAAAAACTGTGCCAACAGGACTAATGCAAAGCCAAGACAGCTTGACTTTGTATTAATTGTTATGCAACCAAGCCCAGATGGTAGTTTGCTTCTGTTAGGAACATAACTGTAACATGACCTCACAGAACACCTAACTTCTCCAAATTGTAAAACAATCTGTGTTTCAAGAACAATTACTAATTAGAATTGTGAAATGAAGATGGGTTTCATTTAGAAGAGGTTTGAAGGTACCTTCGCTGTTGCTCAAGCTCTTCTGGAGATGGGCCATTTGACACTGGGCGGGGAAGTGTTGCATAGCCTGCCAAAACAAAACATAGAAAAAAGATAGAAAAAACAATTAACACACATTAAAGTCAATTAGATCTTGCAGTGAATCAGTTGCTCCTGAACAATCACTTTTTTCCATTTCTAACTGTGAACTGAATCCAATCCTTTGTGTGCTTTCAATGGCATGCACTTTTTGACCCTGCTGGTGAGTGTACAAAGTCTGAAGACCACATCACAGGACAAAGAGACCAAGAAGGTTAGGTTTATCCTCTTCCTAGAGGATAAACAAGAAAGAATTTCGGTTTCTATGACTCAATTTTCAGATGAGATATAGTAGAAGATCAACAGTCCTCTAGAAGGAGAATCAGCAGAGAGGACATAAATAGTGGATGGGGCAAACCTTTAATCACCTAATATAATGTAACCTCAGTGATCAAACTCAAAATCTGTACAAAACCATAAAAATACTTTAACACCCAACACCAAGTAAAACACAACAAGAGAGGACATCATGTTTTCTTATTCTCTCAGACAACTAATTTGTTTTTCTTGTGTCAAAGGTTTGCTCTTTTTTATTCCTGAACACTGCAGAAAATATTAATAATATAACTAAGTAATTACTACTTATGTAATAATAGTTATCCTGGGTACTGTGTGTGAAATGTAACTGCAGAAACTAAAGTTTATATATAAACTATACAAAGTACAGATATAATAATTTTCCAATCCTAGTGGTAGTATTAACAACTCCAACACCACAAGTTGCCACAAATAATAACCTATTCATATGTGCATATATACATATGTATGGAAACCTAAGAAATAACTATTACCTGCATCTGCCATGGAGTTGAGCACATCCAAAGCGTGAGCCATGCCATTGGCAAATAGAGTAGCATCCTCCTTGCTACCAAAGTTGAGGCCCCACACCTGTCGGGCATCCCGCCATTGGTGGAAAATGGGTGTAGCCTGGTTATATTTGAGACCTCTTATGATTGGACAGTTTATAACTACCTGAGAAAGGGAGAGAACAGGTGGTCGATAAAATGAGTCAATGAGCAAAATCTTATTTGGTTAAAAAGGTTATTTGCCTGTATTCAAACAAATGGTGTCAGTTACAGTATTAAACTGAATCTGAAAAGTTTAAAATAAATACAAAAGCAAAGCACAGCCTCTAGTAGGTGGCTCCTTCACTATAAATCTGGAAAAGCTATTTTAAAAACTATGCAAAGAATTATAGTGTCTGCTGTATTTTTGCTAGATTATCCCGATTTATTTTCCACCCAGCAGGTGGCATGAAGCCCATGAACCACAAAGGAAAAAAACTGTTCTGGGTTTGAGCATTGCCTGAATGTGCTGACGCACCATTTCACTATTTGTTTAACAGACTCTGGATTCCACAGAGCAGAGAGAGCAGGAGAGGAGACTCTGTCAGAGTGAATATCATAGTGGATAACATGCACTGAAAAGAGACGGTAGCAAGATCAGGTACCACTGTAGACGGTAGTATTCCTAAATACTCTGCAATCCTGCAGGAAAGGCAGCATGGACAGACTGAGGACTGACCTGAAAAGTATTAAAAATCAGGATAAAAGATAACATGTTCAAAAATCCTGAATGCCTGCATAAAATCCTTAATGCTATTGTTCCACTTGTGTTTTCAGTACAATTTAATCATCACCAGGGTGCATAAGAGAAATTGAAAAGCCAAGCACAAAAACAAAAAGTTACTTCAACCAGAGAAGCTGAAGAAAATAATATGCAATTTCAAATTTTTTTCTCATTTTAAATTTCTCTCATCAGCTCACTGCTGCTCTTATTCACCATCATCCTAAACCAAGTTGCGTGCCTTCACCAGACACAAATATAGAGTCCTTATTGGGTATCAGGCTTCTCCCTAAATTGTCACAGGAAATGGTTGAACAGGCTAACTATCGCACAGGAAACATCATCCACTTTGAGACCCATCTCTAGGGAACATTTCAGAGTTCTTAATGTTTAAAGAAGAAACGAGACACTGACCAGTGCTGTAGTCAAGAATAGACCCACCCAACGGCAGTTTACCCAGCTTTTTTTTTTCTTTGACTCTGCCCACGTTTATCTGCTGATGCCTGGTGAGTCATTATCTATTATAACGACAAGGAAACCCTCTTTGTTCTCCTTTTCTTACGACAGTTTCCCTAATCACTATGCCAATGTCATGCATACAATTAACAGCACTAGTTTCTCAAAGTTTCAGGCTTAACCCTTCTCAGGGTTTGATGTTTATATCCTGACAGTCCACATAAGCAATTATTTTAAAAATAAGCACAAAACTCCAGCAGCATTTGTGTGTGTGTGTATGCCTTAGAAGCAAATTAAGCTTCTGACAATATAGGACATATTGTGATAGCCATGAAGCTAGTCTGAGAGCTTGGTTTTGCTTCAATCAGACAAGTAGAGCAAGAGATGGACAATAAATCCAATACTCTCATCAAGACTTAATATTAAATTAAATGTAACATAATAAGACAACAAAGATAAAGCTCTTGCCTCTGCTGAAACAGTAAAACACTGAACACCGGAGTAATAGTTCAGTAGGTCACCAGTTCACCAAGGTAACAGCAGTATCAGGAGACTAAATGTCATGTTGGTACAGTCCAGGGTGTTGGCTATGCATCAAATGCCCACAGACAGATGAATGACCTACACACACCTCACACTTTCAGAGGCAAAGTCCATCAGACACACACACACACACACAAAGTCTCTCGGACACACAGTTGGCCCACAAGCATCACATGTACCTGCTGGTCAGTCTGCATCTTGCGTCCTACTATCCTGAAGGCATTGTTGGAGGGGTTGTGATAGATCTGGACTCTGCTGAAGGCCTGAGGTCCAGTGCCTGCCGGTAGCCACTTCTTATTGCCATCGTCATAGATCATCACAGTGGCCCGAGCCTGGCAAATACTTGACTCACTGCAAGAGAGATGGCAAGACAGGAAGAGAGTAAATTAATTTACAGCTCAATAGGGGTGAGAAAAAGAGGATCTCACTTGAGATGCAGTTAGTAAAACTGATATTTGATATGGTATAGTTTCAAAAAAACTGGCAATCAAGTGTCATGTTTAAGACAAAGAGAGTCTGAACAAATCTAATTATATGTATATGGATTTAAGAGGTGTATAAAGACATCATTTCCTCTGCTTGTTCAAGCCTGTACAACACATGTCCAAGTTGCAGGCATGAAGAAGCTCTGCGTAATGCAGGAAATTCAACAACAAAAGGCAACTGCGAGTTCAAAGTATAGTCACAAATGAAACCACAGACAAGTCAGACTCTAGCAACATGTATGATCAAGCAATCTTTGTGGCTCTTCTCACAAAAAAATTTTAAAAATCGCCCTTGACAGACCTGATGAGCTATACCGATTAGCTGATCTTCATGGTGATACATGAATGACGCTGACAAGAACCCATATTGTTTATATATTCAGTGCTTTAAGAATGAAAGGTTACGTACTTGAACTTCAGTTTTGGTGAAATGAACAATTTTACACTTCATTTTTAGTGCCATCTAATGATAAATGCCACACTGCATCAGAAGCAAATTAATGATGTAAAAGCTGCTTTTTTAAATTTTAAGTATGGATAAAAGCTTGAAATGCAAGCTGCAAGGGAAGAAATAAACTCTAGGGGAGGCGAGGAGGAAGCGGAGACACTGGATGGATAAAGAGACCATAAACACACACATTATAAACAAACCATATTACAGATCAGCATCAGTCCTTACAGACTAGCCTGGCCTCATCTTGTCTAACCCACTCCACTATGCTACAATACTTTCAGTATTGTTATAACTGGTCGTCGATTAAATGTTGAGCACTGCTGATAATAGACTTTGAGTTTTAGATGTTGTCTGAGAAGTCGTCAGTCATAAAATAGTAATACATAGACTTCATAAAGCTATCATAACAGTAATTTTAGTGTTTATCATCTGTACAAAGAGAAAGGAGGGAGCCCATCAGAAAATATATGTTATGACATATACGCCAGAGAAAGACTAGGAGAGGAAATGCAGTAAACTGTTGATATGAGAGGAGAAAAGGAGATTAGTTTGATCGCAAACAAAATGGGAGATGAGACAATAAAGGCCGACAAAGACAGGAAGCGGAGCCAAAACTCTGACAGAGAGACAAGCTTATGGAATCCTCCACCTGCTCTACATCAACCTCCACCTCCACACACTCTGTAAGAAAACAGCCACATGTGCTTTAAGATCGGTGACAACACATTTATTTCTAGTTGCAAGCAGACAGGAAACACAAGTTACAGCACACTGAGGAATGTTGGCACAAATGCAAGTTTAGTTAACAGTGTTAGAGGCTGCAGAGCGTGTGATTGTTTGCATTTCTGAGTGAGATTTGAAGACAAACAAAGTTTTTCCTTGTAGAAATGAAAACCACTGTTTTGTATGTATACCAGTATGTGCCAGAGGTTCCACCTATAACGAGGGAAAAAAAAACAACAGCAAAACAAGTAAGTTTTTAATAAATATTTAGAGAGCACAGAATGGATGAACAGAGAAGAACAAAGGTGGCTCACTGTCATTTCCAGTCCCTCCCCCCTTCCTACCCCTCCTCTCCTTATTTGCCCCCCATGCTCTCCCTATAGTCCCCTAATCCATCTCCTCCATTTCTCCCCCTTTCCCTCCATCTGTCCCGCCCGTGATACAATCTGCTACTTCCTGTGACACAGGACCAAAGCCACAACCCACTTCCTGCTGCCAACACTGCCTAACAAGGACTGTCTCAGCCTGAACAATCAATGTCCTCACAGGTCCTGCACGTTTTTACTTAGTGCTAACAGCACAACTGAATGAAAGAAAGGAGAAAATGATCAGATGTACAATCATCTCCAACCAGACATAGTCAAGTTTTAAGCGTACAAATTTAATAATATAAATATTATAATGATATGTAATTAATTATAATATTGCAATATAATATGAACATTACATCAAATGTAACCCATCCTTGTAATAGATCAGAGTGGTTTACAATTTCACAAAGCATCATATAAGTTTGGGTTTCTGTCAATCATAGAAACGTGTATTAGATAAACTTCCTGTCATTGTGTTATTTGGAACACTTTTTTAACTGTACTCACAGTTAATATTGATCCAATTTTTCAAAGTATCTTTCTCTCCAATATGCTACAGCGAAAGTGATTTTTGCAGCTGTCTGGCACTTAACATCTGCTGAGACAAGTTCGAAGTGCTGCACGAGGCCAGGACATTTAAGTGGCTAAAACAGGGACATCAACAATAGAAATGATTGTTAAAATATTTTTCAGAATCTGAAAACCCTGTGTGCTGCCATGTTTATAAAAAAAAGATGTGTGACAGTACTAAATATCTGGTAATATTTCAAATAAATTATACTGTAAATCAGTTTCTTTTCGCTCAAAAGTACGAGCTTTATTTCACAGTAAGCACAGACTATCACAGGTTCTATATATCTAGCCTACACATCTCTGTCATTTGTTGCTACACCAGTATCTTGGATATTTGATATAAGTAATTGAACAGAAATGAACAACTGCTACAGAGAGGAAATTATCTGGGTCACACAAGTATTTCAACAATAAAGAAAGTATTTTTACAGGGCACACTGGGAACTGTCTAAGCGGCCTGAAATCCTTCATCAGGGAACGGCCTGCCCAGTGGTCACTTCAAGCAGATTAAAACCACCTACAGCTGGTTGGATTCTACATCACACAGTGCTGCAGTGTTCTCTGACCTGATCAGCATCGAGCACGCTGTTGATGTATGGCGCAGAGAGGGACGGGACACAGACTTGAGACTGGGAAATTGATGCATATTTAATTGTAAAGAAAGCAAGGGCTCGGTAGTGAGAGTGAACAGCTGCATTATTGATAGAACTACGGACACTGAGACGCATTTAAGAAAAGGACTTGCACACACCCTCACACCTGTCAATCTGGCAACACACGTGCCCATGTGTTGACCCAGTCCTCTGGGTATAACAGGCTGCAGAAGGCTCATGGCTGGGTTTGCCTGGATGCTGTTTTAGTACTGGAATAAACGATGACAGGCACAGCTATAAAAATCTATTCCTGTCTTTCCTAGGATGAAGACCGCCAATGCACTAGTGAGGACGCTAAGGCTGACTGTGGAGCTAAGCTAACTTAGCTTTGAAGTGACCAGTTGACTTAAGAGGTTTTCTCTTACGCATATATAGGTCACTGGCTGATGTCCTGAGAGGGATTTGTGGCACCAACCTTTAAATTACTTTAGGCAAAGGACTACAATGCTTCAGTGCATGAAAATAATCAACACGGCAATATGCAGGTTTCTCATATATTTAGAAAAACACTTAAAACCAGAACCCAGTCTGTCTTTACTAGTCATTATTACAGGCAGAGTGAGTTCGTCATCCCGTTGTGGTTTCTTGGTGAATGAGGGGTTAACAGGAAACAGCAGTGCATGGCCAGGGCACATGCTCTCTTGGAAATGTCTGTATAAGGCTGTTCTCTCAGAGCTTTTCTCCAAATGTGCTGGCAAGCACAGTCAGGCCCAGTGGCTACGTATCTTCCCTCCTCCACTTACCTGACCCTCCCACTCACGCTTCTCCCATTCTTCCTCTGCTTTTCTCTCTGAATTAAACTATTTAATCACGTGTAAGATCTCTACAGAGATGCCTCTTTGTGACATCCGTGCAAATATCTTCCCTACTTGATACTGCAGAATATATGGCTGAGGGAATAAGTAGACCTGACTTACAGTTCCCGTGACTGCATTCATGCACTAAAGATAGTTTAACTAAAGATAAATTACAAACACAGTCTGTCACTCCTGAGGCTGAGACAATACAGACTGAAGTTACACTGCATAGTCAAGATACTCAGTAGAGCAGTACCATTCGTCTCTGCATCCATTCCTGGCTCCCTCCAAACTCGCCTGGTTACGTTCTCTTCCAAGACTTATTAATACCACTATGAAAAGCCTTTTTGCCCTCACAGCTACAGCCAGTTATCATTTTTTAATGAGGCTCGGGCTTTTCCAGTTATTCTTGCCTTCAAGAATAAGTGTCTGTCCCTTTGGTAAATACATGACAAAGAAGCCTGTGGGAGTAGCTCATGCACAACATTTGATAAGCTACTGCAATCAAACAATAGCAACCATACAGATCCATGTGTCAAGACCAGATTTTCTCACAGCTTTAAACAATTATTTACACAAACGTACAGACAACGATGTACTACAACATGAGAAACAGGTGTCACATTTGAATTAGCAAGTGGCTGAGCTGCACCTTTTATGAAGGAAATATATTCCCTATAATTCACATTCAGACTCAACAGGGAAAATAAGTCACTTTATAGTGACTGTGTGTGACCACACCACTTCTTCCCTGTACTTCACGGTCTGATAAAAATAGAAACCACATTTCACAGATGGTCACACATGATAAATATTAATACTGTGAAAAAAGGCATCAATTTAAAAAGGCTTATGACATATATAAAAAACATAAATTGTTCTTTTACGAGTCCATTTACAGGTGTTTTTTAATATTATGGTCAACTGAAGATAAAAAACAAAGTTAAACCATTTCAGTCTGTCAGCATCGTTTTTTCTCTACTGGTTTAAGAAAACGAAATCAAGACTAAATGATGTTATGGTGCATAAATATATTGTGACAATTCATTTAGAAGTGAAGAGGGAAAAGTTCCATTTCCACTGCAACACTGAATGACTGACACGATACAAAGCTGGGAACATCACACTCCACAAAGATACCTGCAGACAGAGCTGACAAAAGGAAGCGTTACTGTAGATGTAAAGAGGCAACATGTGAATGTCCCGCTTTATACAATACTCTGATTACTGTGAAATCCAGGTTGCATATTTGCTTTGCATAATATAAAAAAGGCTGCCTGATTACACACAATGAGCAGAGGTCATGATGGTAATAGAGGACTTGCCCTCTGATGAGGTCTCACACAATGATGCTGATGCTGGGCTTGTTCATCTGACAGCACACTGTCCTCTAACTACCCTCAGGACATGTATGTGAATTAAAGTGGACACAGAAATTCGGTTCCAAATTAGAACTGAATTCAAAATGGAAAGTACTGGGTACCCGAAGGAAAAACTAAATTTTGATTCTGTTTATTGGTTCTGAAATCCAGAACAAATGCTGTGCATGTCATTTGTTTTCATAAGATGCAACACACCGATCTCTTTGGCAATAAAGGGAAAGCTAAGAACGGTCACAGAGTGGCAAGAGCATTTGTGTTGAACAGTCGTAATATTAGGAAAGGCAGAAAAAGTTTGTAGAAAAAAAAACTGTGATGGTAGGGTACTTGTATAGTAAAATATTTCCTTTTTGAATGCTGGCTGTCTATCACCGTGAGTTACTGGCGTTAGCTTTTTTACTTTACCATTTGGAATTGAAACAAGGAATTGATAAGAACTGGAACTGATAAAATTCAAACGATACCCAACCCTAGTCCTGTCTGAAAACAGTTTGTTTCTCATGTCAATATTCAGTGACTATCAGTGACGGTAAAAGTTGGCGCAAGATAAGCTTTCAAAATGCAAGGTACAGTTCCTGTTGTGACAGACAGCTGCTCCATAAACGTTAATATGTAGCTCGACATCCAGAGAATCCAGAGAATAAACATCTCATTGATACAGCTTCTTCCCCTCTCCCCCACATATGAAAATAACAAATACAGAGATGTGAACATTATTGCAAATTATTTGTGAATATACCACTGGAGGATGTAAATGTAAGAAACCTTGAAGTGTCCTTCAAGCTGAATTATCTAACATTTCATCAAAGTATGATAAAAAAAAAAGGAAATTATAGCAGAATAAATAATAATTTAGGATAATTATAAAATCTTTACTTAAAAATAACTTTTCACAGGATGGAGTCAAATCTGTTTTCTATGTATCTCAGTGAATTTGAATAAAGATTTTACTTAAAAAAAAATTAGAAGCCTAGAGACTAAGGACAAGGTTTGAAAAGTAGATCCCTGCTAGCCTCCTTTAGCTTCCTCTTCCTTAGTCCTGTTCCTCATGCCTGTTTCTCCTCACACAGGTCCTAGCATGCTGCTGCAGGCACACACCAAAACAGACACTTGCTGCAGGCTACTGCTTTCTGGCTCCATGAGCCAGACACACATCCAGGCTACCTCAGATATTCTCTTTTTTTAAAAAAGCCATTTTTTTCTCCATAATATGGTTGCATGAATGTAATCAGACATCTTCAGCTGAAGTTGATCTACCAAGAAAACCTCTCGGCCCTCTGACTCATTTGCCTGGCATCATTTATGGAGCGTTGTGGAAAAACTGAATAGACGTTTGGCCATGAACTTACATTTTGTTTTTTGACCACTTCAGGAGCAGATGAATTCCTTCCTGCTGCTGAGGCAATGTAAGGCAGTTCTACGCGTGTGTGTGTGTGTGTGGGGGGGGGGGTTCAGCTGGCATGCTCATTGCCCATATTTGGAGCCGTTTCACCTCTGTCCTCCTCACTGAGCTCAATTCCCTTTACAGGTTGGAGCACATCCTTCCTGACTTGGGCCAAGGAATAGGCAGGCCTACTTCTTTGGAGAAGAGCAATCCAGATGAAACCTCCCGTTTTCCGTCACCTGCCCTGACATGTACATTAGAAATTTCTTTACTCAATTATGGGAACAAAGTTGCGAATAGTCAAGGAAATAAGACGACACCTGAATCGTATTTTCTCTTTTTCACTGAGGCGTGAGTGTTTAGACTTTGACCTTACGTTAGTCTACTTTACAGATAGTGGCTACATAATCCTCACACTGGCCCTGTGGACTGCTAGGCTGAGACTCCTGCACACTGCATGTGCCGCTCTTCAAAACCCACCTACAATACGATACATGATGATGACGACGACAAAAACAACAACAAAATTGACTGTGCAAGATCAATTAATCGAGAAAACAGTCAGCAATAATCGTGAATTAAATAACTATTTAAATAATCTTTGGTTACAGCACTACTGCGTAGATTCTTCTCCATCCTTCCCAACAGCATCAGGGAAGCATCTGACCAGTCCCAGATTCACTCTGCAGCACGACAGCGAGGCCTAACATTCAGCCACAGTCATAAACAACTACCTTCAGTCAATGACAAGAACAAGCAGCTTTGCAACAGATGGTTTGGCCCCCACAGAGCCATGATCTCAGCATCATGGAGTCAGTCAGGGATTACATAAAGAGACAGAAGACAACGAGACAGATTCTAGCAAGTTCTCAGAGATGTTTGGAACAGCCTATCTGTACTTTTTAAAAAACCTTGAAAATAACTTGCAAGTGTATCAAGGAGAACTGGCACTGGTCTTACGGGAAATGGGTGGTCACAACACATACCGATTTGATTTGAGCCTTTTTTAGGTTTACTACACTTTAAGGGGTTAACTGGTAATAAAAAAAACTATTCATGGGATTATCTTTAACACCCCCTCACTTCATCTTAAGCACCAGTTCTCTTTAGGCCTATCACTAACTCCACTGTTTATTGTGATACTGACTGAAACATCACAATCAACATTCAGGTCAATATTCACCCATGACTGATTGTTAAGCATAAACCATTTTAACAAACTAATAGTTCATGCTTATCTCACAGCAAAAGATAAGCATGAATTAAATTTACTCACTCAGATTAATTTACTTTCTCAATTTAGTTCCAGACACATTTCCCCAAACTAAACTGCCTCTGAATGGGAGTGGGAGCATCATGCAGCATCCAGGACAGTGAAAACTGTTTTGTAAACAATATTATGTGCAACACTATTCATGCACAAAAATGTCACCCATGCAGAAAAATGTTTGGTCTTCCACAGAAGTCAAAACAGCTTCTCCCTTTAAGCCTGTCTTTCTTTGTTTAGATATAAACCAATGACATGCTTTGTATCTCAGTATAGGTGGGGCCCAACGATAACGTAAGAAAACAGACTAGAAAAGCAGTTGCTGGTTTTCCTCCAATACGGTTTTATCTAATACTTCTGTCTCTTTGAATCTTTCTATCAGCAATCACCCCCATTAAAGAGAAGTCAAGTTAAGATCAGAGCTTCTGAGAGATAGGAAGGTTTACAATGGCCGACAGTATAAGGCAGTTTTTAAGCTAACTGGAATCCATTACGCTCCATTAAACACTAAACCTCCAGATGAATCCAATGTATCTTTCTTCCCATTAGCAGTGCTGGCCATACAATACATCACTACTGCATTTCTGCCCACAAGCAGCTTGGGTTTCACTATACGATGTTAGATCAAAGGTCTACGTCAGCTCTGTTTGGCTGATCTCAAGGTTTGTAGACATATTAGCGGAACAGAAGTTGTTCACAATAAAATCCAGAAACTTATATGCTTATTCTGGTTTCAGACATCTGTATTGTCATCAACAACTTAAAGTTATGAATCAATTAATTAATTAGTCCAAATTAAAAATTAACACTTATCCTAATTTCCTTGAGTCCAAGGTGACATTTTCAAAATGCTTCTTTTAACCGACCTACAATACAAAACCGAAAACTATTAAAGTAAGGGTTAGGGTAAATCCTCTCATTTGTGTTCTCTTTTTTGCCCACATGAAAGTGTTTTAACTAAAAACACTTAACAATTGTCTGTGACAAAAGATTCAACATGACTTTCAAAAACACTGAGCTTATTGTGTGTGATGACATGACCAGCAAGCTTGTTGGCTAAAAGCATTAATAAGTGACCACAGAAGTAAAAAATACCACACAGAGAGAACCTAACAGCCCAAAGGCACAATTAAAAAAGAAAAACATCGGTCACTACAGAAGAAACTGAATTTGTCACCAAGCAGACAATGGAAGGTTTTGTAAGTTTAGCAACTCCTGTAGCAAAGTGTCTAATCCAAGAAGCAGGTCGGCCTAATGGCCTATTTACGAGTATGAGAGGTGGGAGGACCAAGGGGGTAAATTGTTTCAAGAGAGGGGTGTAGTCACGATTGGGTGCTGTGGGAGACCAACTCACAAGGCAGATCTGTTTTAATAATGGAGTGTGTGGAGTGATGAGGCATACAGGCTTTGTGATCATTTAGACACACTGTCACATCAACTGTAAAGTGATGCATTGAAGAGTCTTTTGAAGTGTGTATCAACATGCAAATCTTTATGGTGCATGAAATAAAGCTATTATTCTTAATTTATAAGAGTCCCCACAAGCACAACCTAATTACCTCAAATTGTTATTGCGTCTGTGGGCACAGGGTAAGTGTGGATATGTGGGGGGTTGCTGGTGAAAAACAAATTGAAGAAGTAAAACTATATCATCATTTCAGTTCAGAATGTCTGCAATGAAATGTGTTGGGTACATTTGGCACCATGAGAGTAAATCAGGCATTTGTCAGTCTGCTATAACAATGCAGTTTCACAGAGCTTTAACAAATACTGGCATTGAACTGAAAATGTAATTGATCCTGGTGTACATAAGCATGCGTTTGTTTTGCATCTTGAATTTTAAAATAGATTTTAGAGCGTAACAGTGATTATAGACACTAATAGAGTTCTAAAGAAAAACAAAAAACTGACTGTGCAAGGGAATTAAGAGAACAAGTGGAGACATGAAAAATCTCCACACACACTGTAATGAACATTACACAACACCGTGGCATGAACACACCATTAATCGCAACACCAACGAGTCCTTACATGGACATATGCAATAATATTGCTAAATGCCTTAAATAACAGCCACTGCTGTGTTGGGACATTAGGTCAAGAAGAAAAAAGTTTGACAGCAAAATTGCAGAGATCATTGTTAAAGCTGCATTCCTTTCCAGTTACTGCTGCACAACAAAAAAGCTAGAGCCGAGACACAAAGGAGACTGAGGGGGAGGCCATTACCCTGCTTTTATGGCTGATCAATAATAAGCTCATGCAACAGTGTGAGGAGAACACTGGAGGAGCCCAGTTTGGCATCATTTCCAGGCATGTAGAGCTTCTAAACTGAGCACAGGGGAACGTGTCAGGCTGCAAAATGTGTTAGACAGATGCATTTCACCTGTCTGTGTGCTTGCTCACGTCACGTGATTTTAATTCTTGAGCCTGACGCAGCCATACGCCCGGTGTCAGATGGGACAGGTCTTTTAGTCACAGAAACCCAGTCAGTGAGTCACAGTGAGAGACGGGAGTCACCTCTCTGACAATAACAGTGAATCATAACACAGACGGAAGCACTTCCTGGGACACTTCATCCAAAGATGAGAGAGTCTGATAGTCTGAAACGCTGATTTGGCGATACAAACAGTAATGTTTTCGTTCACTATGATAAAAAACATTAACAGAAAACAAAGAGGGAAAAGGAGTCTGAACACAAAATTACATATGTGCATGTTTTCTAATTTCATAAATGCAACACTTTTCATTTCACAGCAACACACGTGCACTGAGGGTGTTCAGCAGCGATAACACTGTATGAGTGAAATGAGTTTCTACGGGCTGGAAACATTATGGAATAAGTTCCTCAACTGGGTCAAACCGTTGACCAACTTTGATCAACTGACTGCGCTTCTGTGTCAACATTTACATTCCACAGCAACAAATGACAATGAACACGAGTGCAGCAGCATTCCCGTTCAGATCTTTCCAGGTGACATGAACTGTTGATGCCACATTAGTGTGCCAGCAGAAACGAAATCCATTTAGAGCAACAAATAACAATCATCAAGTCAGGTGCTACCCAACAACTGCTACGGGACACTACCTGCAGGAGGAGGATGAATATAGACAACTGTGCTCTACACTTGATTATTTGTTTTTGGTGCAGTTTAGCTGCTGCAGTGGTTTTTGATGGGGGGTGGGGGGGTTAACTCACTCTTACATCATGTGTCTACTTAGACATTCTAAAAAGAAAACAGATGCCATTGTCTTCTACTCTTATGGATCATTTAGCTTTACTAACATTTTAAAACATTACTGTCTGTGCATTAGTATGCTAAAAAAAACATTGCTGATTGTTGCATTAATTTAATTAACGGCCTCATAAGTAGGGTAGATTTAATGCATTAGTTTGACCGTGACCAGATTTCAGGCAGCTTAAGTGCCTCCTGTTTCTGCTGCAATCAAAGTTACTATGCAGAAATATGTGCAAAACAAATATAAAACCTGGACCAACCCATGTGTCTGAGCTGAGATATATTGTTACAGAAAGGGCAGCACAATCAGTTTGAGATAAAGAACTAGTCACACAGGTTATCAGCCCTTCACTGCCGTGCTCTGCAGCACCTCATGACCCAGAATTAAACTTTAAGCTTTCTAATGACAAAAGTTGCTCCTTAACAGTGCTTCTATGTTTAAATGTGAAGGAGTAAGGAAGAAGAAGAAAAGAATCAGCTCCAGAGAAGCTCCAACCAGCAGTGGTGCCTTCAAAGCATGTAATTGCCAACTGCACAGGCTGTGACAGGATGTGGAATTTGTGGACATGAGCTTTCCACACAGCAATTTTGTTCCCAGCGCAAACGTCTGTGCTCCCAGAGGGAGAAAACCTGTAGACCCAGGGTGGAGGGGTAGGTTTAATGTGTGGCTGTGGAATGCATGACATGATGTAAACTGCACATGCATTTGGGGAAGCAGGGTGGCCAAGTGCTTATTGAGCAGCTGAAGAAACCCCCTGTAAAGAGAGGAATTCACCCTGCCCAACGTGCCGTTGAGCAAGACAGTGAAACTTTAAATTACCCTCATCTGACCTATAAAACACAATAATGGTGATTTATGATTACTTTTATTAATATAATTTAATTTAAAAATTATTATAGTGGTTTAACTTAGATGCACAATGATACTCATATGCCACAGCCAAAAGGAGCCAAACAAAAGAGTTAAAACTGATACTAAAAAGTATGTTGTTGTCATCTGACCTGCTCAACTACCACAACTTGTAACTTTTTTTTTTTCCTCCTTTCTCCTTTCCTTAGCCGTGCAAACACGAATACATTTAGTCACACAAGCCAAGTTATTCGCTGGAAACGCTCACGCAACTTGCCACAGAGTATCATGTGTGTAACCAACACCTAAACAGCCAGTCGTTTGAGGTTATTTCTGAGTGGGGCAAATGCGATTTAATGTGTTAGAAAGCACTGCTGTGGAAAATAAACTACAATGCAGACTCCGGGAAGGTGTTTACGGGGTCAGCGTTTCACCGTCGCCTTTGTGAAAACGCTAAATGTCGCCTGGAAACACAATGAAGATGAAGAGATTTGAGCCGCGTTTACCAACCTCATTGTTCAGCCAGAGTGGAGATCCTCTCCTCGCAGGCAAGTTTGTCTGACTTCACAGCTGAAGCCCCGGCTTTCAAAGTCACACTAGTCGAATTAAAAACGGACAAAATAGGCGAAAAAAAGACGCATCTACACCCGCAAACGGGGTAGCCACAAGCGGGATAAAGAAGCACACCTCGACGATTTCCTGGTTGTGTGCAGCGGGAGTGGAGGAGGAGGAGGAGGAGGAAGAGGAGGGAGCAGATACAGTAGTGGAGCGGGCTTGTCAACTCCAATCACTAACACACACTGGTTTCTGCGAGCTGAAGAGGTGAAGCCGAGGAGCACCGGGGCCACACCAGAACCAGAACGTCTCTTCTCACACTTTGCGTGAGTTTGCCGTCGACTTTCTGGAGGCTAAAGCCGTGTGTCTGTGCCAGTCGTCTCCCCGCTCCCCCGGTCGGTCGGTTGCTCTGTGTAAACTCACTGGAGCCTGGTTCAACCCGCCAGCTTCAAAGTAGGCTACGATCCTATGAGGCGTTCAGGCGTGCCTCGTAAATAACCCATCTCAACAGAATGGGGATTTTTTTTTTTTTTTTTACTCTGTGACTTTTGATTTATTTTAGAGGAACTGAAATTAGAGCACAACAACAAGTAGTGGAAAGTTTATTATTACTTATATTTAGAGGTATTTGTACTGACAACGCCCATTCTTCTAACTACTACTTTCACTTTAGCTTTTTTGAATATATTTTGCTGTTAATAATGCTAATACTTAAAGTTAAATCAGTCCACTCTCTACATCCAGCTCCCCCTGTCCCTGCTCCACTGTCAGGCTCTTCTGTCTGACTTCATGTGAGGCACCTCTCCACAGTAAGATATTTTTATGATATTAAGATATTACAGTAAGAACATATTTCCAATAAAATTGTATTTGAAAAAATATTAGACTACTTATCCCTACCATGCTGTCACTTTAAGAATAATTATACATTTAGGATTATTACTTTGTAGTACAGTCTTTCAAAACACTTTAATCAGCATTTTAGTTCTCAGTCTTGTGATGACTTAGGCCACAGTCATCACCAATCTGAAGTTTCATTTTATCTACCAAGTAGCATATGAGCACATTAACCTGGTAACTTTATTATATATCCAAACCTTAGTAAGAATATTCTACGTTATCAGAACTAGATACTAATTTTTTTATGAAGTAATTCTTCCTCTTCTTGTACTTTAAGCAGTTTAGACACTTAAATGCGTGACTTATTAGTGTAAAAAGGTACTATTTATGTAGTTTATTTACCTATTTCTTTTGGAGCAGATGTCATGAGGTGACAGACAATATAAGATAAAGAATGACAGACATTAAGATGATATGAGCAGGAAAAATGAACAAATTCACAATTAAAAAGAGGGATTGGGCTCATTTTTAATGCCACAAAGGCATGAATATAGTGAATCTGTCTGTAGATATGTTAAGAGCTCTTCTCTTATCATATCTACAGCCATTTATACTTAAAAAAAAAACCATTTGATGCCAGAGATGCACCACAGAGGAAAATGTGTTGTGTCAGATTTGAGTTATCTTCATCTCTGTTCTACTGCTCCATTTTTCTTGCTCTTCCAAGAAGCAAATTATGGCCTGCCAGGCTTTGACATTCAATCTAGTGTTTAATAAATCTACTTCTGTTCAGTAGGTTGTTTTTGGGACCAGCTGGGTATGATTTTGGTGGTTGGTGTTATAATCTTCCAACTACACTTGAAGGCAGCATTTCATCCAAGCCAGGCACATACACCCAAGCCCTCCACCTTGCCCTACTGGCTGTCTGGATAACTTACTATCTTGTAATTATTCTGTAGCATATAATAATGTATGTTTCTGGAATAAATAAATAGGCAAATAACCACAGCTTTTATTTAAATATAGGACAAGTAAGCAACAATTCTGAAATAACCTACAATATGTGATATACCAATAATACTTTCCAGTTCTGTTAAGAAGTTAAAAAAAGTCCAATAGCTCAGCTTTCAGCACTGAGATACTGTACACACTAAAAGCACTCCGTATTCCTAACGGGGACAGAAGCAAAAGAGAGGATGAGAAAGGAATGCATTACGTCTGCATGGCATGTGTAAACATCCAGAAAGCCAATATGCCTTTAGTCTCACTACACACACACACACACACTTAGACATACAAGCTGACTGCTCTGAGCAACTGCTGGCCTGGTATTTATTTAGCCATGTGTCCCCTGTTAACTCCAGTGTCTAATGAAACTGCTAAGAAAACCACTGAATTCTTTTCAGTCTCCCGGCCCAGATGCTGTGTAAGGTGTTTCTGTCATTTGTGTTGGTCCAGGTCCCAGAAAGTAGCCTGTGAAGATTTAGAAACAGTCATGCAGTCACTTTAGGATTCTCCTGTGCTCCTCCTCTTTACCACAGCTTTAGTTCCACGGCTTGACGTCAACATGGTCTACAGCTGGCTGTCTGACAGAAGACAGCGGCGAGGAGGCCTCTGTGAGACATGGAGCTAAGTGGCAGTAATTGGTGTTCAGAGGCGGTGTTAAAGGCTTTAACTAAATTAGAGATATGAGTGAGTTTGAGATGGAGAAACTGAAACATGGAAAAAAGGCAGCTGAAGAAGTGGATGTGCTCGGTCAGCCAGGCTGAATCACACTTCTATGTGTCCCCTCTATCCCTGATAGTCTGTGGAGGGGCTATTATGTAAACACACTACATTTACTACATCTTACATCAGAGACTCCAGGACTTGTTGAAGCATACAGTCCTGAGGCAGCCTCTGAAAGCCACAGTCTCCATTGTTGCTTGAATAGCAAATAAAAAGAATTATACAAGTGAACTTAAACCAAGGAAATAAAGTATCAGTCTGCACAAGAGTTCGTTCAGTATCAACTATTCCAGACTTTGGTTGTGTTTTCTAGGAACTACAATGCACAGGGGGAAAAAAAATGTGTGTTAAAGCATTTTAATGTTCACTCCATCTCTTTTTGACAGGTTAGGAATGTGACCGGAGGAGGGTAAAATCTGCAAATGGGAGTGAGACACAACTGTTTACTAAGAGCTCTGGGCTAGAGGCCAGTTCAGTAAGACACACACACAGTAACACAAGGACTGAAGAAAGGAGTCCAAATGACATGTCCTGAAATGTAGGCCCTGAACTCCTCAAAAGGAAAGCTGGGACCAGGTTGCTATCTGCTGTTAAAACGAAGAAGAAAAACATGAAATGAAACTTCTGTTTTAATTTTAGTATCTGAGTGTGGTGCACTGATGCGTAAAGCAAACCCTTTTCTGATAAATATCCAAATGAATTAAACACCCACCCAAAAAAAAAAAAAAGAATAGCTGATGCTTTCAAGATCCATTAATGGTGTCAGTTTTCAGGACAGGCTGTGTAATTAAATGAACATGACATATGTTAGACAACCTAAAACATGGTCTCTGTTGGAAAAACTACATTACTTTTATGATCCACTAGATGGCAATATAAGCATAAGATTTTACGTTGAACTTGCAGGTGTTCTTTATTTTGTTTTGTTTCTCCTGGTCATGTCGCCTTTGAAAAGACTCAGGGTTAAGAATCAAAAATTAAAAATATGTACTTATGTATTGTGTTGTCCAACAATCAATGAATGAAATGAAGTGAAAAATCTATGATGTGCTAAGAGTCCTGAAAACTTCCATCCACACAATGGACCCACAGCAACAAAGACAGTGTGACATTGTCAAAATTTCTGAGTGGGTCAGTGAAATGTTGTGATGTCAGTGTTGAGATTGTTTTGTCGACATGTCAGTAAAATGAGTTAAGATCCACAATACATCATCAAAAGTCTAATGGTGAAAATTGTCATTCAAAATTAATCATATAGTGAAAAAACAGCTGGGATAGGCTCCAGCACCCCCGCGACCCTTAAGAAGACAAGATGGATGGATGGATGGTCAAAAACGCTGGTTGTGGTTTGGGGGGAAATTTGGACTCCTGACTCTTATATTGGATAAAATCCAGGCCAAGACACTGTAACGTCACAATTAGCACAGGTACAATGAACAACAACTTCATTGATTATTATATACAGCGTTATTATATGAAAATGTCCCCATCTCTTTCGCCCTGCAGCAGTGCGTGTTTGTAAATAGGTCCAGGACTACATGTGGCAGCTCTGTACACCTGATCCCTCATGTTTTGGCTGCCATTAAATGTGTTCTTGCAGTTTCTGTCATTCACGCTTAAAGAGAGATGAGTGGGTGGTGTTTGTGTGTTCACAGAGCTGATACCTTCTCTTCTCCACCTCCTCTCTCTCTCTCTCCACCTGACCTGGCGGCTCTGACACCCCGACCGTGGCTCTGCTTGAAAACAAACTGCGGCGGCGGCTCCGGTTACCGGGCCCGATCGATGGGCTGCAGGGTGTCGCGTTGCTTGGAGGTATCGATGGATGGCCGATCGCTATCATAATCACACTTCCCCCCTCTTATCGCTCACCTACTGAATAAAACATCTGCCTTCCTGCTCATGGATCGCTCAACCGCCCCCAAAAAATCTGGAGACTTGAAATGTCTTTGAGATGAGTGAAGTAACATGAGAAAAGCGCATGATGATACCCAACAAATGAGGTCCCCAAAGTTTTTTTTATCTCAGGGCATCATCTCCAAATAGACCAACCAGCTATTTGATTTTGTCAGAGGATGCTGCAACAAATTTACCATCATGATTTACTAATTAAATAAAGTTATGTTTGGGTACTTAGTGCTGCAGCCATGAGTTAAAGCTGAAAAAGCTCAGGGCCGGTCCGAGACTTTTTAAGGCTGCAGATGTATTTTTGAATCTACCAGGCCTCAGGATTCTCTAATACCAGTCATAGATTTTACAGACAAACAGAGAGACTTTGAGCCTGTCTGAAAAGTGCAGCACAAAAACACACAGCGCAGACACAGCAGTGGGACATCGAGTTGGACTTGTTCAAAACGACGTGGTGTTGGGCCACAAAAACAGTTTAATCTGGTTCAACTTGTTCTGCGGTGAAATGTGACTTTGTCTTCAGTATTTCTGTGCATGAGAGCTGACTCAATAGTCTGAGGATTCATTCAATTATGTGAATTATATGCTTCAACCTTCACATTCAACAGATCTTAAACTAGAATTTTTTTATTTATAAGACAGGCTCCATCACTAGCTGGGTTTCACCTCTTGTAATGACTATAGCATTTCATGTGATGTCTTCATCGTGGATAATACATTTCATGACCAATAAAAAACACTGGCCCCATTTGTTGTATTAGTTCTACACATGTAGGCCTATTGTCATTTCTAACTGAATTTTTTATTATTTCATTTTTGTTTTGAGTTCATTATTCCCCACTTTTATGACTATTCAGTAATGCTGCTCGCGTTTACATTGCAGAGTTACAGCATGTAATCATCATAATCATCTTTAAATGCAGAGGTTGTAAGTAACTAAGTACATTTGCGCAAGTACTGTACCTGTATACAGCTTAGAGCTACTTGTACTTTACTGGAGTAGTTTCATTTTATGTTACTTTTACTCCACTACATTTATTTTAACATCATCAGTTACTAGTTACTTTTTGCAGGATTAGATTCTTATAAAAATCATTATATATTAGTAAAGAGCTGATGTGTCATATATGGATTAACTTCCTGTCACCATATAAGGTGTTAAAATCAGCTCCACCTTCATCAGCTTAACAGATAACAACACATTTGTTTACCATCATTTTCACCTTTGAGAATTTGTTAAACAAATCTCATTTATCTTTTCACCAGCATCAAATTCTATATTGTTAAAATACACTTTTTTCTTAGTGGAGTATTTTTACTTTTGTACTTTAAG
>JAUBNQ010000005.1:12090827-12102037 GCA_032353495.1 Ctenopoma kingsleyae | reverse complement strand
TCTACTTGTAGTGGAGTATTTTTCTAGGCAAATACTTGCACTTTTACTTGAGTATTGAGTTTGTGTACTTTATACACATCTGTTTAAATGTATAATATTACAAGTGTTCTTTACGAAATGTATCCAGTCAGTCGTGTACAGTAAGAATTTGTCCTGGTTACTGGCAAATACATATATACCGACTTCTGTGATATGTAAGTCATTTAAATATGCTTTTATTTTGTTGAAACATAAAACCAAGTATAAAATGATTAGTATGACAATTAAAAAAGAAAAAAGCCTTGATAACAACACGTCACTTTTTTTTTAACACTAACATGTAACTAATGCTATTATACCTTGCAGCAGTATACTACCAGGTACCATCATACTGGGTATGTTCTCAAGATAAACAATGAGCTTCTCAAATGCTAGGAATATTTGTGACTTGACTCATTTAGGGGCCTCATGTTGGCCACAGGGCCTTACGCAGTGGGCAGCAACTGTTAAAACTTGTCAGTTTTCCAGCTCCCACAACATGAGCTCACTCAAACTTTTAGTCTGAGCAAAGATTTGCCTGAAGCAGGAGTGCAACAGATACCAGTACATTAACTACAAATGTCATTAAAGTTCACAGAGTTAACTCAGATTGTTTTCTTGTGGTGAGATGTCCTTCTTACCCAGCAATCTTAACCTGAAAGTCGTAATTTAGTGTAGCATTTTTACCCACACACGGACTGAAGGTGCTGGATTAGGCATGCTGGTGTTAACTGTGAGCGTAGTATTAAGCTATGAAGCATCAAATGTAAGGATAATAGGAGCCCCAAGTTTTGACCATCTCACAGACATGAGATAGATTTAGGATGCTTTTGGACACACAAGCTTTCAGAGAGTCATATTTTCAATTTTAGAATGAAACAAGAGTTCAACACCGATTCATAAATTAATGTCATTTAGCTAAAAGTTGTAAAATACACAGGCATGTATTTTATTTACTCACACAATCAAAATCCTGTACACTTGACCACTAAATCTGAGAGCACCAGAGAGCAGAGATTAGGTGGCAACTGTTAGCGTTGAGTAAGGCGAGACTAGCTGTAAAGCTATTAAGACAATTAACAAAGTGGTCAGGAAAGGCTGAGTGGCAGAGACCAACAGTCTAAAATGGAGAGAGATGAGGGTGTGAAGTGACAGTCAGCACATCTGGTCTCATCAATAATGCAGTGGGCCTTTAAACGGCAGTTTGTCGCATATTGAGCGCTGCTGACTGAAATCAAACCCGACATCTTAGATGCTGTCAGGGGAGAATGAAAGGGTGACAGCGGGGGGAGGAGTGTGTGTGTGTCTGGGGGGGTGCCGACAAAAAAGGGAGAAAAAATAACTTTTTGCTGTAGCATTCACCGATACATCTGATGTAGTGGGACTGTGTACTACGTAAAGCTAGACGAGAAGATAAACAGGTTAAAGGAACAGATCTGAAGGTAAAAGCAAGTTGATACATAAAAAACACAAATGACTCTATGAATCTCTTTTATTATTAAAATGAAAAAGACAGAGGATTTTTGTAGACAAAGAAAAATCAGGCATTTGTGCCTAATCAACTCTCAATATATTGGAAACATTTCGTCAACACTGTGTTTCTGTTTCAGCGAGAGCAGTGATCCAACAAAAACATACAAAAAAAGGTTTACATTACTGATAATCCACTGCTTTCAGATCTTTCAAAAGAAGAAGAAAAATATGACTGGTTAAAAAGTTCATTTTCCTGTGATCAGAGGATTCCTCAGGACGACGATGACAGAGTCCCCCCTGAGGAACATTTTAGAAATGTAGCGGTCCTTATTCACAGGCTTAGACTTCTTCTTTCCCTTCCCGCTCTTGGGAACTTCTGTCCACATCTCCTTCACATTCTCTAAAACCATGTTGCAGTGTCTGCAACAACAATGAGGATACAAAACATTAAAATATATTACTGATTTACAAAAAGGAAAAGAGAGTCACTAAACAATACAGGTACAGTATATTTAAACACTGATGTTATTCTGTGATGCCGATACAAAGATGACTGATTTGTTAGTAATAAAGGCACAATAAGACTGTGCAGAGATTTTAATGCTTAATGTGCAAAATGTTTGGAAATTGTCACATGTACCACTTCTGTTCTGATAACAAAAACTAACATGTTTTCAACTCAGGCAACATTGTGTATGTTCTAAGTATGTTCTGTACAAGAAACCAATTTTTGATGGAGAAAACATTCACAAAACTTAAAAATTTTCAAAAAATGTGTGTCTGCACTTGTTCAAAAGCAACAGGAGGAAAAATACACTATTAGAATGTGAGCACACTGAGGTAATGTAACAACAGACAACAGATCAAAAAGGTCTATTTAATGCTGTCAGTAAACATTAATCAGTCAATCATACTTTATTTAATGTTATAACAAAGCAGAATAGTGGGTAAAATTACAGTTTTAGTGAAAAAATAATTGTCACTCTCATATTACATTCTCAATATTTGTAAGTAATTAGTCAGCGACTGGGCTCGGTACCTGTCGAAAGCCTTGACTCTTCCGAGCAGCTTCTTGTTGTTGCGACAGTTGATGAGGACCTGTGTGTTGTTCTTGACAGACTGAGTGAGCACAGACAGAGGGCCAGTGTTAAACTCCTCTTCCTCTCGTTTCTGCAGCTCCTCAGGGGTCATCTCTGACTTAGGCTTTGTTAACAGACTCCTGAAAACCAAACAAAACAATATCAATTATAAAATGTTGATAATAAATGAGTAAGTATAATCAGAAAGGCAGGTCTGCATTAGAAAGGTTGAAATATTTGGCCATTTTTGTCTGATATATAACACCAAAATTAATATATTGTCTTTATATTGTCTCTTGATCAATTGTAAAATCTTCAAAATGTAAAAAAAAAACAAAAAACAAAACATTAAATAAAGTTTATCCCAGCTTCTTAGAATCCACCAGAACATCTTCAGATTTCTAAGTTTGTCCAACTAGCAGTCCATAACTCCCAAATTCTGTTTAGTGTGATTCTCAATATGTTAGTCTATTTGCATATATATATATATATATATAACAGAGATTATGTTGCCACAAGCTACCACCTTCCTAACATATAAGGTTTACCATACTGCATAAAACTGTACACTGTAAAATCTATTTATAGTCTATAAACAGAAATTCACACCTCAGCACAAAAATACACAAATACTTAATTAACACCAAGTGAAATGTGAATTGTTTCTCCTTTAATATATCAATACACTGATACCGTTACACTTTTTACTATGACTGATTACTGTGGTTAACAGAATAGATGTAAATTTTTGGACCTGTATGGCTCCACCTGAAAACGTACTGCAAACTGTAATTAAATAACTTTAACAAAAACACACATGATGAAACGCTTGTTAGCATCTAGTTGGCTAGCTAGCTTAACTAGCTCACTGCCATTGTGTGATGGTCGTGTGGTGACTCGTAAATTTCAAACTTTGCACTACAGCAGATCAAAAACTGTTAACCATGGTTTTTATTAGTTATCTGTAGCGAAACGTACTTGTAACATATTAAGGCCTGGAGAATCACAACAGCGAAATAAATACAAATGGTTTATGTGCTAACGTTATAGTGAACCGGCCTCCGTACCGCTGCTAACTCCATAAAATGCTAACAAAATTAGCACCGTAGCTACACACAGCTGATAATTCATATTCCAAACTCTCAGACAGCAACTAAACACTCTTACAAAGACTGGCTGATCATCTGTGTTACTTACATGGTTGCTGATTTATAAAAACAACTTTCTCAGATCGTATGCCAGTCGTCTTCGCCGGGCACCTCCGTAACTGCAACGATTCTGCCTGACCAGCGTGGATCCAACTACTTCCGGGTGAGCGACTGTACGCGCTTCAAAATGTTAGAATAACAACCGGGTTATTACAATAGTGGTGAAAATGTGCATCAACAAACAAACAAACATTTTCTTCTTTCTGCACCAGTCATTGCGCACATTGTTAATGCATTAGATCTACTTTATATATTATGAAGTTGCCAGTGATGGAAAGTAATTAAGTACATATTTTAAAGTGCAATTGTATTGCAAGTACTAGTAGTATTTTAAATTTATAGTACCTATTTTTATTTTATTTAGCTTAAAAGCATGTAGCGTACTGTATTTTTTTTGCAATTTGTGTTGCAATTGTTAATAATTATATGACAGTTCTTTCACAGATTCATGAATTAAAAAATAAGTAGAAAATGGCTATAATGTGTCAAATTACTAAAACACAATAGAGCCAACAAAACTGCTAAAATAAACTCCATCATGGCCAAATTAACCTTCTAGAAAATCCCTGGCAAAAGTTTGTTGTCAGGCTCCTAGTGAACGCTCACTCAATAAGGCAGTTTGATTATATTGCCAGAAACCCAGCCAGTACTCCACATCTGAAGTGATCAGGTAGTCAGTTAACAGAACATTAATTGGAATATTGTTTTAATGACTGATTCATTATTTACCTTTTATGCAGAAATACCAAAATTGCTGACACCAGGTGCTTTAATTATTAAAGAAAAGAACTGTCAGACATGTTTCAGACATACATATACTTTTTTGTGTTAAAAAAGAAATACAACTTGACAACAAATGGCCACTATCAAAAAGCAATTAAGGATAAAAACTAGATTTGAACACAGACAAAGCTACACAAATGACCTCAGCGATACACATTTCAGATAAGTTTATAATTAATTGAATTATCTACGACCACATGATATGAGTTGGTTGGTAATCCATCCTTGATCCTTACATAAAAAGGAGGTAAATACCTATTCCATGGTACAGGCAGATGACTGAAGACTGCTCTGCAAAATCTGAAGCTGATTTACTACTTTAAAAAAAAAAAAGAGTTGTTCTTTCTCTTAAAGAAGTTGTCACAGTAAAAGAGGTGGCAGATGGAGCAGCCAACGTAATACCACACACCCAAACAGATAAGTCTTTGTTTTGCTCTTTAACAACAAGAACCATTGGAAAGTGTGTGTGTGTGTGTGTGAGAGAGAGAGAGACGGTGGTGTGGGCTACATTATAAACAGCAATGAGACATTGAGAGATTGGCTTTCTGGCAAGAGACAGACAGACGCCTAAGGGTGTACAACCCACCCACTTTATTTCAAAGGGTGGCAGATACCTGTGGAAGCCACTTGCTGCAGATAATGGCAGCCTGTGTGCTGTTAAGAGAGGCGAGCGTGGGGATTGATTTCCAGAGCTGTACTATATCTTTATGAAGCACACCTAGCTCCTGAAAACCGAGCTGAGTGTTGCCTGATACTGTGTTTGTGTAGTGATGCAGTGGAGTATTTGATGGCATTGCAATGATCTGAATACATCTTCACTGTTGCACAATTAAGAGAGCAAAGATTAATCAACAACCGTTAAATCAGATGGGCAAGAAGAGAATGGCATACTCTGATACAAACTCATGCTATTTATATTATTATGGTCTTTAGGGATTGTATGAAAATAAATGGGAGCTACTGTAAGCTTGCAAAAACATGCGCTCAGTGGCTTGACATAACAAGCTTGACATTCATTTCACCTACGTCATAAATTTCATATTGTACCGTTATGGACCTCATGCACATCCAATGCACAAAGACAATCTCAGGACTTACGTGGAAGGTGATATTCCACATGTGAATTTGTTTCCTGTCTGTTTTTAGTTTATTCCCAGTTTAAAGTGTATGTCTTTATGTTGTACCTTAGGTGAAAGTTTATTTGTCCTGTACTGATTAAGCTGGAGCCACGTCTTGTCTATGTATCTGTACAGTATATAGCAGAGATGACAATAAAGTTTACTTTGACTTTGACTGACTCCCTGTCAGACTTTTGTTTAATACATTAATTATAAATAAATAAATAATTTAATAAAGCCCTCTGTACTGTTGCTCTGAAAAATGTACAATATCCCCTTTTTCAAAATAATATATTACAAAAAAAACATGACGTGTGACAAACGTGACTTCTCCCTTTATAATTGCCAAACAGTCCGTTAGTTCATCATAAGCTGTTTCATACTGATTTTGGTCTCATCCTTTCATGAAGTAAGCAAAGTGAAGACAATAAAGCAGGAAAACGATGATAAAATCACCTTATTATCCACATGTTGCTTACACAACTTTCAGCACATGATAAGCTACAACTGTCTCAGTGCAACCGTGTTAGAGACACAGTGAAATAGCAGCTGGGATTTATAGCTCTGTGATTATTGGTGGAGTTGTCAAAGGGAGGTGGTTATTTATTACAGTAACAGCAATATCTTCTTACTCCTGCCACAGGGTATCCTATGAAACTCCACTTTTCATCCTAAACTTATACAGCCCTGTCCCCCTGCTCTCTGTGCTGCGACCACAATTACTCATGTCGGTAATGAAAATATTTTTATCTTCGTATCTATCTAGACGTTGAGTTTGCCAACAGTGAAGTTACCTGATCCAGCCCGGTCTGCTTTAACCACAGGCGACTGTGAATGTGACTGAGTTTGGAAAGGTGACGGGCCGGGGTCTTTTGAAACAAAGAGTCTTTTGTTTAACGGAGGCATTCGTCCAGAAAGCTGTTCCAATCTGTATCCTCATACATCTATTTTTTTTTTTTAAATTAATTTATATCTGAGACGGAGCGACAGGGAGAGGTGAGGGAAAGTTTAACAGGCAGTGATGTCAGCGCCTGGTGAAACACAAGACAGATCAATAAGATCAGCAAGACTGGAAATGTTCACGTCTACCTGTTGAAGTTACATCACAGTCTGCGCACTCTTTCAACACCATGCCTCCAAGAAACCTCCAGCTGCAAATAATCTTTTAAAACAAAAAAAGATCGTCACACGTTTCACACAGAAAGTCTCTATTTCACAATTACAATTAATCTGTGGTCCCTGTGTGGGCTCAGATCTCTAGAGAAAAACATATAATAACACAGCCAAATACGAACAATCAACAACAGTAAATCTTAATGAGGTAAAAAGAAAACACAATTAAAAATGCATTATTTATCGTTTAATTATATGTAGGCTAATTAAAAAAAGGAATATCATATTTTAGTTGCAACATTAACGAAGTTGAAGACAATAGGCTAAGTGCAGTAAATCATCAGTTTAACTCATTTAAAGCTATATTTTAACCCACACTGTGCATGTTTCTACGCTTTAAAATGATTGGACTAAAATTAATTTAATTAATTATTAGGCCTATTTTTAAATTAAGCTACCTGCAATTTTTTCTTACTTTTTTCTTGCTTATATCAGAGCTAATAACTTAAGTAACATTTAATAGCTTTTAGTGTTGGGTAACATGCTGGCTAAAATGAATCACTTCAGACACGTAATCGTTTTTATCTTAGTTCATTTTTATTTATTTATTTTTGGCATTTTGCAGTAGGGTAATACCAGGCGATGGCGGTAGGCCTAAAACAGTGACATGCGCGCAAACATCAGTTCAATTTCTACACTACAGACAGGTGCATAAACATATGTAAAAAATAATTAATGAGAAAAGTTAGCATGAGCGGAGAAAATCGTTTCTAAAATATTTCGATTAACAAACCAAGTGGCATTAATTATGCTACATTTTTAAAGTGATTATTTGACCCTGTTCTTGGTTGTTTTGAAATAAACACTGCGCAAATATTTATATTATATTTGCACATTTGAGAATTATGAATCTCAAAAAAGGGTTTTTCAATGGCAATTATGAATGTTAGAAGAAGCATTTAAATTTGCTGTCCTTACACCATGTTCAGCTAATTTGTAACATGTAGAGGGCAGAAATATAATGCACACATATTATTAGGCAGATATTATCAGTGAAGTTTCATTATTATTCATAATTTTTTTTTTTGCCAGATTTCTTAGTCTAACATTTATAGCAATATGCACAATTTTAGATTATGGGTATTTTGACTAATGGTTTCTTATTTTTCTATAATCCAAGACGAAGGAGGACTTGAACTGATTTGCGGGCAGTAATTTGGAAATTCATTACAACATCCCCCGAGGTCTGAGTGACCACTCTTGGATAAAAATGGTCCCAAAGGTGTCTTGGTAGGTGCGCTTTCCTCTTGGCAAGGACTAAACGTTGTGGCAAAAGGTATTTGGTGGGAGTAGAAGTAGCTGGCTTGTCCGGAGATCATGTTAAAAGAACATGGATCCGACAGTGGGAGGGTGCAGGCAGGGAGAGATGTGGAAAAGGCGGCGCAGGTAGTGCCAAACTGATGGCGACGGGATTGCGCGCAACTGACTCCAATGTAAGACATCTCCTGGTGCGTCTGCACGAAGCGGTCGGCGTCTGCAGCACTTGTTGCATTCAACCGGGACCGCTGTGAAACAACCGATGTGGCATGGTTGGAGAAGCGGGGGTGAGCGCTCAGATAAGTCCCAGCGCCAATGTGGGTGCGCACCGGTGTTTGGAGAGGCAGAAACGACGGTACCGGCCAGTAAAATGAACCCGCTGCAGACAAGGTCACGCTGGTTGCAGTGTTGGGGGACATTAGACGACCTCCTCCTCTTTTGAGGGCAAGCTTGGCCCTTGAGCCAGATGCGGCCCTGCGCCGGAGTTTGCCAGATGTGCCACCTATGAACACGTCCTCGCTGCAGGGGTCCAGCATCCAGTAGTTGCCTTTGCCCGGGTCATCGTAGTGGCGCGGCACTTTAACAAAACACTTATTCAGACTCAGGTTGTGCCTAATTGAATTTTGCCACCCTTGTCTGTTCTCACGGTAGTATGGAAAGTTGTCCATAATAAACTCATATATGCCGTTGAGTGTGAGCCGCCGATCCGGGCTCTGTCGGATCGCCATCATGATGAGCGCATTGTAACTGAAAGGAGGTTTTTCAGGCTTCACGCCTTCTTCTACTCCTTTCTTTGATTCTCCTTTATTTCCTTCTTGTTTTGCATTTGCAGCCGCTGGTTTTGCGTCTACTTTAGTGCAATGTTCTGCATTTTCGCATTTCTTTTTATGACCAAAGTTTTCCTCTTTGCTGGATTTTTCTGTATGTGCTGAGTGGAGAATCTGGGACAGAGAAGGAGACTCCTGGTCACTCATCACGCTATCTCGTCTCCACAACAGGTTGCTGATGCTGAAGGAAGACTTATGGAAAAATCCATCCGAAGTTTTCAAATCCTCCATCTCAAAGGTTCGGATCACCCCTAAATCCTCAAAGCTGTCCGGTAGTCAGAGCAGTGCGCGTTACTGAACCCACAGAGCAAAGATGTGCTGATTCAAAGTGGTGAGGAGCCAAAGTCGCACTGGCCCGTCAGCGTGACAACAAATGCGCATGATCACAGTAGCTCAGGACTCGTAGTGCATTTTGTCACAGGATCAAACACTGAAACGTTCGTGGGCGTAATTTGCGCTCACTAGATCGTCATTAGAAAGCAGAACTGTCTAAATCAATACTGTAAAACTATGTTTTTATCATTTCTTCACGACATATCGCCATTTAAACAAAACCAAAGTAAGAATAACGCGTTTTAATGTAAGTTCTATTCCATTATTTAAATAATTAAGTAGTTTCAGTATCACTTCGCCGGTAACGAAATTTTTCCAAACACACGGGCTCCCCACCCAAACTGCGGCAAGAGACGTTTGCGGCCCGGACGGAAACGGTGTGCTGTCAATCTGTGTGACTGATCGCTGAACTCTCAGGTTTAATTATAACACTTCCGTGACTCATGAAACTCAATCCTCTCACACGCGCCTTGCCCTCTGGGGGTGGCCCTCTTATGTCTCCCTTTTTCTCTGAGCATCTCTGTTGACACCATCATTTGGCAAAATGCCGATCAGAAGTAAGAAGTAGGTGGTGTAGCCTGAACGATCATGTCGGTAACAGGCGTAAACAAACACAGTAAAACGCACAGGACTTATTCATGTTGTGTGACAATGTCAAATACGGCGATATACTTGCTGTATGACATTATCTATTGTTATTGAAAGACTTAAAAAGTGCCTCTATGTTGAAATGCACAGATGGCGTTTTGAAAAACGTTCATGTCAAAATAAAAATGACAGTGCGCCACTGATGAGACAGGAAACAAGCCTGGACCCAACACTCCCTAAGGGCGCTTTATGTTTAGAGCTACAGGTACTTTTACCACAGCAGCGATTTGATAATCTGATCAAAATGTTTATTATTATTATTATTTTACGCACATAATTGTTTCAGGTGGTGCCAAACTGAACCGACAAAAGCTGACAAATTTCTTTGTCCTTTGAGTTTCTACTGATGTTTATAATTTTTTTTCCAGAAGACAGTGATTCATGGCATTAGGTGTGAATGAGGCATGTTCAGGCAGAAAGTTAGAGAGTGCTTTGTCTTCCTGAAGGCACAGTATATATGAAATACAAAGTTAACTCTTAATGGCATCATAGTGTCAGTTTAGTATAAACATTATCGTGTTCAGGTACAGTCGTGCAAAAATGAGTTCTCTCTCTTCTCATTTAAGGCTGTTTTTTTTTTTGTGTAAAATCATAATAAAGATAATCTGTTTGTAGAGTGTCTGATATCTAAGTTCTCCCTTTGTGCTTCCATAGGATTTAATGGGGTTAATTTGCAGCCAGGTGCTGCTAATAATCAGTCCCTGATTAATTGATCATCAGCAGGTGTGCAGTCCTCCTGTGATTATGAGAGGATCTTACGTTACCATGGCTACATCATTGTTTTTACATATGGCAACAGTTAGGCTGCTATTAGCTATTAGCTACTAGCTCTCCAAAACACAGGTCTGGTTCCAGGAGGAAGAACTGGAATCCACCAGAAATCACCCAAAAAGACCTGAAATCCACCAGGAGCTGAGGAGGCAGAGGTATGGAGCAGGGGAGAAGTGCTGAGAAAAGTCAGCTGGGATGATCACAGAACAGGACATGTCTACTTCAAGATGTTTTATGTTGTTTTTAACTTTTGTCAGATGTCAGTTTTACTTCGGGAACAATATCCTATGGACCGATAAGACCAAAGTGGAGTTGTTTGGACTTACTGCCCAGTGACATGTTTGACACAAACCAAACACAGCATTTTAGCAGAAAACTCATACCTGCATCATTTGGACTTGTCTTGCAGTCACAGGACTTCTGCAGTCGGAGTCAATCATGAACTCACAAATGTGTGAGGCCATCTGTCCAACAGCTAAAGCTTGGTGGGGTCATGCAACAGGACAGTGATTCAAAGCACAC
>JAUBNQ010000005.1:12079977-12090727 GCA_032353495.1 Ctenopoma kingsleyae | reverse complement strand
GGAAAAGATTACTTCAAGTTTGTGCTGCTAAATTTGGATCTACGAACTACTGAATCATAGGGGTACTTTTTATTGCTCATGTTTTTATTTTGGCTTCATTTTTGTTGAATAAATAATGGTGTGGTGAAAATATTATATTTTGTTTGAGGTTAATACTAAGATCTGCTATGCTCAGATCATTTTAATGATCTAATTACACACAAAACATAGAATTAACAGGGGGGTACTAACTTTTGCATGACTGTAGTTTACGGTATTACTGAGTGTCAAATGTAAAACACTAGTTATGAGAAACAGCCTGCAGCTATAGCTAGATGAAAGTGCCAAAGATGTTTTGAGCAGTGTGCTTTCAGTGATGTCTGTCAGATCCTGTGTGAATAAATCACACAGAAGCAGAGAACTGTAGGGTTATATTATTTTCATAGCTCCATAGACAACAAGAAAAGAAAAATTGCTGCAGGGAAATCTGTTATAAGTTAATAGTCACAGTGTGACAAATTTAAAGTTCATACATAAACATAAAGACTAGACCTAGACATGGAATCTAGTACTAGTTTATCTGCTCTTAGTCGATTTGATAGGGGCTTCGCACCTCACAATCCCTGTGCTGCACAAGTGAGCACTTTCGGGAATGTTTCTGGTTCTGCAGAAAGTATGCATTGTTGTCTCAACACTTGTAATCCTCATATCTTCTCTGTTCAGTATTTGATTTCATGCGTTGCGTGGTTTTGAATGGTTCCACAGTCATTCAATGAAAACATCTGCGTGAGAACACAACAATTACAGAGACAACTTGTGGGCCCATATATAATATACAGTATATATAAATATATAGTACATTGATTTGCTATTTAAATCAGCTTGGTTCTGCTGTTCAAGTGTCAGTGACGCTACGCTGTGACTAACCATAACCTTTATAGCAGAGACAAGCATAATTACAATTCTTTCATTAAAAAAAAAACAAAAAAAAACTTAATACTGATCATAACTGGTACTTATTCTCAAAAAAAATCTGAAGTGTAACATTAGAGCTTGTTAAATTCAAATGTTTATTTTACACCATGGACCAGTGAGTCATGTATTTGTACATAAAGTGGTACTGAATATTTATTAATATTGCACTTGGACTCAATTAAATAAAAAGTGACATTACAAAGTGAAAACATGTATTCAGATCAAAAAGGCAGAGCCATTGTTACAACCATTTCACACACGTGGAAACAGTTTGTAAAGCAGAGACTTCTGGACAGCTACAGCTTATATCTCATGTGATGTCTCCCTCTGCTGAAAGATAAATGCCTGACAGGCTGTGAAACTTGCAGGAGCTCTTCTGTTACAGCATAAACAAATGGACAGTTAATGTTTTATGTATGTTATGTTCTTGGTCCTGCCATCCCAATAGGGCCTTTAGGTTAAGGGAAATCATTTTCCATCCAAATCTGCAGCAAGACTTATTTAGTCCCCCTCAGTTTTGGTAGCGCAGCATAAAGTTGTTCTCCTGGACATTCTGTGTATCCAAGATCTCGGTGGCCTAACACAACAAAATATTGGTGTAGAAAGCCCTGGGAAACTCCAAACTGCAGCAGCTGTTTAACTGACAAAATTGCCTCATTGCTTGGTGTTTGATCTGAAATAAAAATAACATTTTATGTATCTAGAATGGTCAGTGACTTCATAACACCATCATGTAAACTCACTGAAACTGCAGCTTTTTACCACTCTCCTGGTTCTTATGCTATTTCACCAATGTACCCTATATGAGGTCTTATTGTTGTCACAGTGGAAAAGATAAAAATGTGTGCTTACTGTTGAAATTACCCATGAAGGCAATACCCAATGAGTCATGATTGTTGCCTTTGGTATGTGCTCCTGTCACACCCCAGCCACGGCCCTCGAACACTGTGCCGTCTCCTCCTACGAGAAAACTGAAACATACAGTATGATCATTCTATAGCGTTGATCAAAACAAATTACATTCAACAATGTTTTGTATGTTCTGAACAAATCTTGGGTGCTAAATAAAAGAACCACTTACTTATATCCAATGTCATCAAAGCCTCTTTCCTCCATATGCATTCTCTGAATGCTGACAAGCTGGTCCTTACACTCCGTCAGGCTTTTGCAGCTTGGGAATGCAGTGTGGTGTATGACGACTCGCTGGGCAGAGCCTTTCAGCCTCTCTTTCTGTTGAGGGGCAGCTGCTCCCCATTGTGGCCTTGAAACAATATTCACTAAAAAGCAATTTGAAGATGATTCAAAATTTGACCTTACTCTAATTAGCAGTGACTATTGAAGCAACATTTACAAGTGTAGTATAAGGCTGTTTGTTGTCATACCTTTATGCTCCATAACTCCACACCAGTTGCTTCTGGTTGTGAGGACTGACTAGTATTAGACTGTGCCACTGCCTTATCAAATAGCCTGTGTAAAGAGGTGTGGTCATGGGAAGTACACATTACCTTATTCTTTGTTGTTTCATGTCACTTTAATGATCACGTGAGTTATTTTCAAAATGGTCACGCTGGTTAAGTAATATTCTGGAGTTACCCAACAACATGATGGAAAATACATTTGATAAAAGAGGAAGTCGAATATTCCATATAGTGGCATGACTGCCTCAATTTTATGCTATAAGTAGTACTTATTTTGCAACATCAAGTAGTGTGTATGCTTTAACAGGAAAAAAAGATGTAGTATAATCCTGATATAAGCAAGTATTCTGAAAACCAAAGAGTGTCATTTATTGTTCATGCTACCTAAAGCATGGGTTTCTCCACTAATGTGAATAATTACAAAAGTAGGTGTTTGATTAAATACTCAAATACATTTGACAAGTAATTCTTTTAATCCAACTAAACACATTAGAAAATTACAACTGTTAAAAAAAACTATGGTAACAACTTATTGTGCAGCCTGCAATTTACAGTGCAATGTGGCCATATGAATCAAGTACCAATAAAATACTTAATGGTTCCTATGGGGGGAAAAAAGACAGTAAAGATTTAGCAATTTAAATGAACCACAAATTACATAAAAAGAACAAACAGTATTACAGTATTTTTTTATAAATACTTCATATCAACAAGGTATAGTAAAGGGAAACAAAACTAATATGGGGAAATTGTGTTAAACTTACACTGTAATTAAAGTTTATGATAAGATAATTAGCACTATGTTCCCTATAGGTATTTTATCTTCTACTTGTATATTTAAGTACCAATAGGAAGTATTTTGTTGGTATTTACTTCAAATAGTTAAATTACAATGTAAATCAAGGGCTGTAGTTATCAAAACTATTTATACAACAATGCTGTTATTACACACAAAACTGTCCAGCAATGTATAATATTCACTGTCACCCGACAGATAGCATGATCATGTTACACCTCTTCATTATCGCCAGCTCTACTCTGTCCACCGGTGTCCACAGTGAGGGGCCGTGCAGACATAGTATAGTCTCATAGCATCCTGTCAGGAAGAGCACAACTCATGTTTAGGATTTGTAGCTTCTTTTTAATGTATTTTTTAGGCATTTCTGTGGCTTTATTTTATAGGAGCATGCAGAGGACAGAGAAAACTTGGGTTTGTAATTGATGTTTTCTGCTGTGTATGGAAGGAAGCTTAGATGTTGTGTTTGTCTGTTTTTTGTCCAATTTTGCAGCACTGCAAAGGTGAGAAAGCTTGAAAGCAGACATTGTTAATGGATATGGAATGCGTATTTAATTACAAGAAATCATTACCTCAGCCTTCATACTGTGAGACTGGAAGAACACTGCCTCCTTGTGACCACATCTGGGAAGAGACAATTTTAGAAACTACATTATTACAAACAACAGCTCAGTGATCAGCATCAACGCACGTTATGTTGCTTTATGTATATAAGTACTGGTACTTTTGCAGAAAAAGGCTTACAACTTCAAATACATAGAATACATAAAAATTAATACACAAAGATTAATACAACTAGTAAATAAAACGGTGTGTGTTACACACTGCCCATATAGATTATGTTTAAACAGTATGACAGTTACAGAATTTGTAATATCTCATTGAGGCTCCGATTATACTGATGATTATTTAAAGTTTATGTACATGTTACCATAGCTCTGTGATGTCAGCCTCAAGACATTGGCTGAAACAAAGAGAAAATAGAGAGCTCCTCTGTATAAGAAATGATCAAAATTATTTACGGGGTTTTCTCTATAACCTTTTATGTATGGCATGGATTTATGTTTTTCTGTAGCTTCATCATCATGGATCAAACTTAACTGATGTTTGATTCATGATTCAGGTCAATTCATCACTAATTAATGGTGATAAAGATACCTGCATAAAGAGACATTCTGAGACCTTCATAATTACTCTGCAGAGTCCAGGTTACTGTGTCCTGTTGTTATAATACTGTGAAGTTTAGTTTTGGAAGCGTGTTAATAAAAGTAAAAGTCTCTGCGCTTCACTGCTGCTGCAGTTCACACAGCATTGGTCACTTTTCACTTTTCCTTATTCTTATTTTTATGAATACGCATAATGATAAATACATTATGGTTTCTACATCTGACCACAACAAAGTAGAAAATAAAGTCAGCTCCCCTGAGAGTGATGTTATAGTTGCATTAGTGATCAATAAAGGCAGAAAAAACTGTCATACGTTCAATCACAACAGCGGTGGATGGAAAAGTGAGAATGCGCTGTTCCGACTGAACAAGTAGATACACACCGTGTACCTGTGTATACGCTGGACTACACCACTGGTTGTGACACACATACATGTGTTATCGTGTTTTGTTTTATTTGGCTTGTAAGTTGTTATTTTTTTAGCTACCAGTTCACTGTCGTCCAACTCGACATCCATGCCCACACATGTGCTCACCTGGGCTGCTGTTGATATGGTCTGTGCTGCTGTGGTCAAACAGGACGACTAAACCATACATTAGTTTAACTGTGAAATATGTTGACGAGGAGTCTGAACTGAAAAGCCGCTTGCAAACGTCATATTTGAGTGGAGAGCAAACAGGTGTTGTCCTGCCGATATCCTCAGGAGTGAGAGAGGCTCTGTGAGCAGCGCCAGGTCTGATAGCAGTACCAACATCATCAGAACAGTCGAGCTAAATAAGTGGACACAGGCTTCACCTGGCTATGGGTAGGGTAAATAGGTTACAGAAAATATGTTATACAGCTGTTTTTTAAGCTAACAAAACTGATCAGCCAGTCTCACGTTAGTCAGCTGGTAAACTTCAAGTGAATAAGAGATGATAGATCTTCGCTTCAATCCATGTAATAATAATTTAAATCGCAGTATTTTAAGTTCATGTAATCACACAGACTGACATCACGATTGCGATTAGATTAATTGTGCAACCCTACTGTAAATATATCTGTGGGAAGGTTTCACATAACTACAAAATGATGAATGATGGGGAAAAAAATAGGACGACATGTACAAAATCAGCAAATAGCAAGATGACTCTAAAAGCTGCTGTGACTACACCATAAGTCATCATTTTGGGAGTCATCTTTTTGCTGATCTATGGTCAAAAATCACTTAATACAGACTAGAGGACTGCCAAAAGTATTATTATGTGCTGAATGCCAAACATTTTCAATGACAATAATTGTTTCAAAAAGGATAAGCACTAAGGATCATGACTAGCAGGGATAGTTTAATTAATCAAAAAGTTCAAGTCCTAACATTCATACTCTGTGGACCATATGCAGATGGTTTATCAGGGCAGTGAGTATTCAGACACACAACTGATTGCACTGTGATGCTAGCATTAAATGTTATTAGTCACACAGGTGGAGCAAACAGACCTGCACTCTCTTCTCCTCCTCCTCATCTCTCTGGCACTGTTCCTCTAGCTTGCCCTCTCCACCTCTGAATCTCATATCAGCTGCCCCTCAATTCCAAATAGTTAAAGCAGCAGTAACGCCCCGTATTAAAGGGGAAGGACTACAAAAGGAAATCTCTGACTGTACAAGTGCCCTACCGTCATTATGTTTTTTTCTACAAACTTTTTTCTACCTTGTCTAACTTTATCTAAATGACGAAGATTCAACAACTAAAAAAGGATGTAGCCCTTTCACCACAAAGGCCATTACTGCTCGGTGACAGTCCTCGGTTTTCCCTTACGTCAGCTTGCCCTTTATTGCAGAAGAGAACAGTTTGTCATGGCAAACTGTCCCTGGCTGTACTGAACGTGCCTGTGAGAGGTGCTAGCAGCTTGGAGAGCATAAGACATCAAACACTGTACAGTCTTTCATGTCAACTCTGTGCTGCCTCATGTGTTTGGGCTGGTTAGATGTACAACAACACTTGCAGCTAATTAGCTTGTCATTTCTTTTTTAATGTAAAACCAGACTTTTGACCTTTTACTGCGCTCCCTCTTTCAGGGTACAAGGCTAACAGTGCAAACTACACAAAATTTGGTACAGAATTTTGTTTTTTCCATATGTACCTGATATTTTCCACTTTGGAATCGAGTTTTGTTATCAATTCTAGTGTGGGGAGACAACTTTCTTGAATATTTTGAATTCCAACTGCAGCACCCCCTTTAAACACTTTGTCAGTGCTGTGTATCGGCAAAGTCTAATGTTTTGGGAGGCCTGGATTCACATCCTAAGTGTGTACAAGTACTCTGGTTTATGGGGTGGCTGTGGGGCAGCTGGAAGAGCAGTTGTCCAAAAACAGCAGGGGCAGTGGTTTGATTCTCAGCTCCTTTTGGCCACATGTTGAACTGTCCTTGAGCAAGACACTGAACCTGCTCCTGTGTGTGTCCCTTGCTTGAAAGTTGCTTTGGATAAAAACATTTGGCAAATGACTAAATATAACTGAGTACAATAAGGGTTTTCCAGAGAGAATGGCTGAGGTTGACTGGTTTGGTAAAACTTACTTGGGACAGGGGTGGTCCTCTGTCCTTGGTAGTGTTGGATCCTGAGATACATCAGCGATGATTTGTGTTAGTTCACTGAATAAAGAAAAAGAAAACAGTTTAGGAAATTACACATTGAACAGTCTGTAAAAACAGCTGAATTATATACTGTTCCATCTTAAGGAAATCAACATCTTGGTAATTGTTTTGGTTTATTTTACTCACTCAACCTCATGGGTGATCTTGTTGACATAAATGCAGCTGTTGTCTGCCTCTTGTTGGTAGTCACAATTTCTGCACTGTAGATTGAGAAAATCATATGCAACACAAATAAAACAGAGCATGCAACAACATTATTAGGTCATTACAATGATAATCTTGTATTTAGTAAGCTTAAAGACACAGATTAAACAAAAACTATTACACAACGCAGGTTTCAACCTGCTCTTAGCACTGTGTTGTCTTAGTGTGCAGACTCGCTGTACAGACATTATAGGATGAGCAGTATGACTGATACAAATTCGTACATTGGTTTCAACGTTATAATTTTAACATTACTTTTTTCCCAACGTCTAATTATATTATTACTTTGGCTAGTTTACTTTCCAGACAAGCTAATCTCGGGTCAAGTAAACCATAACTTATTTGGTGCATTTTTGATCTACGACAATAGTGTACGGTGGGGCTCATAACCTTAGCACACAGTCATCATTACTAGTACAACATTAGCTAACGCTGTACCTGTCATGTAATACTTAACTCGGGTGGCACTAGCTAAAGTTATGCCGTCGTTAACTTTCAACCAGAGTCTTACCGCGTACAGCAGAACACGGTTCTCCTTGTCTTCTTTAGGGTATAACATGTTGTTACTGAAAAAAACAGAGCCAGAGTTTGTAATCGGTTATAAACTCTTTTATATAAAACAACGTTCAGTCATGTACGTAACATGTTAGCTAACACGTAAACTAGCTAACAACAAGCTAGCCTAGCTAAATTATTATTTGATCACAGACTCACCATTCTTGACAAAACCGAATCCCAACAAATCCTGGCTCGTATGTTCCACTGTCTAAATCCATCTCGGTGAAGATAAACTTAACTAAAACAATAACTGAGCTCCCCCTCACTTTCTACCGCTGTTCACTAGTCTTCACGTTTAAAAACAGATCATCTGCGCATGCGTGTGGCATAAGGATTGACTATGCAAGTTCGGAGTCAGCGCCTCCTAGCGATCGGGAGACAGACAAAATCTTTGCTATTTTTTCTATTTTCATTTAAGCCAGACCATGTTATTGTTGATATACGGGAGGGAAAACACATGTGGCCTACCGATGCAGTAGACCAGGTTTAGTTAAAAAAAAAATTAAAACATATACATAATACAACCAACACATAACTTCTACAATTACAATAATAATAATAGCAGCCTTTACAAATTCACTGAGCTTGTCTGTAAAAGCTACAGTATCTGGTGTGGGTGACATCATGATCAATTAGACCAAAGGTTTTAGAGAAGGTATTCATTGTGAAATTTTACAATGCTGTAATACTATTCTGCTTGTTGCAGCAAGTAAGGAAACCCTACAAATGCATTTGTCATCAATCAATCCAAACACAGCTAAAGTATGTTTACAAAATACTACAGCTACTCTTTTAAGTGCAAATACCTCTAAATAAGTGCAAAACCTTTTAGGAAAGAAAAAATGTCTTTTCTTTTCCTCTGATCATCTGAACTCTGGTGTATTTCTATAGTCAGTTCATAAAAACGGTATACCAACACTCTAAGACAACTTTACCTATACAAATAACACAATACTATATCTTTGAATCTGATAGCAAAGAGGTCCATATCTGTTGCTGTGTTGCAGGACAAAACAGACACAAGTGGAGATGATTTAAGTTTGCAGTGTCGCCTATATTGTGATTATTAAAAAAAAGATTATAACAATGTTCAGAGTCTGATAAACATTTTTCATGATGTTTTATATATATATAGTTTATGTAAGCACAGAATAATACCACAATATCCTTCATGTCGTGACAGTGGAATTGAGGAAGGAAGGAAGTGACAACAGATCGCAGATTGACTCATAACTTAACAGTCTACGTCCATGTGTGTTACCGTTTCTTGCACCATGCAGACTATGCAGATGCATAGGGCCCTGTGGCCACATGGGCCCCCCAAGCTACTGCTTTAGTCTTAAAATATTTTAGTAGAATTAAATGTAATTCAAATGTCTCTCAGATTATATTTGTTCTGTAATGCTGAAATAGACTTATATAAACCATTGGGAAGTGTCTTTGATATCACTGCAGAAACAGCTGTTTCTACATGTTCAGTGCTACATATTCTCTTTGATAGCTCAACTAATAAAGAAATGCTCTGGCATGCAGCAGACACAGGTTTGCAACCAGGCTTGGCCATAATATTCTTAAACAATTTTTTTTCATTTGATCATTCCTGTGTGGCTTCCTTGACATTTAAAAACGATAATTGTCACAATTATAATAAATTTGTTTTAAAACTGTGCATTTCTAAGTAACCTTTGCTGTCAAATCTTTTTCTGAGAGGCCCACAGGAATCTTCACATCATCTAATCTATCCATCTTTAAAAAAAGTTTGGACATCCCTGCTCTTTACGTAATTAGTTTTATTATGTAATAAACCAAATTATTAAATACCACAAAAATGGTGGCTGTGACTACTTTACAGTTACAGTGGATGTGATTTGAATCTTTGCTCATGATTTAGCCTAGTATCTTAAAAATCTTTGATTTGCCGGTTTGCAAAGTTTCTGCACCTGTATAGTCATAGAGAGAGAATTTTTTACCTTTATTATTTTCTATAGTCTATTGCCTGGTTCAATTAGATTTTTTCTTTGTTGTTGTTTTTCATTTCACTGTTGAGAACCTACTGTGATGCATTGCAACAGATTACTGAAGGCTTTAAATTCCTTGTATCGATTCAAAACAGGGGCCCCCAAAATAATCTTGCATAGGGCCTCCAAAGACCTAGAAACGGCCCTGGTTACAGCAACACCAGGAGGTCATGTATAGTTCAAAATGTGCAGGGAACATGACAGCACATGCTATAGATATTATCAGTTCTGTCCAGTGACGAACAAACCGTGTTTTTGTACAGTTCTAATTAATGACTGACTGATTAAAAATGAACTGTTGTCTGGAGTTGTCTTTTTCACTTTTAGACTTAGTGATCAGTGTCAATTGCCCAATGACAACAGAATTTGTCTGCACTAATTACAGATTTTTTATTTGCTCCCAGAAAATTAACTAACAATTAATAATAAAAGATTAATTGTCATATATGTTTGTCTTGTTTGTGTGTGTGTGTGTCTAACTAAAGACTAACTTTGTATTTATTTTGTCACTATCATGGCTACGTTCAGTAACACGACTACATCAAGTGTCAGGATCATAGAGAATTAGCGTGTAAACCTAAGCCAGATGGGAGATTAAGCACATTAAGAAAAAACCCAACAATGTCACAAACTGTTTATCAGTTGTATCCTCTGCTTCATTTGAATTGCATAATTTCATGAAGTTGACAGATCTTGATGATTCACTGTTACACTCTGCACCACCGTGGTGGAAAACACTTGTGGGCATAAGAGTTAAACCAACTCTTGAAGTGGTGCATGTGGTGAAAATGTCTTGTGAAGCTCAGCAAGTCATTCCTCATAATGTAGTCTTGCTTTCATTTTGCTAAGCCAACATACCATAACATAAAATACATTTATAAGCAGATGATTTAGGGATGGGAAGTACAAAATTAACAGACAGAACTACTTTACTTTACTTTACTTTACTTGGCAGACGCTTTTATCCAAAGTGACTTACAAGGAGAAGACACCAGCAATTCC
>JAUBNQ010000005.1:12052439-12063369 GCA_032353495.1 Ctenopoma kingsleyae | reverse complement strand
ACAGTTTTTGTTATGATCATTTCCATGGAAATATTCATGATTTTGTGTGATTTCATAAGGGGGGCTAATAATTTTGAACTCAACTGTATATCTCAGTAGATTCTGCTTCACTAGTCACTAAAAATACAGATGTGGGATATGCAGGTCATCACTGTGGATCCATATGTCACTGCGCTTTCTTACAAAAGGAAGCTTACAGGAAGCAGCCAGTTTGCCACACATGCAAACAAGGGCTATTCAGACAAACCTAATTTTGTTCTTCTATTTTTCATGAAGTCTCTCATAGTTCATTCCAAATCTTTAGTCTTTCTAAACCAACATTTGACTACGTAGACTTTGCAAAAGCTCTCCTCAGTCTCAGTCATTCACAGACATAATGAATTCTCTAGCCCCTAACCCCTAAATCATCACAACTAAATGCTGAACCCTAACCTAAACCTAAATCTAACCTTAACTCTAACCTTCAAACAGGCCCCTGATGGGGTGTGAGAAAGACTTCTTTGTCCTGTAGATGACATGCAGCGATAATGCAAGTGCTATTGAGGGGCAATTGACCCAAGTTAACCTATGCTACCCACACAGCCTCCTAAACACTGACATTTCTTTTTTCTGGACAAGGGTACTTATTGTCTTAGTCTAAACAAAGCATTACTACATCAATATGATTTTGCGTAGGGGAAGCTTGCTTTGTCTTCCTGGTGTAGGGTAAGGATAAGCTGGGAGGAGGGGAGGCTACTGGAAATCAATTAATCAATTATGCAGTTTCACACGATTGATTGTTTGCTGCCTCTTTGTGCCCATATCCACAAAACAACATATAAGAACACCGTGGGAGCTACAGCATGGGTTATCAAATTACAGTATAATGCTGCAGTAGGCAAATACACCTTTGTGGAAGAACAAACCACACAATACATCATTTTGTAGAGTGGCTTTGGAACAGGTTCACAGTGTAGCTGGGACAATTTTGAAGGGTGGTCTTTGATTGCACTTTGTTGTTAATGGTCCCACACTGGTTCCCTGAGACTCTGCACGCTGTGTGATTGCTGTTTTACTGCATCTTCTACCTTGGGTGGATGGGGGATGGGGAGCCTGCAGCCAGTCTCACCTAGTCATTAAGCTGTTACACAGTGGGTGTACAACACATTGGGACCATAGACTGACCAGCAGGTGAATCCAGGACAACATCATGACTAATTTCTTACTGATGTCACGAGTTACATCATAGTCAGGCACTTGAAATTATACATGAAAAGTGGCAAGACAATGACATAAATGAGATGGGAATGTCCTGTATAAAGAGACTTTATCTTATTGAATTTGGATCATTTAAAGGGGATTTTTATCTGTAGAAAAGACCTCTATTTAGTTATCAACACATGCCTTCAGAAACACCAGGAGATACAGAAATCTATGGAACAGGTCACACAAGGCATGCTGTATAATTAAAGCAGTGTTGTGGCTGGCTCCAACAGGGAAGGCTGTTGGAGGCCGGAAACACACACATGCACACATGACACCCTGCTCCCAGTTCCAATGCTTGATCACTAATCCCTTCTTTTTTTAAACTCCCGCGTGCACACACACACACACACGCACACACACACACACACACAGGATGAATTTGCACACATGTAGGTGTACATTTTGTTTACTACCATAGTGAATGGCATTCATTAGCATGCTCTGACTTCTATGTGCACAGTGGTGTGTATACACTGGACAGTTGAGACAGTTGGAGAGAAAGAGACATGCAGGACGTGTTAATGTAGCTGACAATTGTGGGACCAGCTTAGAGTGGTGCATGTGTGAATATGTTTGCAAATGTAGTAGACAACCTGTTTTGTATATTTTATTTGTATATTTTTGTTTATCTGTATATAGCCTACAACTGTATGTATTTCAGAAATGATTTCAGGGTTGTGTATTTCGAAGACGCCATACAGCCAGCACAATACTGAGGAAACCATCCAGTGATCCATTTGAGTGAACAGTCACTACTGAGTAGACTAACTAATGATGTGTTGGTGTCTTAACACAGCACACAGGGGATAAAATGCCTGATTGACGATGAACCTAAAGCAGAGATGCACACATACACAAATGTAAATCAATTCTGGCTATATATAACTTAAGTTAAATTAAGAGAGGTTAAGCATGACTTCAAGGTGGATTGTAAAGCAAATGCTTCTCCACCTGTGCCACACACTGATATGTTCTCCTGCACTCTCTCAAACACACAGCAGGGTATCTGAGAGGGAGGTCAGAGTTTCATGCTTTCGCAGCTGCTGTCTGGCGTCCCACAGCTGTCAACACCTTGAACACCACACACTCTATCCAGGAGAAAAGGTCTCTCAGCCCATCTGGGGCCATATTTACGCTCAAGGTAACAACACGCACGCGCAGAGACACGCACCTCGGTCTAAAGGGTCACTTGTTTCTGTGTCACACTATCAACTGTACATTCTGGAGGCTTTAAACCACAGAAGATGAGATTGGGCATTTGGCACGGGCACAGATGGTCACCTGATATTATGACGCCTCAGATTGAGACTTACATTAGAGACCTGTCGGGCAGAAATATTCTCAGAGGAATTTCCTTTGTAATTACTCACACGCATGGATAAGCGTAGCTGTTAACAAACATCGATCCGATGACGCGCTGCGCAGAAAATGAAAACGGGAAAAAAAAAGTGCGGTTCTGCGGGGAAAACGCGTGTCACTGCTTCTCTGGCTTTGAAAATGTTTTTTTCTCGTCAGTCAGTCTGAAACGTGCTGATGGCTCCAGAATTTAAGACTCCTGTGTGTGGCGCATTGGAAACACTTGACCCTCATGCAATCCTGCACAGAGTCTTTGTTTTCAGTCGGAATTATAAAATAAATAAATAAAACCAATCCACAGTTTTGGAAAAATACAGTGTACAAGGCCACCTGTGTTTTGTATTCTCTCAATGGGGCCTCGGTCGGCATCATTAGTATTCTGTTCCATATGTGCCTTTTGTTAGGCCCCTGGCGGAGTAGAAGGAGGCAGGGAGGGAGGAAGAAGGAGGTGTGAAGAGGAGGCGGCTGATTTAATTTCTTTTTCACCCTTTTTAATAATGGCTCCCTGTTGTATCAATGTTTAGACAGTTTGAGAGCTGCTCAAGAGCAGCAGAAACAAACTAAAAAGTTAAACTTGACAATTAAACGAGAATTCAAATAGCTCACAGCAGTTTCTCAGTGGTGCGTAACACTTCTGTGGGAGATGCTGTTGTAGTAACGCTGTCACTGAAACTTTAGTCTTGATTAACCCAGTTTTTTATTCTCATGTTAATCCTGACATCACTGAGCCTGGGCGGAACATTGTTGGTGCGATTTCGACTGAGCTCTATGACAAAATCAAATCTCATCATTTCTGAGGAGGATAATTGTGACATAAAAATATTATCTGCGGCAGCAACGTGCAAACTGAAGGAATCTTTCCATTTTATCAGGACACAAATACGAGCTTGTTAAGTAATAAAATCTACAAAAGTCCATGATGAGGGAACAATGGGCCATTAAATTGTCAGTCTGTGCCACAAACGACGGGGGCTCCACCCCCTGATTTCGTTACCCTCAGGCATTAATCTCAGCCTAAAGCAGAAACGCGTCGCATCCTTTCACTCAGTGACCATATTAATCAAGTTGAGTAACTTTTTTGCAGATAGGGGTCATCTCCACACAAAAGGGGACAGCGTAAACCAAGAGTCCATCAGACGCCCAAACCGATTACAATGAGGATACGTTGCGGGGCTGTATATTCAAAATCACGTAAGTAGCCTATATATTCAAAATTATGTTCGTGCAAGAGGAGAAGTGATGCTCAACACTGGGTGGGCTGAAAATGTGAGCCAACATGGCAGAGCTGCTGGAATCCAAACAAGCTGTAAAAGAAAATAAACTTCTTACCAGCTGGCGCCTCAGTGTCAAGTTTTCCTGCCCCCAGCTGCTGAAACACGCCAGCTCTCCTCCGAAGTGGTCCTGGGGCAGGGGGTGTCCCAGAGCCAGCGCCCCCAGCACCAGGCCCTCCTGCCTCTGCTTGCGGAGCTCCAGCTCACACAACCCGGCCAGACTCGCCTCGAGGCGCTCCTTGGTCCGACTGCGCTCCACAGTCACCGGGAACGAGAACGCCCGGTGCATGCCTCCAGAATCCCAGGATGATCTGCACAATAAAAGCTAATTATTCCCTCTATTTCGTTTTCTGTTATTAACCCAGATTTAGGAGGGCAGACGCAGTCTACAAAGGTCCATGGTGTATGCCATTCCTTGTGACAGTATGGTTGCCTTTGAGCAGCATGGTTTCCCAGACCTTCAATGCGCTATACAATTTCTATTTCGCAGCTGTCAAACGCAGGCACGGAGCTCCGCCCTCTGCGACCAGCCAGGGCGAGAAAGTGGGGACTCGTCCGCCCCTTTACAAATCCTGTCTCAGTCGTCATTGAATGCGAGAGGCTGGTGGGGTGCTGGGAGTAACGTTGTCCCATCCCCCTTGATTCATTACAGTGACGCGTCGACCTCACCCATCTTCTCATTTTGTCCTGCGACTAATGGACTTCTTCGGGACTTTTCTATCCTGAAACAATTTATTTATGTCATCATGCTGAAATTAAAGAAGAGAAGAATGCAACAATACCCCACCCGAAAGAGAAAGCTGAGGGTCCACTAACCTGATCCCATGACTGTGCAGTCTCCAAATGTTTTCAATTGGGTATCCAGCTTGTATAGTTTTATATGTAATATGCTTATAGTTAATCATTACTATTAAGACATGATTACTTACTGAAGTCATTAATCTCCATCTCTCTGTTTCCCCTGGCTGTCTTCAGGTTGTCAAGGAATGTTGAACACATTCATGTTTGGAAGAATCAGAACAGAACAGGGATCACAGTAGCAGTTTCAAAATCTAAAGGCTAAATCAGGTTTATTTTTCAAAATGCAACACTGACAATTACATTTTTAGAGTAATTTCATCAAACATATTCTCGTTACCCTCAGTGATGGTGGACTGGCATCAAAGCTTTCATCTGAATTCATCTGGTTGAGCATATAACACAAACACCGCTAATAAATAGGAATAGCTTGCGTTTGTACAGCTCCCGGAACAATGCTTCATTATTCAACACTAATATGATTTTTTTGTTAGACTAACACATGAATATGTAATCTTCCTGCCTGATGCTGTATACTCCACTTCTCCAGGACATGTGTTGGATCTTTAGGGACAGAAATAAATAAAATACATCAATATGAGATTTATAGTAATAAAGTATATGGTATAAATAAAGCACTACGTCCAAACATAATTATTTGTTCATTATTTTTTATTCATACTTCCAAACTCTACTTCACATGAACCAGAAAGCCACTTTTATCTTCAGTCTCTATGAGGCAAAGTCATCGGCAAGTCAAAACCTACGCACGGCGCAGGTTGGATTCTCTTGTCTGTGTGTGCACACTGCAGATTTACACAACATATAGTTACAGTATATTTATCTCATGTATAAATGTCACTAAAAGTCTCTCTAGAGATCAAAACATTTTCTAAAAAAACATACAGTAGAATTCGTTTTTGAACAGAACTACACCAGTACATATTTTTTATCAAGACACACTCGAAGAAGAGCATTTGCTATGAGTTCAATAAGTGGTCGTTTCCAGGAGGTTGTGTGTGATTCCTATCGTGTGTTAACCAAGGCTGTTAGTTAGTACTTTGTTGTATGGGTGGCACTGATGTCTTGCTGGCTCTGTGACAGCAAGACAAATGCCATTTACTACAGTCAGTGAAGCACACAGTTCATTAGTTGTCAGTGCCAAAGTGGTGGCATCAGGAACTCTCAGGCTGCCTTGGTTCCACAGCTGTGCAGCGATAGCAATCATACAATCATTCATGTAACACAGGTAACTGTGTGAGCGCACGCTGGACAAGAAAAACTGAAAATAAAAAATAAAAAAAATCAACAAACAGGTGATATCTATGTGAGTTTGTAACTTAGATTCAAGTTAGAGTTGTTGGTAATAATGAGAAACATGCAGTTTTGACTGGAATGATGGTGGAAAAAGAAACAAACTTGGTGTACTTAATCGTGGAGTGATAAAATTCAATTCATGTCTGGTGTCACTTATAATTGTTTCACTCAGGCTTGAAGAGAAAAATCAGGTTTCACTTAAAACCAACTTAATCAAGCATTTACAATGTCTCCTTCAAAACAGCTGAGAATGTTTGCATTTTTAAGACAAAAAAATGAAATTCAAGCATCTGAAAAAGAAAAAATTAATCAACATACACTTTAAAAGACAAACTCTTTAAAGCATTTCAGTCACATTTTCATATATATATCATTTCTGTACCATCATACACAGTTGCTTCAACAAGTATTCAGACCGCTTCACTTTTTGCACACTGTTGCAGATTTAATTTTTTCCTGGCAGATCCTCTTAAGCTCTGTCAGAAGGAATGGAAAGTGTCTGTGTCTGTGAACTGCCATGTTCATGTTTCTCCACAGATGCACTGTGGAGTTTAAGTCTGGGCTTTGGCAAAAAGTGAAAGGGTCGGAGTCATTTCTGAAGCGACTTTACACGAAGATAACTTCATCATAATCTTTTAGTGTCATAAGGTTGTGAAAGTGATTTCCATAAAACAGAAAACATTTCCAACCACTCACATTCAGGTCTTAAGGATACATTACTCAGTGCCTTCTTAAATGTAATGCACACACACACACACAAGCAGCAGGGATCCAATCCTGAAGTTGTGCCATACAGGCACACAGCAAAGATACATTTCACTCATTTCTGCTTTCCCCTGAAAGAAGTATGTCAATTTGGAGATGCTCTGTTTGGGCTGTATTTTGGAAGATTTACATTATCACAATAATAATCTTTTTTGGGCAAACGTGACACTATTTCTTAACAGTAACAAACCAGTGAGGTTAAAATCTTCTCTATTCAGTTTGGAAGTTGTAAACCACTGGAGTGGTTATTAAAATAACCAAAACACACTAGTGAAACTATTTTCTTAGCCGTGCATTTACCCTAAAATTAAACTGGCATGTCTCCTTCGCCCTGTACCTGAAAACGCCTTAAAGTGCTTCGCTTTCGCTTCTTTTTACACAAGGAAGTTTTTTTTTTATTTTGGATGTGCTTTCAGCGCTTAAGCTGGTCAGCTGTAATACATGACATACATGATAAATACTTCATTTAAAACAAGATCATTCATGAAGGTGCATTTCTGCTTCTTTCTTTTGGTTCATTTTAGTTGTGTAGAGTTAATTCTCATGCTTTCATTGCACCCAACACAGACACTTGAAATGTGGAAGGGGGAGTATACAGTAAATGGGATTAAATTGGGTGTTTTTTAAAGCAATAGTTTGACATTTTGTAAAATATGCTTACAAGCTTTCTTGTTGATAATTATATGAGAAGATTGACACCACTATCATATGTCCATGCTAAATATGAAGTTAGAGAAGACTAGGGGTGAACGATTAATCAAAATCGAATCGCAATCGAGATTTGAAACATTGGCTAATCACAGCTGTCCCAGAGCAAAAGCATCACTGCCCTCTTTGTGCGGTAGTCTCACTAATCAATTGAGTGACTTCCGTTCTCCGGGCAGCACTGCTCAAGACAATTGCATAAAAGCCCACCATTAAAAACACAAACAGGAGAGCACGGTGGAATATGGTGATGGCATCTGCTTAGGCAGTGTGTTCATCCGGTGAACATACAATTCTGCTTGTTTATAGAAAGGTAATTTTACTTGTCCTTACTGGAAATCGTTTGCACCAGAGAAAAGTGAGTCTGTTATAGATGTTTAAAAAGAAACAGTAATAAATACTTGTTGGAATCAGTTAATATCTTTTCTTGCATTAGAATGCATTGTGTAGGCAGCACTTACTGCATTTTAGCTGCAAGACGCAGAGTAATCATCTATTGGATAGAAAGGCACACTGCATCTGATGGACTAAAAAGTTGGTTGAGGGGTTTACAGTTAAAGGCGTGTTGTAAAACTTTAATTAGTTGTGTTGCACACTATTGAGAATATTGAGCTGAAGCTTGACTTTACAAAATTAAATCACAAATCAAACTGCAATCACAATATCGGTCAGCAACATCGCAATTAGATATTTTCCCCAAATCGCAAAGCCTTAATGCAGGCTGGAGACAGGGGAACTACCTTCCAGGTTAGCTGTTTCCCCCATTTATGCTAAGCTAAGCTAAATGATTGCTGGTCAGTAGAGCAGCAGTGTAATACATGCTAGCTTTGCATAAAGGCTAGAAATCAAGGAAACAGCTTGTAAGGCTAGTTAACTGGCTGCTACTGTAGCTGAGAGTGGCATCAATCTTCATATGTAACTTTCAGCAACAAAGTAAATGAGGGTTTAAATGTCAAACTATTCCACTTTAGTAAAGACTGGTGAAGCCACTAATGTGAAGACATAAACGAAGGGTTGCTCACAGATGACAGATAAAGAGTTAATCTCCAAAATGTTCTGTATCCATTTGCAAGAGAAAAATCATCAAGGTCAATAGTCAATCTAAAAGAATTTGTCAGCCACTGATGTCTTCTACTTAGTATGTAGTGCTATTACTTAAAGTGAGGAGTAATAGTTCGAGGAGCCAATCATTTGTAAAAGTAGGTGTAACTTTTTTCAAATGATGGATACTTCATTTTGGAGCAAAATCTTCAATTGTAAACCGTACCCTGGTGGGACTAATGCAAGGCGGCATCCAAACGCATTAGCATTAAGAAAAGGCAGACTGGCTTCAGGAGCCAGAAAACAAAAAAATAAGAAACATACAAGTGTGGAATGGTAAAAATGTCACACTTTACAGCACACATTCATGTGCACACGCACGCCTTCTCTCTCTCACACACACACGCACACACACCCACAGACACACACACACACGCGCGCGAATATAATCGCGCAAATGCAGAATCATACTTGCACACTGGACATGTCACAGACATATCTGGCATGCATTTTTAGAAGAAAACACTTTTGTTAGAAATTCTTTCACTGGTCTAGAACTCTGATAATTTCCTTATGTACATAAATTAACAATAAATATAGGTAATGTTTATATATTTTGAAATATATATATTAAATAATGAAATATTCTTATATATTTCAAATATATTCATAGAATTCTTTGTAATTTTAAACATTTTTTATGAGATATACTCACAGTTTAGTAATAAAACATGTACAAACACAGATCTCCTGGCTGCAGCATCCCTTTTTCATAGGTAACATCAAGTTCTGATCAAAGTCTAGTGCTTTTCTCCAGGATAATACATTCTAGATCATTGTAGGGATGAGGAACAATACAATGTAAAGTAGCTATCACTGTGTCAGGGGTAAGTGCTCATGTAAATTGTGTATTATATATATTGTAGATTCCACTTTTAAATACAAAGGTCTGACAGGGAACCAGCCCTGACAGAGACCATATAGACAAGGGTCAAACAAGGCAAGGAGCTTACAATACTTCTTTTCCCTTTTAGTTGTGGGATGATGCTGCACCTTGATCACCTGGATAGTTATTAAAGGGACACTGCAGCGAGGACCTCTAGGGGACGATTGGTTTGGAACAGTCGAGAGAGTGTAGAAAGCCACTGAGACCTGAAAGGACTCCCCCTTTCCTTTGACTCGATCTCTCCTCTTCTTCTGTTCTTCTTTTTTTTTTGACACACATAGACTGGAACTGGACCACATTAACACTGAGGGGAGCTAGGATGTCTAAATGCATGCAGTAGTTTCCTTTCTCTCTGCCACTCTCCTTTTTGACATGGCTTACAGCGGGATGCACTTGGAAATAAAGAGAGTAGAAGGAAGCAGTTATCCCACAGGTTTAGAGAAATCTCACACCTCCCCACAAGACGCCTCAGTTCCTGTGTGTGTAATAGGAGCACCTCCTGTGATATACTCTGTGTGCTAGAGATGACTGTTTCTCTCTACGTCTCTGCATACCCCCCTCTCTGTCCTTTCTCTCTGTCTTGCTGCTGCCTGCATCCTGGTTCATACAAAAAACAGGTCCTATATTGCACAGCGTGCCCTCATGGCCTTGTGGTGTTGTGTCAGTGATAACGACTTCTCTTCTCCTCAGCCTCTGAGCTGTAGTCCCTTAAACCAATGCCTCGTTGGAGGTTTAATAAAGAGTCTTTCATCTGAAGAAGAGAAACATGAGGGAAAACCAACGTGTTAGTTGTTAGTAAAATTACGAAGAGTTACATTATTATATGGAACAAATTAAAATTTCCACATCCTTTCTGATGGGTGCTGCAGACCTGCCATCAGGCAACTATAACAGGCGGTCAGTCTTTTTTTAATGCAATGTGGAATGGTTATTTCATAGTCAATATTCAGGCATATTCAGATGGGCTTTGACTAAGCAGTATTTCCAAAACTTGGCTCAGCTTTGAAATCAAATTTTTTTCATATAACAGAGTGACTGACAACATGTACGGATATCAGACCTGGTTTATGCTGCATGGATCCAGATTTTAACATATTTTTAAATAGCTTTATTATCTCATTTGTGGTACTATTTTGTTGGTTAGCATGAATTTGTATGATCCTTACATACAGTATGTCACAAAAGTGAGTACACCCCTCATATTTTTGTAAATATTTTATTATGTCTTTTCATGGGACAACACTGACGATATAACACTTTGACCCAACGTCTACACCTTGTGTAACAGTGTAAATTTGCGGTCCTCTTAAAAAAAAAAATCAAAACACAGCCATTAATGTCTAAACCGCTGGCAACAAAAGGGCGGCCAAGACCATACAGCGGTTTAACAGGGCAGGTTCCACTCAGGTCTCGCCATGGTCGACCAAAGAAGTTGAGTGCACGTGCTCAGCGTCATATCCAGAGGTTGTCTCTTGAAAATAGACGT
>JAUBNQ010000005.1:12016572-12052339 GCA_032353495.1 Ctenopoma kingsleyae | reverse complement strand
ACACTGTTATACAAGCTGTAGACTGACTACTTTACGTTGTGTCAAAGTGTCATATCGTCAGTGTTGTCCCATGAAAAAATATAATAAAATATTTACAAAAGTGTGAGCGGTGTACTCACTTTTGTGACATACTGTATAACAGATTGTTTTTCATTTTAAACTGTTATTAGGTTATACTGTATATTGTGAAATAGTGCATTTAGCAAAAAAGCCAGCCAGTGTTAGCTGTGGTTGTACAATAATTTATAAGACTGACCAGCATTCACAGTATGGTAAGTTTGTCCTATCAAGACAAAATATGGTGGCACCATTTTTACAAATAACATAAAGAGTAGGGGTTTGCCTCACTAGCCATCTTCAGAGGTGTCTGGCCGTGGCTGACCTCAGTTACATCAGGTTAAATATGCAATATGTCTTCCCAGCAGGCCAATTCTCAGGCAGCTGTTAAAATGTTGGGAACATTGCTAACTTCATGCACATGATTTTGAAAATGCCTCTTTGTGTTTCTGTACCTGGTCTAGAAGCACTACTGACGACTTGATAATCTCCCTCCACTTCTGCAGCTCGGCGTCATGGTAACGCTGCTGTGCCTCCAATAGCTGGGCCCACTCCATCTGTGTCTGAGGCAGTTTACTGGAAAACACACATACACAGACATAAACAACATCAGGGTGCAGACATTGAAGCACGACTTCCAATTTGAAGGACTGCCAACAAACTGTTTGGTTAAATGTCTCAGAAAGCCCAGAGCTATACAGGGATAATTTAGAAGTTCAAATTTCTCTTATTACATGTGTGTGTACGTAACAGTAACAACGTTACGGAAACATCATAATAACTACAGAGCTAATAAGAGAAATTAATTCTCTGATTATTCTCACTTGTACTGTGATAATCTTTATTCTAACTCAAAAGTCTCATATGAGAAAGCTGCAGGGACACAGAGAGGATCTGCACGTTCAAATAGATAAATGCAAATGACTGGATAAAAAAGAAGACAACCCTTAGTGCTTTCAGAAGGAGACCGTGATTGAGATTGTCTGCTGAAAAATAGAGATTTCACCATAAATTTCTATATAATGGTTTTTTATTTATTGTTGTTGTTACAGTTTAAACATTAAATAAACCTTTATCAATGAGTACTTATAGTCAAAAATTCCACTGACAACATTAACACCGAGGAATTACTGAGGATTACTTTGCATCTGTGTCTGTCATTGTGAATGTACAGTACCTTTCATGAAGCCGCAGTCCTTGCCAGGTAGTTAAGGACTGTGCAGAGTACTCCAGCATCCACAGCTTGTAGAAGAGCATCATGTTGAGGAACACCAGCAGGACCAGGCTAAAAGAGGGCAATACAGGAAAAAAAGAGAGAGGTAGAGAGATATCAAGAGTCATTCCCTTTACAGTGTAGTACTTTATAATGCCCTTAATTAGTTCGCAATTAGTAATGCAAATTTATAAATAGTAATACTATTACAAATAATGGAAATACTAAATATATGCACATGGCTATGCTGGCTAATTAGATAATATCTGTACCTTAGACAGATCCTATGGATAGCAATAAAAAGAGAGGAGAGGAGAGAGGAGTTACACTCAGAGAACACCAATGAGAAAAAATCTATATAAATAATCATAAGGGCTTTTCAATTGTAAATCAGACAAAAACTCTACAGAACCTACTATAAATACACAAATGCATGAATGAAATGACACAGACACATTTTAATATGCAACATGACCATGTGTGTATCCCTGTGTCATATCAGCATGTGAAATTTATATTTGAATCCTCATGGCCAGATATTTAGCTGTGAGGCATTGTGTACTTAAGTGTATGTGTCTTGTGATCAGTTGCGTACACAAAGCTGATGATGAGCAGCAGTTTGGAGACGCTGTACAGGGCAAAACCTCCGGGCAGGTGATGGTGTTCTGGACTCTGGTGTCTGGTTTGTGTGGATCCTGCCACTTGTTTGATCCTCTGAATCACTTCCTCATCTGTTGGCGTGGTAACAGGGCTGAGGGCCTCTTCCAGATGCTGGCTGCGCATGTGAGGGAGCGGCCTCTTCTTCCGCCTCACCGTGGAGTTCTTCACCACTTTTGCCTTCGGAGACAGCCGGTGGGACTCGATTAGTATCTCCTCCAGCTTGGATAACGCCAATTCTGAGACAGAAGAAGATAACTGTTACACATCTTTCACTTTAAGATTACTAGATTTGTTGAAAACAACCGTCAACACATTTTTCTTATGCTGATGCTAGTCCACCATGACATTAAAACCACAGAGTTAATTTAATGTTGTGGCTGGTTAGATTATCTATCTTTGCCTGGTTTTGTATGATCTCATGGCAGATTTATTGTAGTTTACCAAGATGTCGGAAGTTCTCTTCTAGCCCACTCCAGAAGTTTTTCTCAATGAAGCCCTTTACCAGCCCCCACGGCTGCTTCCTGTAGCGCAGCTCTGTTGATACCCTGAGAGACAGACAGAAATACATCCACAAGGTATAAAAACTTGGATGGTAAAGTATTAAACTGAGAGCACATTAAAATGCAAAAGATGCAAAAAAATCTGCCAAAAAAACGATCTGATCATGTGTTAGTTACCGTAACCGACACTTGTTCTTGGCCACCCTGGTGAGCATGTAGCGGTTGAGAGTGTAGAAGTAATCGTGGTAGGGCACATCATGTGTAATAACCTCAGCATCGATGATGTAACACTCACTCTCTTGACTGGCTTTGTACAGAGTCTAATAAAGGAGGAAAATGTCCATGTTGTTAGATTAGACAAGAACATATAAATAATAAGAAATGTTTCTTAGATACTGTCGTTGATTGTACCTGTGTCTCAGTGACTGTGGCTGTTTTGGGGGCCAGTGGGTTAGACAGAGAGATTGTGTACATGATTTCTCTGGTCTGGTTTCCAGCCTCCTCCTTCTTCCATGGGTGGTAGACCACATCTAAATTGCAAAATAATCAGAGAGAGACACTGATTAATTAATAAATACATTTTTGGTTTGAAGAATCTCAGAAAAATTTGAGTTCAGCTGTGGAGGCATCAGAAACACAGACCTGAAAATCGCCTCTGTTCCATGAAGTCACTCATGAACTGTGACTCTGTGAATAGGATGTCATAAAGCTTGTCCACACTGAAATTGTAGATCTCGTTGATATGCTGCCTGCCATTCAGATCCTCATGGAAAGCCTGCACTTCACCTACACATAAGAGAGCGACAAAGGCAAGATGACAATCATAGACGACATCTTTGTTTGTTTTTACATCTGGTAGCAAGCTACAGTACATTATCTTGTCATAAAAGAACAGTACAATAGTTTCTATATTATAAAGGTCTATGTGGTTACATTCGTCGTGTGTTTCTGAGGAGTCACTGAGCTCCGTGGGAATGTCTTCATTGTCATTGAAATCGAGCGAGGGTGAGGGCACAGGACCACCAGGTCCACTGGCATCATTGTTCTTCTCTTCAACCACCAGTGGCACAGCGAGCAGCTCGCCGTCTGGTAAGCAGTCTGCATACTCCTCTGCTGGGAGGTCGAACTGGCGAAAAGAAGGAAACACAAAATCACGACAATAATGTTTTGTTGTTAATGTAATCAAGCCAATGTCCCCAGAGTTCTTCCTGACCCACTTCGTTTGATGTTTGCTTTCTGCTCTGTACGTGTGTGCGTAACTTATAGTATTTAGTATGCAACTTACTGTGATAGGTGTGTCATTGTTGCCTGGGATGGGGATGGTGCTGTTAGGGATGACTTTCTTATGTAGCATGGGAGGGCTACTTTCAGGTTTGGCCTCAGCACTGCTCTTAGACAAGTTGTCATTGTTGATCTCATTTTCTTCATTGGGAATCTCTTCACTGAACCTGAAGGTACCAGATAACAATGAGACATAAACACACTCACTTCTGATCACCCATCTGCTTGCCTGCTTTCGGGTTCTTGCATCAAATAGTGTTATCAGACTTTTCAGACTGTGGTGTGATTTGGCTTACTTAGATGTCAGATGAGTAGCACTTTATATGTGGTAAAAAACAATTGGTTTCAATTGGAGTGTTTGCAGAATCATATCAAAAATTGCTTTCAAAACTTATGTCCATATAAATCTGTGCACAAATTCACATGCACACAAGGTGGCAAATAAAAGAACATAAAACTAAATGTAAACACAATGGGTATTTTTTATTTTACATTTTAACATTTTGGAAACAAGCCTATATTTGATTTAAACTATGACTCTGTATCGACTTTTAAATCCTCTTCAAATGTGAAGTGAAAATGAGAATGATTGAAGAAATAGAGCAGAAAACAATCTACTAAGCCTTCAAACAAATGCAGTATTTGCTCTTTTGCAGCTGTAGCTCCTCCCTAGTTTTTGAGCGGTATCCATCACACATACTTGGTTATAAACCAATAAGTTTAAATGAACAGAATGCTGCAAATCACAGGGTAAATTGGAGAGGTCAGAACAATGATAACAGGGTAACTGTATAACCAGAGTGTGTATGATTATATGTGACTACAGTTGAACCGGGGGGTTTGTAATTACTTTGTTACTTGGATAGCAAATAGTCCTGAAGTGTAACCACGCTCACCCCATGGTGTTGAAGTCGTCATCAGGGGGAACGTAGTCCTCATCATCACTGGTTAGGCCGAGCTCGTTGCCATAGCACTGATGAACAAAGTGCCACAGTTCTTTGGGGCACAGGGGCTGCAAAAGGCAGGAGTGAGCGAATGAGACCAATCAAAAATACTCAGTAAAATTTGTGAGGGAAAAAAGGAGCAACTTGCAGTATTTCCTATGTAACAGAAATGTACAGAAATTCCCTATTTCAGATGAATATCCATAAAGAATACATTTGTAGATCAAGCTGTCTTACCTTGTCCAACAGTGCATTCTGCCACAGTCTGAACATCATCATGTACGTCCTGTCCCTGGCTCCAAATGAGGTGAAAAAGTGCTGTGAAAAATGAAAAGCAATCATGTCTGAGCCTTCATAAAACAAAATTAAAATAACGCAGTAATAACAGTGGAAAGTAAAGGCACATTTCTAAGAGTACTGTTAGAACTATTATAGCCTGGGATTATTTTAATTTGTAGTGATGTCCTTTGGCAGAGATAGTGGATATTAATATATTGCCAGTCATTCTCCAGTTGCTCATATGTGGCAGGAACATGTAACCCTGTTGGCAAAGAAATACCCACCAGTGTTCTTATTGGCCAGCCAGACTGTATACCTCAAGAACCCCCTGGTGTCTCATTAGGTGAAGATGATTAGATTTAAAGCAAATATTTTCAGTCTTTCTTTTTTCAGTCTTCTCATTGCTACATTAGTTACCTCGTTATCTTGTGTAAGTTTCTACCAAGTGCTTCTGTATCTTTTACCTTTTCAGTGTCTGTGCAGACCTGAATGGCATTGGGAATGAGGCGAGCTGTCTTCTCTTTCGTCATTGAGCAGATGTCCTTTAGCCGCACCGTCAGCTAAATGCAAACAAGCACAAATGCACAGATATATACAGACACAGTTCTAAGTATGACCCAACACTGCCAATAAAGAAGCATGGTAATGCACAGAGATCCTGAGTGCTAGCAAGCATACCAATGTTTCCCAGCGGAAAATGTTGCTATAGAAACAGATCCAGTTCTCAGAGAGGTAGAGTCGTCCCTGCAGGAGGATGTCCCGCTGTAGAGCACACGAGTAGTCTGAAACATAATGAGGTCATAAAATCAGAGAGAAAACACCAGCACACACTCACTAACTATGATGCAATATTACAAATTAAAGGCATACAAAGGCATCTGCCAGTCCTGAGATGGCCCCAGTGTGTCTATGGTGTCCACTCACCCACAATGAGCCTCTCTGTGTCAGGGAGCTGCTTGAAGAGTTTCCTAAAGTCCTCATTGCGCTGCTTGTATGTTGGACTTAGCACCTGCAGTTAAAAGCAGAGTCAGAAAGAGCACCACAAAGGCACACATGTATACTTCCAAAATTCACACTCCTCATGCTCTCTCACTCAGTCCCTTACAAGTGTTGTGCCTGCCAAGCAGCCTGGGTTATTTGTTTCATAGAGCATGTAAGGTAACCTTGTTAAAATCACCCACATGTTTAATCAGGATAATCACCGCATGGCTTTTATTCTGTGGGGGATTTTGACAAGCACTGGAAATGGACATATAGTGAATGGCAAGCAGAGGCACAGTATGTGGTTCGAGTTATCTATAAGTCATACTTAATAGCAGAGCAATTTAAAGTGCAAACCAAAACAAATCAGCTCGCTGGAGATCATTCAATACACATGCTGCCGTGTGAGCATTCATAGTATCAGTCACATTCTCACATTAGCATTACAGAGCAGCATGTTTCTGACAATGAGACTTTTGTTTAGTGGCAGGAAAAGGACAAACGATGAAATCTCAAGTGTAAACAAAACTGCACATTGTGGTTTGATTAGCCTGGTCAAATGACAGCTTTTCAGCACTGCACTGTGAGGAATATCCTGTTTAATATGATCACACTTTCCTTTCGTGGCCTCAGCAGACTTGATTATTTGAGCTTGCAATATGTAAAATCTCTAAATGTGCGCAGGAGTGATGGCTCTCATTTTCTGTGCCAGATGCTTTCCTTCAACAGGAAAGCTTCAGGAAATGATAGCTGCCAATACAGTAACAAGAGGTATACTGAAACAAAAGAAAAATATATTCTTCTGGGTGAGGACTGGAGGGAAAAGAACAGTTTGTTTGAATTATGAATCATTTGTGTCGACCCTGTCTGGGAGCATCTGTTCATGCTTCTACTCGCCTTTAAGAAAAGTGTGGTGATGAGAAAAACCTTGAAATCACATGAGTGACATCTCTGAAAGCCTCTGCTAGCTGCATGGAATAGTATTTATCTGCCTTAACTGCTCACACCATCATCATGCTTCTATTTAAAACTGCCCTCAGTGTGCAGAAACAATCCAAAGCACCTACATTGTTTATATATCAAGTCACTTTGCACAGTATAGTAACTTGATGATCTTTCAATGAACAGGTTTGTATGAGCTATGGGAAAAGTCAAATAGCTATGAGTCATAACTAAACCAGTTTTTCTTTAGTAGTGAGGAACTACCACAGAGCAACGCTTACAGCAGCATACAGTAAAGACAAAGCTTGCTAGAAAGTCTCTCTGTTGATGTTGCTTTTTCCTATTGGTACTACATAAACCTGCCAAAGCCACAACAATTTCTAACCTTCCCGGACTGTTTTGTTCAATCTCATCCTCTTGTCTCTTTGTCTCTTGGTTTTAAGTTCACAAGTGTAGGACAACTTACAGCAGGAATCTCCTCATTGTCCCATTCAGGGTCCTGAAGTTCCAACGCAGTCCAGCCCCACTCCCAACCACACTCCCCTCTAGCTGGACCCTGCAGAAGCCATCCTGCTAATGCCTCATCAAACTCCAGCAAGGCTTCCCAGTCTGACATAGTACAATCCTCATCCAATTCCATGTGCATTCCTGCAGATACTGGTTGGCGCCTAGATGGGAGCAAATTTTCCACAACAAGCCCAAGTCCTCCCCTGATGTTGGAGGACTTGTCAGAAAAAAAACTTGCTTAGAAAATAAGGGCAGACAGAGCTGGTGAGTCCAGTGGTTTAGAAGCCACAGTATCCACCCCCTGTTTTGGTTTTGCTCCCTTTCAGTGTTGAGTGGTGGACACGGCACACTCCAGCCATATGATCCTTGTGTCTCTCTGTCGTTCTCTGGCTCTCCCTCTCTTCCTCTCACACACAGGGAGAGGAGTTACTGCTGTTGCCCTCTAGTAACCCCAGCCAACAAGTCCTTTATTATCATGCCAGTAGCTTTTCCTTTTTTTCTGTTTACTCCTCCTAGTAGTGTGTGAGCTGAGCGCGCGTGCATGTGTGTGTGTATGTGGTACTGTCCAGGTCAGAGTGCCTTGCAATTACCCTGTTTATGACCAGCAAAGAATGAAGCTGAAGTAAGCTGCACAAAAAAAGACAAATGAATGTCTCTAGTTGGTTGAACTATGTGTTGAGTTACTTTTGCTGTCCGACTGAGTGATTGAGTTACAGAGAACAGATGTGAGCATAACCTCCAGTTACCTCTGCCTGCAAGACAACACCATCAATCTTCACAGGGTCTGTACTGGGTTGTAGGCCAGAACTTAAATACTGTAAATATTTCTGCTTTTTCAGTCGGTTAATTTCTGTTAGATTGTGCTGGAATCAAACTAGAGGTACCAAAGGCACCAATCAGTAAGTATATGACGGCATGCCCTCCTCGCTCTCTGCCCTGCTACTGAGATAACTTCTGACACTTGATCACCCTTTGTTACTCAAAGCAGACAAGAAAGATGCATAGTCTGTAGCTCCTATTTTAGTAACACAATTGGATGTCGTGATCTTCCACTATTTATAACTACTTTAGTTAACACTTTAGTTAAGAAGCTCCCAGCAGTGACAAAAAAAACAACAAAAAACACTGTGTTAGTACAGCTTGAATTTCATCAACTCCTGCTGGAGGAATCCAAATGTGTAGCCCACATTTGTGCGTTAGAATTTAGCCATAACTTCCACCCTCCGGTCGTCAAATTAAACAGACACTGAGGTGTGCAGCAGGAAAAAAAAGGATGACAATTGGAAAACGATCTTTAGTTGCGGGCCTCTTGGAAAACAGTGTGGATCATTCACACACACCTCTAAGAAGGCCTTCACCCTTCACAATCATGTGGATGAAATTCAGTTGAATGAGGGTTCAGTTGCTAAGACACTGCAGAGAGAACTATTTATTACTTGTGGTTTCCATGATCAGAGTAATCTTTTATTTCCTGCTCATTCATTTTCTTTTGTAAACCAAGCAAAGAAATAGGTCATTGTGACGGATTCCACATTCAGGTTACAGTATATGACTCGGTATGAGGTAGTCACACAAATTTTATGGATTTGGTTAAGTATTAACCTGCTGGACAAACAGTAGGGGATGGGAGAGACTGGTACTGTACACCAGGGTGCGGTTTAGTGTGTTGAGGAGGGGTGGCGGCTGGAGATGTGTGTTCATCCTGTTAACAACAATGCCATCCTTTTATTGTGGCTGTTTTTCATTTGATGCAAAGTGTCAGGTGAGGTATGCGGCCATGTGTATTTTTCAGAGATCAAGGTGAAATGTACGTACACTAGTTGCATCGGTCTATGCAGATCTAAACAAACAGACTCAGTCATTCACTGCGTTGTCAAAAGTGGGCTGAGGAAAGATGGCCACTGCATGTATCTCTTACAGGCTCAGAACTCACAGGACGGATGGATTTTTAATCATTGTGATCTCAGTGCCATGGGAGGTCATCATTGCCATGTAGAGGTGCACACATAGCAGGTATACACTTTCCTACAGTACAGGCAGGTGTGACCACGTACAGAAGTTCAGTGAAAGCCAACTAAAGTGAAAAGTATCTATTGACACAATTTACCTCACTGACTTATTTTCTATACAGCATTTATTGTACGAGTGATGATCAGTGTACAAGTTAATAGAAATACAGAGCAAATGTTGAGAACAGTTCATGAACTGTTCTGTGTTTCTCCTCACCTTTTTACAGTTCACTAAAGTAAATTACCACTATACGTTATACTACTAAAGTATATTCAAAAGGTACGTATCTTAAAAGCAGAAAATAAAAACTGTCAATGTGGTTTGACAACATTATCTCAATGCAGCAGAAGTTGACAAAACACCTAACGTGACATTTTTAATTGATTTCATAAAGATGTAATTCTCACTTGACCGTTTCACTTGTTTGACAGACTAGTGTTCTTCTATATTTTTCTCATTGTCAACAAACCAAACAGACCAAAACAGACAAAGAGATCATCTCTCAGTCCTTTTCGACTTTTCTACTCCTATGTACAACACTCAGCCACAAGCTGATTCACTCATAAGAAGCACACCTTTAAAAAGGGGGCACTTCTTAAAATAATTAACTTCAGGAGAGACAAACACACACTTCCATTAGTTCTCTACTCTGAAGGAGCTGTCAATCCAAAACACACGTGATGACATTTACTTGCAAGGTGTGGCCAAAAACAGACGTGCAAAGGAAATAGCGTGGGTGGGGTTGTAAATGTAAACTGGAGGAGCTAGCACGGCTAGTATCAACAACAGTCCAAAAAGTTATAAATTAAATAGTGTTTTATTAAACATTTAATAGTTTCATCGTCCTTGATTCATTGACCTCTGTCACTGTTCTTATACTTACTACAACCAAACAATCATCTGTCCCTCTCTGCTGCCTGGATTCTTTTGCCAAGTAATTATATAACAAGAATATTAACAAATATTATTTCCTGAATAAAAGGTCAGTCCCACCCCTCTCATAAACCATGAGGACATTGGAGAACCTTGTGGGTCAGAGTTGAGTTATGCCACAGTCACACTAAAATTTGCTCCCAATTTATGGGTATGTGAAACGTGTAGAGAACGTGTGGGAGACACGTTCACTTCCGGTCACGAATTGACCAACCTCCTACGCTTCACTCTAAAGTTCAACGTGATGTGATTCTGTATGCTTCTGTATGTGAAGTCGCTCTTATTCAGAAAATAATATTTGTTATATTCTTGTTTGATAACTACACAGAGAAATGAAAAAGTTAGCAGAGTGATGTTGTTCGTCTGTAGTGAATGTGAACATAGTGTCATTGGATGCAATTTTGAATTTACAGTTTTGCGGATTGCTGCTGTTGGCATGCTAGCTCCAGCAGGTTGTTCAGAAAACCACACATGCGATTTCCTGTCCCATCCTGCTTTTGGCCACACCATGCAAATAAATTTTGCAAGGCAGACTTTGGTCTGACTGTACCTTCAATTTAGCTGCAAAGCTTTGAAGCAAATCAAAGGAGACAGGTCGAGCACTCCATTTCTCATACACATGAATGTGGTGTCTTCCCTACTAGTACTATTGTTTACTACTGTTAAACAAATACCATTTACCATTATCCCACACGCTTGAGACCACCACAGCAAAAATGAGTCAGGTTCATATTATAATGTAGCATAGCACACATGTACTTACATACATACATGTTATGCTACAGTAGGAAGCATTTCTGCAACAGTGTCTTTTATGTGGGATTGAATGAAAATAAATTGAAGAGTGAGTGTTCATGGCAACATGTTACCCAGTACAACATGGCTCACAAATGTGTTATAGATAGAGATATCTACCTTTATCTACTACACTGGCAATATTCGTTAGTGTTGCTAGTTCATTGCTGGTTTTGGTCTTTTATTGGGATTTGTTGATGACAGCATGACGACAAGAAGAGACGGTCCTGGTGTCTCGTACTCTTAACTAACTTTGCTGTTAGCCAGCTGTATGTGATGCGTAAACGTGATATTTACATTAACAGGCTGCAAATAAGCACAGCATCAACTTCAGATTGTTACTTTCCTTTCCAAACATTGGGTCAGTAGAGGAGATGTGAGTGGCTGACCATGCACATACCATGGTATGTGTTAGAGAAAAACTTATTCCAGGAATTGTTTGGGCTATCTGGACCAAGCCTCCTTTGAACACAGCAACACTTATCCTTCTATAAAATCTTCACACTGATCTCTGTGTCGTCTTCTGATAGTCATACTTGAGTGCTAAAGACTATGTGTCCTAGTGTCCATGCTTATTATAGCATATGGGATGTGAGAAACAGAGTCAGGATGGATGGAAGCATGCTGAGACCAAAGCACCAAGCTCCATTCCCCTGTTGTCCAAAGGCATTCAAAGCTTGTCCAGAGAGCCTTGTGATGGTTTGTTTATTTGTTTAGTACAGTGAGAAACTCGGTGCACTTATTACCATCTGTTGTATGCTAAAATTAGAGGTACGTGTGATGACAGGCAAGTGACCACATCGGAGGAACTTACAAAATACATATCCAAACAGTCTGATGCAATAAATACAGATACAAAACACCAGATATGGATTTTTGTTCAAAGCTACAGTAGTCATATTTCCCGAAAGTGTGGTTTTGCTATTATGTGGTAACAAGTGAGTGAGTGATGTTAATGAAATGAAAAAAAGGCAGGCAGGAGGGATATTAACATCCCACCGGTCCGAGAACCAAAAGCCAGAGAAAGTTGCACAAGAATACAAGTCATGCTTACTCTCAGGATGTGCTGTCTTTCATGCTGGGGAGACAGGGGAAGGATGTACACAAAGGGAATAAAAAAGGAATAAAACAACACAAAATGAGAAAATAATCCAACAATGACACTTTTGGATGTACTAGGGCTTGACACTGAGTGGCCTCAAGTCCAACACTCATTGCCCACTCTGTAGGCTCAATCAATACAGCACGCTAATTTGTACAGTAAGACTAATAATCACTAAAGGACTGGTCATCAAATTACCACAGAGAAAGAATTACAGTGGGTTTAGAAATAATGGTAGAACACCCTCTTGTGGTGCAACATAAAACTGCAAAACTCGTTTTTTGATGAGTCAATACTGTGCGTGCCATGAACAATGAACCTCTGTAAAGTATCATATCCTACTGTTGTTGACCTGTTGCTCTTATAGGTACATGGTAACCTGTGCCTGGAGGACCAGTAACCCAGTATCACTTTTTACTGGTGCTCTAGTAAACAGAATCTGGGAGAACCACCAACTCAACACACAATTCTCACAAAAAAATCCAGGAGACTTATCAGAGTCAACCACATGACAGAAAATCACATACACCCATAAAAGACACAATCACATATGTTGATAATTAAAAAGAAACATGTATGACTTACGTTGTACCAGCTTTGGCTCTTCTGTGGAGAAAAACAGAGAGGGAGAGAGACATAGGAAGAATTTAACTCTTTAAAACTACTGAAAAATACTGCAGCAGGCTTGTGGGTTCATACATACATAACGACACAACACGTGTAAAGATCAAACTGTACCGCACACTGTTTCCTGCCAGAAATCACAGGAGGTCAACACTACTTAAATACCAGAGGTGTATTTTTGTTTATACTATGCTTGATTATATCCTCAAAAATATTGAGGTAAATGCAGAATGCACAATCACTTACTTTGGTACTCAAATGATAAAAAAATAACTAGAGAACAACACAAAGAAAAAATAATCTGCTTTCTGAATCAGATTTGTGTCACTGTGGTTTTAACATCCATATACCACAATATGTCTGTCTTCCAACTTACGAAGTTAGCAGTTATGTGAGAAATGTACTGCTTCATAACATTAAATTACCTATGATGGCTGTTCATTGATATTCATGAAGTATGTCAGTGGCAACTATCATAATTTTTAGTGCTCTTCATTAACAACCAAATGACTCTGTTTCAGTTTTATAACAGCAGAGGGCACCAAAGATCTTAATGCCTATGACACTAACATTTCCAGCCATATAAACACACTTTCTGCTCTAATAGTCTATCAGCACAAGTCCTACAGAGGGATGCATGCAGGTGGTCATTCACAGGCTGAAGAAGAAGGAGGGTATTCAGGGAAAGAAGAGGGGGGATGGGTAAAAAGCAATATTCAGAGTCTGGTGACAGTAGAATCATGATTCAAAGTATCATATTTTGAGTTAAAGCAACAAGCCTCACAAATGGCCACATAATGTGCATCACAGTTCATTGTTCACTTCTCCTTTTTACTTTTGTGCCTGTGGTTGTCTGAGTTTTCGAGGATTGGCTGCTGTGTTGTTAACGAGGAGTGAGCTGCAGTGGCAGGGCCCGAGGCCTGACTGTAACAACAGCCAAGCTAATGTGGGCTAATCTGATTTGAAGGTGACAAAGACACGAGAGGGAATTACTTTGAAGCCACTGTCTGGATAAGGTGTGTGTGCCACTGTGTTTGACCTTCTGTGACTGCACACTAGTGAGTTTGTGAGCTTTACAATACTATTGTGAATAAGAGGAAGACGGAGCAAGAGAGACTCAGGAAGTTTTGACAGCTTTTTGAGTTTTGCCTGAGACTCTGTTTATATATCCTGTACAATCTGGTCCATATATATTTATTACATGATTTTTTAAAATCATTTTGACTGAATGAGTTTTGCTCGATCTATCTGCTGAATCATTTGGTTGAATCTGAGAAGAAAATATAGTCGTAATTCAGAACTCCTCCTGCTGCTTTTGGCAGCAGTCACATCATCAATAAATACAAAAGAACCAGGTCCTTTGGCAGCCATACATGCACATGTTAAAAAATCCTGCATCCACCATGCTTCACAGTTGAGGATGTATTCTTTGGATCACGTTCAGTTCCATCCTCATTAAATAATCAGTAAGAATCACAGTTTGATTAACATTTTTCTTTTGGACATTTGTCAATTTCAGGAAAGAAATTTGTCTAGGGGAAATAAAATACAATTTTTTTTTGGTTTCTCATAAAATTATAATCTGCAAATTGCAGATTCTAACACGTTTTCAATAAATCAAAATCAGTATAAGGACATTTAAAAAATAAACAGTTTTGAAAGGTTATAAATTGGTGTCCTCTCACATTATTTCAGGGAATGGGAAGCATTGGAAAGTACACAGGGGACTGAAACTAACAAAGGGGATCCTACAGATGCACACATACAGACTAAATGGAGAACCAGGGGGTTTGATAGGGGCCAGCCAGGATTGGCAATGGGTCAAATGAAACAAGAAGGAATGCTTACTTTAATCAGTTTTAGTCTGTCATACTGAAAGAAAATTAAAGAGAAAACAAAATGTTAACCAAAGCAGCGAGAACATGACACAGAAAGAAACAGAAAATGATAGAGAAGAAGCTGAAGGTACAAAACCTGACATCAAAAACGTTACTGTGCTATTAAATTTCCACCTATGAGAAGCCTGACTGATTCTTGTTTATCATCTGCTCTGCTGTCATCATTTAGCGTTTGCTGCAGAGATGCATGTGGCCCGTTTCGCTCAATGCAGTCACACTGCTGGGATGACCTCTTGTCTGAGGTCATGTGACCATTGCTGACCACTGCGGTTTACGTGGGGGGTGGGGTGGGGGCTTGCAGTATGGTTGGGGGTGGGTGCTTTGACTGTGGCACAGAAATGAAAAGTGATGTAATCAATTGGGATGTGTGTGTGTGCGTGTGTGCACTGTATGAAATGGATGTGTGCAAATGCATTGCAGCAAACAGAGCATTATGGAGCCGGTCTTCACACAAATCTCCAATCTGTTTTCACTGTTTTATATGTACTCCCTGTAAGCAATACATTTTACGGCACAAAAAAGTGGACAAGTAGCAATTTACATGGATGACAGTATGGGCAGTGGACTAAAACGTGACACTAGTCTGCAGCTCATTTACTGGACGGGGAGGGGATTTGCGGCTTGTGGCACAAGAAAAAAAAGCAGGAGGGATTCTCTCATGTGGCAACAGAGAAATAATAATGTTGTCTTCGAGCTCTGGACTGGGATGCTGGCAGGATTTTTATGTGTTTATCCCTCTGCAGTTGAGTGGTTACACAGCACAACAGATATAAAGCTTTCATTAGCACAAGTTTACAAAGAGTGGGATAGAACACAGGCCAAGGTGGAAAAAAAGAGGACAAGATAAATTTTAAAATTGAAACTTTAACCAGATGTCTGTTTCATGTCTCTTTATTCCTTTTGTTCAAGAGCTCATCCTGATGTGATGCAGTATGTATACCAAGCTTAAAACTATTATTTGAAAATGTAATCAGCAATTTGCTACATTGCATATTACCATTTGGGAAAATAAAGGAAAGGAGAGGAGAGGAAAAGGAAAGGAAGTCATTGAGGTTGCATAGAGTTGTTAGTTTCAAGAAATGTTCATCTACTATGACTGTGGATGTAGATGGGGTTTGTAATGGTTGCATTGTGCACAGGAACAAGCTGGGCTCAGGGTGAAGCATATGGGTTTGGACATTTCCACAGAGCAGCTCACAAGACAAGAGGTGGAGCACTGGAGGGAAGGTGGGCACAGAAATATTTGAAGAACAGAAAAAAGAGTAATGCTTACTTTGGAAAGTCGCTTGTGAGACTAACATGCAATCAGGAGAAGAACAAAGACAAATCAGAAAAATGAAAACAAAAATAAATTAACAACAAGAAGAAACAGCTGAAAGTTCCAACAGAAGAGCTGAACAGTCATTATAAGATGGCACACGTTATCACATGGCATGTAGCAGCTGCAGCAAAGAGAAATGGTGTGCACGCTGTGTCGTGGAGACAAAAAAGTATTAAAATAAAGGGGAAAAAATGTGATTAAAAACAGAAGACACAGATGAAGATGAAATGAGAAGGTAAAAAATGGAGGGTGACATGACTTAGCCTATTTCTAACATTTTGAGAGCTCAATAAATACTGAGTAACAACAATAGGTCCATATGCTCCTTCTGTGATATAACCCAAAAATGTAGTTTTTATAAAAAAAAGGTACTTAAAAGAAATTTAGCCATTTTTGGTCTTTGAACCTCTCCGTGGTATCTTCCTGGACTTACGGTATCTATTAAGAGTTAAAACCATACACTTATTGTGCCCTTCCTTAGGAATAACAACAATTAGTGCTGACAACAACCTGACAACTTCAGTCTGCTGATGCCTCATATGAGCTTTAATCTCCAGGGTGAAATGCTAACGACAAAATATCTGAAATATCATATAGTGATCAACAGCACGACCTGTTTTTGCTTCGTGCCTTGTGAAAATGTGTTCATACGTGTAGGAAGAAGTAGACAAACTAAAAGGGTCTGTAACAAAATGATCTTGAATGAGGTAACAAATTCATATTCTTAATAAAACCTAATAGCTTTCAGAAACAAGAACATCTTCCATGGAGTGACTCTGATGTCACAGTCCGTTGATGAATGACATAATGTTTGTTAACTGCTGAATCTTTTTAATGCTTTAACGACGGTACGTATCAAACTGTACCCCTGCAGTTACTGCGTCATTGTCCTGTGTGTTGAGTTTAGAGTTTCATCTAGTTCATCATCATTAGATAGTACAGTACAGAGCAAATAAATAACCATGTTTTGTCATTATACCTCATTATCTAGTGTTGTTTTCATTGTATGGAATAGCTTAAGTAAAAATAAATCAAGCTAAGCCACAATCTACTTATTCTGTTTAACTTAACTTGAATGTTTAAAAGAGGTTTTTACTACTTCATTACAGGCCTGATGAAGAGTTTCAATAACTGTCCTTTCTATCATCTGACTGTAATTTAGTTAAGAAGAATCTACAAAGTATCAATAAAAAAGTCAAGAGTTTGGTAGGAACGGAGAAAATGACCTCAAGTCAATAACGAGTCATAACACATACGTCACTACACTGGGGGGAAAAGAACGTAGGCGAGGTAAACTCTGATGTGTTTATATGGTCACAGTTAATGAATGGCTGCTGTTATCATATGCTCATTAAGACTTCACCCTGATACTAAATCTTATGCGACGCAACCTGATGCCACAGCATGATGGGAATAAAAGCAGCTGATATCCTCATTTCACTGTTGTCTTACTGAGGTATTTGTGCTTCACACAACAAAAGGATAACATGTACTCTTACTTCATATTAACATTCAGGTTGTATAATCTAACCTTCACGCATATGCTCATTTTGATGCTTACATATCTTTTTTTTTCATTTAAGTGAATGTAAAGTATAATGTGTGCTGTTTATGTTTTTGGTCAGAGATAACTCACAGTACCCTACACTAAACCCTTTCACATTAGCCCTTCTGTAAAAATGTTAGAGCAGCTTTGTGTGGCACAAAGTACTGTACAGCTGTGCTATATGGTTGTAGTCTACTAAGTATCTCTCTTTGATTTTCTTTTTTGCAGCCTTTTTTTGTGGACATAGTGTTAACTATTTTTGACAGCTGAGAGATTTATGGAGGTTTAGTATTCAAAACGCTGAGCTAGATTCTAAGTATGGGTTAAACTCCAGGAACAGTGCACCACACTTAAATCTCACTTTCCTTTCTCTAGAGCAGGTAACAAGTAGATGTGTCAAACAGGTAAAAAGAACCATCTCGTGGTTACTCACCTTTGAATTCTTTCCCCCACTTCGCGCTGACTGCACAGAGTATGTTCTCTGGACAACCTGCTCAGGGGTGGAGGGGGACTTGTCAGAGGAATGGTCAGAGCCCTTCTCCACCATGTTCTCACCCTCCTGGCTCTGTGGTGTGGGAGAGCGCGAGCGTTTACGCAGGACTGGTGAGCAGGCGGGTGTGCTCTTGTTCGAGTTACTGGCAGTGCTGAGAGAAAAGAGAGAGAACGACGGATAAGAAAAAAAAATCAGCTTATTCATTCTAATGATAATTAACCAAATAAAAACAAATGACAGTGCGTCACAGAAAACACCATGTATGCACCATGCAAGGTGGTTCCATCAGCTTACAGGTCTGTGTGGACACACGCTGTTTCCTCAGACTTACATCACTTGAGGCTTAAAGGGCTTGAAGCACCATGTGCTAACCTGGCTTATAACAGCTAAGCTAATACAGGAAACCACCAACACCAACAACAACAACAACAACAAAAACACCACCACCACCACCACCACCACCACCACCAACAACAACAACAACAACAGCAGCTGTGAGCGAAACATGTATTAAGCTACAGTCACGTATGAGCTGAGGATGTTCTCACTAATGCTGCACTTTAAGTAGAACAAAGACTCTGACATGTCTGTTTTTTAGGATTTTACTGATCCTGTGTTTATTCTGAGCTTTATTTAGCCGTTTATTTCATATCCCAGAATATGAACATAATTTTCCCATGAAATTCTAAAATAGTTTCCATGCCTGTAGTAAAGCCGTGGACATAACAAGGACTAAATGATCAGAGATACAGTGCTAGGTGTAGGGCATCATTAAAGTAAGCTTACAGCATGTGATTTTGTTATCTTACATTAAGATGCAAGTAGACTTTTACATCTAAATGGAAGGACTGTCTTACGGCAGGTAGTCCCTGTCCTCCATCGTACACCACGTTCCTATCAGGTAGCGCACACAGTCGCTCAACAAGAAGCCTTCTCCTCACAATGACAGAAGCTAACAAAAGGCTCTGTAAGTGATCTGTGTGGCAGGGCGCCCGCCAGGCCCGGTTACTTGACATGGCGTTACACAAGCCATTACATCACTGCCAGCCAATGGGTGCTGTTAGTGGCCATGAATTACTGATCTACTGTTACATTCGATACTTCAGTGCAGCTTGGAGCTGAATCACAGACAGCACTGTTGAAAATTTCTGTCCAGCTGTCAGGGTCTGTTGTACCTGTAGCTAGTTGATTTATAATGCAAGACTATGATAGGGCCTTCACATCTGTTAAAAGAAAGGAGTTAGGAAATGCATGTAAGGCATATTATGGTACATCAGACATTAACTTCTCTGTTTGGTACTCTACTGTACACTGTGTACTCTGCACTACCAATTACTTCCTACTGACCTGATAAGGAGTAAATATAGGAGACATTTCACTATAAAAGTCACAAGTTGATTATGTAGTGGAAGTACACATCCACGACAGACACAGCTCAGCTGAAGCTCAGTTGCATTCTCTGGGTTTCTACTTACTCGTCTATTTTATAAATTCACTGGGTTAACAGGTGGTGTTGATTGTAAGATGTTTTCAGACATGCAATGAAGCTCTCTAGAGAAACTGCTCAGCTTGTTTTCCAGCTAACTCTGCCCTACCTGCTGCTGATTACCTGGATCAGGTGTATGCTTCAGTTTGTGATTGACTGAACACACCTGAAACACCTGAAAATGTGAATTCAGGTGTTTTATCGTTTGTAATCATGTAATCACGTGGCTCTGCTTCGATGTGCTGTCAACAAAACACTGTCATTGCCATAATGTACTTTTTTTGTCACGTCGTGTACATCAGTACACCAGACCATGAAGTCAGAGTACAAACACAGTGCACCAATATTCATGCATGATAATCTCTGTCTAAGCCAGGAGACTCTCTGGATTACAAGCACCGTAACGTAAGTATGAAAGTTGGCAGACAAATGAGCCAGACAGGGCTTTCACCAGATGAAATAGTTTTTGCTAGAGGATGATGTCCTTACCAACATTCACATTAGTTATTAACTACATGAAATTTGCCATGTTAATCTGTATCTGTGCTTATAAAGTTTAATATTTTGTGTTTTTAAAGTTGAATGTTTTTTCATGATAAAATCAGAAGTGGTCTTTAGTTCAGATTTTATTTTTATTTTATTTAACCTTTATTTATACAGGTGATCCCACTGAGAAACAGTCTCATTTGCAAGAGACACCTGTTTGAGACAAATATAACATTTAGATCTGGTGACCTACCTCTTCACTATCAAACACCCTGTGCGCTAATGGCTGTTTTCTTCCCAACTTATTAACGTCTTAAAACAAAGGTTGAAAACTGGGAAAACAAATGTTTTAGCACATAATAGTTTGTTTCAAAGAGAGGCACTTAACTTGCTTTCACTCCAATTACTATATGTGAATAGTATTGCGCTACATGGCAAGACGTCAATTTCACCTTCTCTCTGTTCTTCTTATAATGTCTTTGTTTACAGAAGACTCTAACAAAGCTGGCATGATGCTCCAAAAGTGCGATTTTATACAGTTTCCAGGATCCTGGTATTAGAGGTCTGACATTTAAAGTGACATCCATCAGCCTGACTTTCAAAACAACACAACAATTCAAAACAGGGGGATGAATAGAGAACTGTTGAGTCTTTGCTAGTTTTGCACATTTATGACATTATTCAGACGCAAGTGAACTTGTCGTGCATCATGTACAACATGTTAATGATTTCCTGTGAGCGACATGTCTGATTGATGACATATATTTGAGGAGAAACTATGTGTAACTCCAAAGTAGACAGACAGCTGGTTAGGGTTTGAGTAAGACTGAGGTCAGGTTAAGACTGGTTGGACTAGGCTACCAAAAAGTTGCTGACTATCTTCTTCCGCTGCCTTCATTCACATGCCTGCACGTTGTCACAGCACTGTTTCTCCATCAACGCACATTTTGCCGCACAAAAACATTGTGTCGCTCGTACAAATCAGAATGTAAGTCTCATTATTTACATGTTGTACACAAAATGCAACAACTTTTCTCGTGTTCAAATCAAGCAGAAGACAATCAGATATAAAACATAATCAAAACAACACAGTCCTTGCTGCTATAAATGAGGGTTAACAATGATGCTGCAGAAATCCAACTATGTCACATCCTGGTTTGGTTACTTGTGTCTCAGTAATCTCTCATCATATGCTCAGAAGCACAAACACATACACACACCCTCACAAAGTGTAGGCCAGTGTGAAAAGGTACAAGACTAAGTGCGGCAGAGATCATTAACTACATCACTAAAAAGATTATAATATAATATAGCAATATCGCCTATATTTAGAGCTGTGCTGTGAAAACAAATACAATAATAACAAAAAAATAATATGAGAGAAAAAATGTTCAATAAACCAAAACATTAACTACAGAATCATCTCTCACATTTTCCCTCCATGCTAAAACTGACAGGATCTCACTGGTAATACGACCTCCACTTGTTGTTTTAAGCAGAAGAGGAATTCACAGATCACCTTGCCTTTCCAGATACAGGGCAGTAAACAATGGGAACACGGATCCATCATCAGCATATGAATGAGTAAGTCCAGTCAGTCATTCACACAACAGTTTGCTCTTTGAACCTGCATGGTGGTGTGTATCGAGTCAACATGCAGCTGATGCTACCCTGCAGAGAAGCAGACAATAGAATCTATCAAGCTGCTTTGTTAGTAACAAAACACTGACAGTTTGACATAATGCAACAGTACCAGTGCCAGTGCATTAACTCTGGTCTGCAACGCAACGGGTGTTAAATAGAAAAGCACAATCAGTTCTTCAGCTGTCAAATAATAGACACAGCTCCACTACCACCACTCATGTGAGCGACTGAGTTCTAGAGCTGCATTTAGTGATGCAGTGACAAAATTGCATATTGCATTTAACTTCGATCATACTGTAAACTAGAGAGAGAGTGAGAGAGAGAGAGACAGCTGACAAACAATTAAAAAGCCATATCACTCAGAGCACCACCCACACGACTACAAGGCTTAAACAAAGCTGAGCTTAGAATGATCGCTATAGTAACGGTGAATGGAGAACGTGGTTTAAATATTCAGACTCTGACTAAATATATCCAACCAGCCCTGCTGTTTGAGATGCTGTCTGAGCAGGAAATACAACATAGAGGCAATAGTTTGTTTCTAGTTTTTACATATTTTTGAAGGTTTTGATGAGTATCCATAATTTTAATTTAAGCATAATTTTCCCATTCCTTTCCCTACTGAGGTATTCATCCTGCATTCGTGTGCCATATTTCTTTTAAGGTGTACTTGCGACATATTCTTCTAAACTGAATTAAGGCCACATTAACGTTTCTCCAAACTTAGCAATTTATACAAATAAATACATGAATATTGTGTAGCTAAACAAAGCTTAACACTGCACAGTTTTGTGGTTTGTAACACTAACTTCAAATTATTAGGCTGATAACTGAAGTGCTTTTGTTCAAATTTAAAAGTAAAATGAAAACATTTTGGCCCATGACAAGGCTACAGACTGTAAATCACCATCTCAAATTTTGAATATCACAGCATGTTAATTTTCATACTGTGACAGAAGGACTGGTCCAACTGGCATGAGCACAGGACCTATCTGTATCACAGAGCTCTGCACAGATAGGTACACTGTTAGGTGTTGATCATACAGGATCCCCATGTCAGTCATTTAAAATTGATCAAGTCCTTATATATAGAGTGAAAGGAAAAAAACAGAAAAACAAGCACGCTGCATGTGCCACTTTGTTACAATCTTTTCTTTAAATAAGCTCTAAAGCTCTAAATCCAACCGGCTCAAGCTGTCCAAACGCTCAGCTTGACAATACACCAGAGTTCCGGGTCTTTCTGAGGGCCCCACTTGTTTTCACAGTTTTGCTGACCCTGGAAAATACCCATCTGGCAGTGACCCTTCAGCTCTGCTTGCTTTGAAAAGGCCATGAGGAGCACCAACATCCACTGCGCATGCACACTCAGGAATGCGCATACAGTACACAGAAGCAGACATAAACATGGGCATGCGCGTTGACACGGAGCACAAACGCCCCCGTACTGCAGAAATACATCACTCTGATATTAATGAAATTATAAACTTAGCAACATCTACAAAATACTACAATCTCAACCACCTCCATATTTAAATGCACCTATAAACTGTACATATTATATAACCAAACCCACCCCACCCATTCACTCTTTCTGCACATGCACAGTGGCACTAACACACACACACACACCCTCGTAAATGCATCACAGAGCCTGCCATACCCCTGCTGAAAGACATAGTCCTTCAACACCTCGCCGTAGCAGCCCTGAAGGCAGTGACAGCCCCTGTTGGCCACCGTGACACACTCAAACACCACCATGTCCTCGCAGGCAGCACCCAGTACTGAGCTATTCATCTAGTGGATCATCCCACGGAGAGCAGACTGCACATTCCTTTCACTCTCAGTGTGGACAAAGAAAAGCAGCTCGGAATATAAGAGAGAGAGGGAGAGAAAAGATGGAAGAAGCAGGCAGGGAGATTTTCTTTAGCAGGCTTAAGGCCACTGATCTTCCCCAGCCAGCTCTGATCTCCTAATAACCAGCTTACACTGCCCTTAACACCACCTGCCAAAGAGGCATTGGTGGTCTGAGGTGCAGCTGCCCCCTTCCTTCTAAATAGTACAAATTGATCTTGCACACAGAACCAATTACTATTATGGCTCCATATAATTCTGCATGAATGTAGGTAGGCAGGCAGGCGGTTGTTCTCAGCACGAACCTGGTTGTAGCCATTTAGAGAGCCGCTCCGCAGCGATCAGCCCCTTTCAAACGGCTTCATTCACCATGCCATGGATGAGACATAGGAGGAAGGAGGCAGAGGAGGGGGGGGGGAGGATAGAAGAGAGAGGGATGAGGGATAAAGGGGAGGAGGGTGGACAAGTTCCGGTGCATTCCAGGAGGATGGGAGGAAAATGAGGCAGAAACAGACGCAGGAGATAAAAGAACGTATTTTCCCAACAGAAGGAGAGAAGTCACTGACGCTGGAGCTGGAGCACAGGCTCAGGCTCTGTTTTCTTTCCGTTTCTATCATTCAGTCTCCTCTGCTTTGTCAAACTGAAGCTGATAAGCTCCTGTTCTCTCTTAGCAACCTGCAATTTTCTCTTCCCCCTTTTTCTTCCGCTGCGCTCCCAGTCGTTGGGATCAACAGCCTGATTACTGCATCCAAGCAAGGCTCCCCTCTCGCGATTTCTGCTCCTTGTTCGCAGAATTTCACGGCTGCAGACTGACAATAGGTGACGGAGGGAAAATGTGCAAGCTGGGACAGAGAGAGAGAGAGAGAGAGAGAGAGAGAGAGAGAGAGAGAGAGAGAGAGAGAAGGTGAGGGTGTGAGACAGAGACGGAGCAAATGAGGAAAGAGATGGCTTTCACTTTGCATTCCACCTCTACTTGGTGCTGGTGCACTGAGCCTGCAGCTTCCTCAATTATTCATGCGATTCATGAATGGAGGGGCTGACATCACCGGTATTCAGGTCAATTTACATTTGAAGCTCCCTCTAAAATCACACAATAAGTCAGCCTTATCTTTGAAAACTCAAAAACTAAAAGACAAGCGGTAAAACAAATGCAAGTACAATATGAGTCAATCTGAACACAGACGATCAGAAGTTGACTGAGACACTTCTTCTTTGCAAATAGTAGACAAGAATGGATTCATAAGTTCCCAAATTAGAAATTCTCTTTCATACACAATGTCATTATATAATGTGGACTTTTGTACTTTTGCTTTGTCACTCATAACCTAAGATGTACTTCCCTTTAATTAAATAATGGTTCTATTTATATTAAGACACATTTCTTTAAAATGACAATTAAAAACTAATATTTACAGCATTTTTCTCTCAATATTGTGTTAGGAGACTCAGGAAACATGCCTGGAAAGGTAGTTTTAAGGTCATCCACTCAAACATATACATAAAAATGACCATTGTCAGTAACCACCTCTGTGACCCTGTGAAGAAGCAGCTCTGAGCTGTGCTACTGGAAAGACTTGACCCTAGGGCTGGAGCAATGCTGGCTGCCTCTGTGGGAGCGCTGAGCAGGGCTCTGCTATGGAACAAAAGGCGCTGGACCACTGAGCCGGACCACTGTGCTCAGATAAGCCTGCCTAGCCTCACACCAACAACTGACCTACTTAGGGGACCTCTGTTCTAGTTGTTGCTGCACCCATGGGACACATAGATGGTCAAACTGACCACACACTGACAGACATCATATATAATTGTTGATATATTCATTCTAACCACTGATGATTGATAGATTTGCAAGGTTGAACAGTTTCAATTGAATCTTTTTCCATTTAATTCTGGGACATATTTAGGATGAACGCAGGCCAAATGTTAAAGACTCATACACATTTCTCAATCTTTTTCAGAGGAAATCATGGTGTTTACTGAGTTGTCATGGCAACACCAATGTGGTGACGCCTGGCTGGGTCGGAAATGTCTGTCAGCTCGACTGTGTCTCGGCCGTGCGGTTACCATGGCAGCCCGTCAAGCCATTCATGTGCACTGCCACTTGAAGTATTCCCAACTAAAGGGAGAAAGAGAGAAAGCTGGAGGAGGGGGTGTGTTTGTGTTTGTGTGTATAAGGGACAATAACGTGCGTGCACACACACACACACACACACACACACACACGCGCGCCCTGGAGTTGCACTTTGCTGTGTACGTGCTCAGATTGACAGCAGCAATCACTGGGGCTTTGATTGCTGATACATCTATTTTAGTCACCGTAAGATGATAGTCTGAAACATAAATGAGTAGAGTTTAAGAAAATATACAGAGTCAAACCACTGTGCTGTATGTCATTACCTTTTTTAAAACTATTTAAATCCAGCCCCAAGAGCTTAACTTTAACCTCTAGTCCCAGGCTTAATTAAAATGCACAATTATCCTCATTGTGTAGTCACCTAACACAGACAGGCTTGTAATGATTTTTGGGTCCTCAGCGAAGCTATGACCTACTGTACCTCTGGGTACAGGAACCTGCATTGAAATTAGCTATAATGAAACATGATTTTAAATTCAAGAGCACGATTTGGCCCGGTGAGTGGATATCAGAAAGAGGCAGAAGGGACAGGAAACTGGCAACCAGATTAAGCCCCGTGGATCACTTTGTCCTAGTGGGATGTGACAAGAGCCACTGCCATCTGCAGGGGATATACAGGCGGAAGGACGCAGACTGTGTGACACAGTGCAGTGGGCAGAAAGAGGGTGATGGGAGAACAGAAGGAGAGTGTGCACGGTATATTTCATCTTCGCATATGGAAGTAAGGAGATATTATGGCGAACTAAAATACTGACATCACACTGAAAAAGGTGCTACAACGCTTGAGTGAAGTGTCAGTATCAGGTTAAATTCCTGTTTGTCTCCATGTGTCGGCCCTGCGATGGATTCGTGAACTGAACTAAACTAAATGCTGTACTATTTCAATATTAAAATGTACATGTAAGCTAGTGCTGTATACCTAACATACATAAATTACATAGATCACTATGTGTCACATCAATTTATTGCTGACCTAGACTCTTTTATGTTTTGATAAAGGCTTTTATCAGTACGTTTTAGTTTATAGGCTTATTTGGAATTGGACAACATAATTCAGCATGCTCGACAGTTTGGAGCCATGGAGTTATAATATGTTCATTGAATTGGCATTGTGTTCCTGATATAAGCAAGGATTTCCTTGAAAAAGACAGTTTTCAAATTATTATGTATAATATAATGATTTTTCACAGAAAAGGCAACTTTTTTTTTAGCTCTAATAACTGTAGTGTTGGATGCAATAATTCAGTCTTTTCTTTCTCATGATTTCATTGTCCTGCAATGGTCCAATAAACAGACTAGAAACAGACTGTTATGATGTCATCACTCACATTTGGCTGTTTATAGTAAAACACAGTGAGCAGCTGCTAGACTTTTCGCATGAGCACATCTCCAAAAGAGTGCAAATAAATAAAAGTAAATGGGCTTGGTAAATAAAATTCTTTATTTTTTTAAGGTTCAAAGGTTGTTTGAACAGGCTTCATTTCAGACACAAGCTTATGGAACACTAACGTTACGTCTTTTCATCAGACATCCATCACAGAGAGAGGTAAAGATCACTGTCCCTATATGAGGCTTCTGGTCCATTAATAATGAGGCTGATAGAGACAAAGAGAAAGAGAGACATTTCTCATACCACAACGGATGTTTTAAAAGTTGCTTGGAAGTAAACGCATCTGTCTCTTTGCCAGTGTTATTTATCATCACAACACATTTTTGTAGAGGTCATTTTGCAAACGTATTATTCCTTACAGTGGTATTAACGCTTGTTAACGTGAACACGTAACTTGCCAATTTAGACAATTGTTTAATTATGCGAAAGCCGGCACATCTGTTAGCCATGTAACATTAATCATATACTGTCACATCTCAAAGACAGAAAAAGGTAGTTATACTGGAAGTTGGCAGAAGAGTGTGGCAGGGAACAATATAGAGTATAATTAGTGATGACAAATGGCTTGTTGGAAGGTAGGCAGGCAGTAATAACAAAAAAAAAGCGGGCAGGGGACGAGGGACAGAAAAAGAGAGAGACACTTAATAAGCTGTGGCCAGGAGGGAAACAATTCTGCAGTTTCTCTTCTCTGCAGAACCCCTACTGTAAACTCAGAGGTCCACTGTGGCCCAGTGTGATGGTGCAGCGCTTTATCTATAAGCCAGCAGTTGGTCACAAGCCTCCAAGTCCACTCCTCACAAACCCTTTACTATAGACATTTCATAAATCTGTTTTCTGAGCACGACCACTGAAAGACAAGTAGTTCACCTACTGTTAATTCTGAAAGTACACTCCTTCTCCTTCTTTAATAGTTTGCATGCTCAAAAGCATTTTCTTGGTGCAGAGGTCTGGGAGCTACAAATTTCTATTCAGTCTAAAATAGCACAAAGAGACATCAGTGGCTCTTCACTGGATAATACATGCATTTTAGGTTGATTTGCATGCATGTACAGTATGTGAGGATCTGAATATGGTGGAGATGAATATGTCTTCATTATGTTCTTTGACGTCTGTTTATGCTTACATGAGTATGTGGCTATTTTATTCATTTGCTCCACTGTTGTCGACTACGAAGCAGAAAAAAACTCTGCAGTCGATTGGCACCAATTACTACGATAAAGGAGTAACAAAACTAAACTTTGCAGACAAGTTTTTGGTAAAGACAGATGCAGCCATTTATGTTTTCAAGTCTGCATTCATAGTCTGTCCGACTGTCCTGGAGCAACAGCCGCCTTGTCCACAGTGCCATGTGCTGAAAATAAGCTCCATCTCTTGCCTCCATGTTGCTACAGCTGCTGCTTTTGGCTGAGTGCACACATCTGTGACTGTGTGCATGCGTGAATCTGTATGCAGATTTAAGTCACACCAAATGTCATATGAAGCAAACATCCCCACATTGGGGCCACTGCCAAATCCTGAGCAATCTCCCTCTCACACACATGCATGCATATGCATGTCCGTGCACACGGCCTCCCTCTCTTCCTCTTATCTTTTCCTTGTTTTCTGACAAGTAAATTATGCTACAAAAATATCCCTCCACCTGGCTCTTAATCACAGCATGCCATGTGACAAACATACAGTACAACTATCAGGGCAGCCTGGTTTCCAAACTGAAACCAGTTGCTTCCTCTCCAACATCAAATGACACTTTATTCTTCACTAAAACCAATATTCTACACTCCCATTGTTATTTAATTTAATTTAATGCAGATTCAGTATATGTAAAGATAAGACTAAAATCATGTGACTGAAAAACACCAAGCCAATAAATCTAAATAAGAAAAAAGGAAACCATAATAGTCAAAGATCATAATCAACATCTTGAGTCATCTCATGTGTCTTCAGACAAATATATGGTAACACTGGAAGAATAACTGGCTACTTCAATAAAATACGTGAATATCTCCAAACCAGTTTCATAACATTTAGGACATAAGAAGTGAAGTATTGATGGATGGAGTGTTTTGCCTACACAGCAGTTTGTTCCCCAGAAAACACAGCAATACTTGCTAATAACAAGTAGGAGATTTCTGCTGAATCCTTTCATTGATAAATCTAAGGGAACTGATGGGTCATTGTCATTATTTGTTCCTTTATTTATTGTTTGCCTTCAATATGGATTGAAACACAGCTGAACAGGAAGCAGGCACGATCAGGAACTGTCTATGTTTGCAAACATAATCTTGATTTAAAGCTAAAAACATATTTAAAATTATCAGTGTTTCAACTACAGATGTTGAACAAACATACGTGTTGGTATACAACATAACACCATAGCTTAGCTATACGCAAATAGCCAATCAGACCGGTCACCTCCATGTATGGGAAGCTAACAGATGGTGATTCAGTGTAAAGTAACTAGTGTCTGTCAGGGTGCTGAAAACAGATTCAGTGAGGACACACTGAGGTTTCATGGTGTTTCTTCTACAGAATGATAAATAGACCCTTGATGTCTGAAAGACACACAAACAGGAAAACCCACTGCCTAACACACACGTAAGAACTCATTCTGATTAATCTTATTAAGGCCTGAGAGAAAATTTTCAAAGCTATAATTCATAAATAAATAAATCTGGGAATTCTAAAAGAATAACATGAGCAAAGAGGGATCTAAATGAGAGAAGGACAACTACAGAGAGAAAGATGTTATGGAAAATAAATGGTCCTGTAGGGAAAAAAAAGGGGTCTTCATGAAAGTGAGAAGGAAGGAAGCGGGACGCACGTTGCTCAAACTGCTCCCCCTCTAGTTTTTTTCCTCTTGCAGTGCTCTGTAATTCGTCTCTAAAAATATCAGGCAGGAGGAGGAGGAGCATAAACAAACACGAGGGGAAGACAGGACAGAAGGGTGGATGATGGAAAAGTGCACGGTGAGCGCACACTGTAGCGAAACAGGTGAAAAAAGAAAGTGACAGTAGGGCCACCTGGATGGAGATCTGTTTCTCCATGAGATAATGAGGGGACAGGAAAACAAACGAGGAAGGCAGCAAGGGTGAAAGCTGGGAGAGACAGAGGGAGCATGTGCCTGCTCTTTTCCAGGCAGCCACGTGAGTGCTTCTCCTCAGCTGCTCCGCTCACACTGAGCATGCCAGAGGGGAGCAACGCAGGGTTGCCACAGTCACAGTGGAAAAAAAAAAAAACACTAGCCCACACACACGTAGTGTTAAAATTACTTATGCAAATTAACGTTCTGGTATCTTGACCAGAAAATGGCCACAGATAAGTAACCCCTGGCTGGGTTGTGCCTTGCATGCACGACACCATTAGAACTACAGAAAAGCAGAAGCATACATAGTCCCTGCTCTGTGGTTAGCCTTACCAAGCGAGCTTGAAGCCTTTCATTTGTACAGCGAGCAGTGTCTGACGTCCATAGCGTGTTGCGGGCACAAGGCTGCCCGTTCACAGCACCACATGCTGACTGACAGCCTGCCGAAGCCTCACCTCCCATACACAGAACAGGAGAAAGGCACAGAGGGAAGAAGAGAAGAGCGGATGCAGAGACAGATGGATGGTTGGGGACCAAAGTCCAGAAGGATAATCCTCGGCTTGCCCACTTTTCTACAATATTCCTTCGCCTGTATCGAGGTGCCGCAGTGCTGAGCACTTGTGCCAGAAATTCATACCTCCCTGGGGTTCTTCAGTTTTCCCAAAAGAGAGGTGACCTGCACTGCAATATTCACAATGCACACTGCAGCATGCAGCAAAAGAAGCATGGGCAATTGCAAGTGCATGCCATCATGGCTGGTAGTGTGTCTCTGTCTTTTCTAAGAATCTCTGTCACGGTCTCTCCAAGCTTCTGTTCGCCTGCTCAGACTCGGTCTCTCTCAGCCTCTGCTGCGGATGAAAGCTGCACTTGCTGTGCTCACAGTGAGCAGGCGCAGGATCTCTACCCTCCCCCCCATCTCCCTCCCCTTCCCCTCCTCTCCTCATCTCTCTGTCCTCTTTACAGCTCTACCTCCACCCTCCTCGCTATGTATGGGGAGGGTATTAAGTAGGGGAACCTGCTGTAATTCTTCCCTCTGTTACTAGATTCCAGCCCTGATCAGTGTCAGCAGCTCACACCACCAATCTCTTAATGCACTGAGTTTATTGGGGTACCTCTGTGCTTACAGCTGTGTGCTGTGCATGTGTTCTGCATACACAATGACTCACACATACACACACACACACACACATCAGTGTGACTCAGCAAGTTTAATTTGCTAAGCATTGTTTTATAAGAGCAAAATGCAGAGTTTGAATCCAATGTGCGACTTTCATAAATCATCTGCACACCTGTCGTACATGCACCAGCATTAGGTCATAAGATGCTCCTAGCCTCAGCCTTTTAGTATTGTATCAATCAGCATGATTATTACGTTTTAAGTTTTCAACCAACTCGTGCAGGATTAGCATTCAGACAATGTCAGTAAACAGCTCAGAGCTTACACTTAACTTTAGTGTGTACACAGACATATTTTGACATTATATGTTACATCAGTTAAAAGTAACTGATCATGGCCATCATGCATCATAAAGCATCCCAGAACAACGTAACGACTAGTAACTTTCCCACTTAAGACATCCATCCATTTTCCTAACTGCTTGTCCTCGCAAGGGTCGCGGGGGGTGCTGGAGCTTATCCCAGCTGTCATCAGGCGAGAGGCGGGGTACACCCTGGACAGGTCGCCAATCCATCGCAGGGCTGAGACACAGACACAAACAACCATGCACACTCACATTCACACCTACAACCTATGTGTCACCAATTAACTTGACATACATGTCTTTGGATGGTGGGAGGAAGCCGGAGTACCCGAAGAGAACACGGGGAGGACATGCAAACTCCACACAGAAAGGTACCTGGCTAACGTGGGGATCGCCCCCATTGCTGCCCCCACTTAAGACATTACAATATATTTCAAAGTTACAAGAGATACCTGGGAGAAACCTATTATGCAGACAGTCATACTGCAGAGAACATGAAAGCACTAAGCTTTTGTATAATAAAACTGATAAATGTATAAAAAAAGAAAAACTGATGATAGTGTAGGCAAACTAATTTAATTTTTATTTAATTTAATTATTATATTTTATAAGTTAACTGGAATGAACTCTTTTGGGATATGAGACTCACATATTGATACGATATGTTGTTCTCATGCCAAACTACCAGAGAAGTTTGCTGACATATTACTGTGTTACAGTCTGGTTGGCAATGCTGATGCACAAGTAAGTTTGCATAGGTAAAAAAAAAAAAAGCATTGCAAACTGGCACTGGGCTGTTCATAAAGTAGCCTGGCAAATACAATAATGTTTACAATTGTAGTGTGGTATGTGTTTATTTACAATTCTGCATTTTCATTTTAATTTTTTTAAAACATATTTTCAAGTGTATTTTGGGGCGACAGGGCTCAGTTTAATAATCTACGAGTTAATAGCCGTTGCTGACTCTTAATAGCACCTCAGACCATACTCTAAGAACTATTCTAAAAACCCTCAGATGGATTCGGGTCGGTGTTTGGATCTCTCATCTCTGCACCATGGGGCAGATGAGAGCAGACAGGAGGACACACTCTCTCTATTGTCAGCCCTCTCTCCCTGTGGGCTGCTGCAAATGCGGTAGTACTGCAGGCAGGGAAAAGTGAGGAGAAGAAAAAAGGCAAAGATATGAGAGTGCTCTAATCCCTTCGCAGGGGCTGCAGTCAAAGCTGTAGCCTGAGCTTCAGTCAAGCAAGAGGGCAGTAACACAGAGTCATCTGCTGCCCACCTAGTCATGGCTTACTAACAATTTCAAGGGAAAAATGGCTGCAGGCATGGTGCACCTCATCGATGTCAATAAAACCCAGTAGACATGATTGTTGGTCATAAACACTGGGAACATGCAGGAAGAACACAGAGTTCAGAAGTTATGATGTTACCTGCCCCTCAATTGCTGCCAATTTCACTGTGTATTGGACAAGCAGAACATCTTGACCCAATCTTCTGTACTAATGTGACTGATATATCAAGGAGCACACATTGTTAATTCGTGTCAATATTATTTCTTAAAATGTGCATCAGAAGGGTCATTGTGACATTTCTCTTAGATCTGTATCATAAAAAACAGGTAATTGAAATAATTGTCCAATTATTTTCAACAGTAATTTAAAATGGGATATTTTACATCTAAATGCAAATGTAAAAAAAAGACTATCAAATCAAGTCAAATCAAAACAAGTCTGGTCCGCAATATTTTGTGTTATTTTTTAGTCCGTCAACTTTCTTTCTGTGTGTGATGGTAGTTTGACCCCTGGCTGTCTGGAGAGGCAGCTACAGAATGGTGCTGAATGGACAGCTCCTCTCGAGAAGAGTCCTATAGTCAGCGAGAGGTTTCTTCTCACTGATGCCATCTGCTGACCAGATCACAGTCTGAGCTGCTATGATAAAATAATTTTTATGATCAGGTAAGAAAAAAAAAGGTACTCACCATGGCATCATGCAAAAAAAAAGAAGAGAAGATTTATGGGCAAGTAAAACATAAACAAATTTAAATTGATACAATGCCTTTTGGTTGCTGTGTTTTAAAGTCACTTGAAGAAAAGATTCAAAGCTCATATTTCTGTGATTACAATACACAGTCACTATAGTCATTATAAGTCAGCAAAACAGCAGTCATGTGAGTTTTGCATCAGCTTCTTTTTAGCATCCAATGAACCCTAATCTAACCCAGAGATTTTTCATTTATTTCTAAGAATAGCATTGGTAGATAATCTGGATAAATCCCTCTACACTGCTTTGTGGGATTGGATGCCATGGCAAGTCTGAATCTCCCATTTTGCCTGATGGGTGTTCTCTGTAATACACAGCAGATCTTGTTCATACTGCTTTTCTTTCAACACAGATAAACCCCCATAGATTGATCTGCATTATCTGATCAGAGAGGAAAATGGGTGATCGTACGAGTGGGTGCCTGTTTATTGATGACCTGACCATGGAGGTTGACGCTTGGTTTCAAGGCCCAGTAGGGAGATTGAGAGCAACAATGCATTTACAGACTTCAAAACACTCACACATATAGTATATTGTATACAGACATGTGATTTCCAGTTTATTCTAATGTAAAAATACAGTGCAAATCAAAGCAACAAACTAGATAAAGAGTTCGATTAACTTAAATCTAACTTTAATCAAATAGGTAAAGTAACAATAGGAATTAGCCTACAGGGTACACATTTGCTGTTTTAAACAAAGACGTAGCACTACAAGAAAACAGAAAACAAGCGATGTCTGAAGTGGGAGCAGCAAGAATAACACTGAACAGCTTCAAAAATGGGACCACAATGTACAACACAAACTGACTCAATTAGAGGCCTGGCAAAAATTAATATTATGCAGAAAACACATGGGCAGCAGACATCCCGCCGCAGACAGGCAAAACAGACACTACACAGCCAAGATTGACTAACAAATAAAGGCATTACATGGAAAGAGAGTGAAAGACAGAGTAATGACAGTGATGATGAATGACATACTATGTTTGAAAAAAACAAGCAACACCGCAAGAGACAGATCTCAGGTCTACCCAAAAAGTGATAAAGTGACATACAGATGGTCTTCCGTGTAAATGTCACGCGTGCCATGAATAAAAGAACAAAGCGCAGCACGTGCTGACATTAAAGCACTAATTTAAAAAAGGCTTCCATTTCCTGTTTCTGCTGCAGCAAGCAGAACAAAAATAGAGTTTTTCTTTTTTTCAACAAACCTCCAACACACACACACACCCATAATTACTAAACAAAGCGGAGTGAAAGGGAGGAGAAGAGAGGAAGACAGTGGTGGTGGAAAATGGAGTTTGGGATTATCACTATTAACCTAAACAATAGGTTTAGTCTAGAGAGAATATTCTGTAACCTCCCTTTGTGGCCCTGAAATCTGAGTATTCCCACCTGCACCTACAGAATATACTGTAACATGGAAGTTTGTGACTGAATACGTAATACTTTTCTAATTATCTAATCTACTGTAAATCTTGATATTATTATTTACTGCTAAGAAACTCATGGTGAAAAATGTCTGATCCAGTAATATAAATAGGAACTTATAGTTACTGCTGTATGCTATCTTAACAATGATCCCAAACACTCACATGAAGTGAAGTTAAGTTGAGAAAAAAAGCAAAAGAAATGATTGTGCCTAAGAAAGATTTTAGGTGGTAACAGTAGTCATGGTATATTGTCATTTATTGCATAGAATTGAGTGACAGAGAGAAGAGAGCACAGTTATAAGAGTAAAATAACTTTACCTTCCCTAGTCTTTGTTGGTGAGGATGTTTGTTTTGTCTAATGTCATATTATGGCTAAAACAAACTGTTTCAAACTTTATCCAGTAGTTGCGAGACAAAAACGCTGTTTTACAATAAAAGTAATTTTATACTAGTAAAACTGTATAACTAAATACACACAACTGGTGGACACTAGTTAGATTATCAGCATTAAAATAAAGACGAAATTAAATTTATAGAGAGTGCCACCATACAATCAATATAACAAGCATAAAAATAAATATTTAACTCTCCACACTCCATTCACAATATTCAAAGTATTGTTATTGCTGGATATTGCTGTAAAAAAAAA
>JAUBNQ010000005.1:11993366-12014471 GCA_032353495.1 Ctenopoma kingsleyae | reverse complement strand
ATGTTTAAAGTTTAAGTATGCATGATAGGAGATATGTGATGTTAGTTACCTAAAATGATTTAGTTTTTCTTTTTTTAATGAGGGGGGACCCTGCATATATTGGTATCAGTTTATATCGGTATCGGAAATTAAAAGGTATATCAGATATTGGTAGAAAAGCCAATATTGAACATCCCTAATATATATATATATTCTGCTTGTATGAAGTTACATCAGACAGGAACAAATTATAATATATTTACTAAACTAAATGATAAAATGACCATTATGGGACATCGGAGATTAAATAAACAGGCTCTCAGCGTGTATGCTCTTTTGAAAATTTCATTTTGGACAAGAACGTATCTGTTTTGACCTGTCTGCCTTGAAAATGGACACAGCGTTGGTATATTTTCCTCTGAACACGTAAGCACTGAGCTTCACTTAAGATTAGCTAACTTTAATATATAACGGCTACATGTAGGTGCTTATTTTAAGTAATTAAAGTTCAAGTACTGGCATTCATAGTTTGTGGTCCATGTGCCACAGAGTCTTATTCTTGCAACATAGCTTTAAGTAATTTATAGACTTACTTTGTATTCTAGACTGCCGACTGATCATATTGAAACCAAAATGACAAGTGTCACATAACGTGTGCTGCTCCTACAGAGGACAATGCTGACAGTGTTTCAGCAAGTGATGGTACAGCAGTTTTGTTCCTGGATCTCACACACTGTGAAATATGAGCACCAGCAGAAATAGAGAGGAGCTAGTTGCACTTGTGGAATTCATATGCAGTGTTTCGAACTGGAACTGCTCCCTCTTTTGGTACGTTTGAGTATGGCATTATGAGGGGTGATAAATCTCTTGAAAGGCTTTTATAACACAAGATCACCAAGAACATCTATTAAAGAATATGGCTTAAATAATCTGTTTCTATACAGTGTATGTGCAGAGGATAAAGGAAGATATATTGTGCCACATCTTCACATGAAGCATGTCTATGTTGCCATATAATATCACTGTTCATGTGTGGAGTGTCTTTTGCTTGTTGAGTTATATCCTACCTTTGAGGTTTCCATATCAGTTTCTTCCACTTCTTTTGCTTGGCCTATCAGTGAAGGTAGAGAAGAATAATGAAATAAAAGGTTTTTGGATTCAAAAGGTTAGAACCTTTTGTTTTGTTCAAGTAGATTGTCACAATTTACTTTTTAGACTAGATGACCATACTTTCAGTCATTGGTTTGATTATTTGGTGAGCATTTGAGTAGAAATGGAGAAGCCCTAATGTGGCTGTAAGCTGTGATAATTGCTGTATGCAAGTCTTTAAACTCAGAAATGTAAAAACAAACTGACAATTGTTTGAGGCTCACATTTCACAAAAAAAATGTATCTACATGTGCAGTTGTGTACGTTTATGTGTGCATGTCTGAAGTAAAGTAGTGGGTTCCTGGGCTTGCAAAACACAGTCCTTTCACTCCAGTTGCTGCTGCTGCCAGTGACTCAATATAGAGCACCCACATTTACCATGAATCACTGATCACAGGCCCTCAACCACTCCTCCATCTATTCAATCAATTCATTTTTGTTATGACACCTGATAATACATTTGCCTCTCCAGTCAGAGCAATTTCTTCCCACTCCTTTACCCCTGACTGAGCTTCCTAGCACTTATTGAGAAGTTTCTTTCAGCTGAGCAAAACCTTACTGACCTTATGCCTGTCAGCGAGGTAATCAAGTTTAATATTTTCTTTCTGAGAGAAATAGATGAACTGAGGTGTTTCTTGTTGAGACTAAAGTACATTTTCTGCATGACAGAGGCAAACTAAATGCTTCAATATTCACTATGAGAAGCTAAAATGGGATATGCAACACTGATCATAGGTGCTTTATTTTAACGCAAGAGAGGAGAAGATGATGAGTGTAAAATAAAATTTAAAAAAAATCCACAGGTCCATTGGAAAGGTGGAAATCAATCATGTCTGCTACAAGGGAAGGCAATTCAGAAAAGACAGATTAGAGGCTGCACCACTCGACTGATGAAACCTGAAAAACAGAGGTTCCGTATGTTTAAGAAAGGCGAACTCTCAACAGCTCTGGATCTGCAGTGTTCAGCACAGAACTGTGTTGTTAATTCTTATATGACAGATGGATCTCTGCCTACAACTTATTTAAGGTTTATCCCTGTGGATATGCATCTGGATCAGAGGGCTCATTTGCAGATAAAAGTAGATTAAATGTTGTCCTGCTGAGGCAGAGAAGTAGACATTTAGCATGATCAGCAATATTGATTTGCTGGTGGACATTATACAAACTATACCGTAAGGCACAAGAGGCCCTGTCAGAAGTCAGAGTCAGAAGACCTGCAGATTCATGTGCCACAGTAGGGGGATGTGACAAACCTGGATGTGCATTATCTCTCCTGTGCCCTGTCTCCTCTGCCTTGCTTGCATATTGCCCCAGTTTATAAATTCGTGTAGTCCAGTGTTTCATTATCTCACAGACCTCCAATTCTCCATGCAACCAAAACTCTGTTAATATGACAGCACAATAAGCGAGTTTTGGACAAATGACAACCAGATTGGTATCAATTTCAGTTCCAACTGTGAACAGATACAGAAAGAGCCATGTCTAAAAATTAATACTGAAATACAAAGACAGGTTCTATATTTAGTTCTTATATCATTAAATGGCATATGTGCTTGGCATATCTTCTTGTGTTACTCCACAGTGAGGCAATTGTCCACCCAGCATGGAAACAAGACCTTTCACAAAAGCAGCAAGTAGGTGTGCCAGTGACAGACAGATTGTCTACAGACAGGGGTACTTAATGAATCACCTTCAGCGTGAGATGTCAACAGTTGAACAAAAATAAAGGCTGTGATATAACAATGTGTACCGAGGTTCAAACGAGTTAAAAATCTTAATCATTGTTTTATATACTGTATTTTTATATTTAGTCCATTTCAGGTTTGATTGAACTTGGACAGTACATATGGTAAGCTTAAAATGAATCTTAAATAATTTAGTTTGCATTACTGTAGAACTATATGTCTTGATCAGAAATTAAAATTAAAGAAATCACTATTTACAGCATTTATCTACAAATTGAGTGTATCATGCACAAGTAGCACTTCAAGATTTATTATTTTCTCTTTATTTGGTTACTCCTAAATAATGTCTGATAAACTAAAAAACACCAAGCATAATTTAAACAGGCTGCAACTTACATTTTCAATTATGTCAAAATGAAAGGCATCATTTAAAAGTAGAAGTAGAAATACTTGGCTGATGTTTTCTTTTACTAACTAAATTAAAATTAAAATCCACATAGACTGAGAAAATCTTCTCATCTGATAATTAGAATGTGAAGAAAAGATTAAATTAAATTAATGTGATTTGAGTTTGCACTTAATTATTCTTATTCATTTTTTCTGCAAAATATGTTGTAGCCACAAATGCTATATTATTTTGTGCATATAAAATAATTATTTTAACATTTTATGGGTCATTGACATCTTTAATGTAACAGAGTTATGTTCATGCCACATAGGAAATTAACCCTAAAAGCATTATGTTATGCATAATTCTACAAACACATTGCCTAAATTGGTAAAATGTTATACAAAGTTAAAGTAGTCTGTGTGTGCTCTGATGTTTACCACACACCTAATAGTTTGAATTTACACTTTCTAAACAGGTATTCTTGTTTTAAATTATGTAAAAAAAACCAGACCCAATAATAAATCCTTAAACAATGTTTGACATAGGTGCTTTAGCCAGCAATTTAAGTAAATGAGCTATTTTTCATTGTCCTGTAATAGAAATAATGAATCAAAAAGTGATTGAGCACTTCCTTAAGGACTATCATTCTTGATTCACTGAAGGGCTAAAAAGATAGTTATGTGAAGGTAATGCAGTAATACCTGTCAGGAGTATTCGTCTCAGAGAGGCAACCTAATGCGGTCCTGGAACTGCCCTGTATTCCCCTCAACAGCCACAGTAAATCTAACCAAACTGCCCTTAATGGACCTGGGGAGCAGAGATCAGTGGAGATTTAGGATGCCCAGAAGGTAGGTGGAAAATCCCTTCTACACAAACGTGTGTGTATGTGGTTGTACTGCAGTATTACTGACATACAGTGATTTATTCTGCCACGCCCCTGTTTTCATCAGGTTACAGTAAATGCATGTGTTTATTAATTTGATACATTTGGCTATTTAAATGCATTGCTGAATAAAAAAAATGTTTCTGACACAAATATAAGCACAGTGCAGAACTGAAATATGGAAATATATAATGCAGTCACAGATGCGTAGCCCCCCCCATGGCAGTATAAATAAACTTATACAATTCTATAAGTTTAAATTAAGTTTTAAAACATTTGTCTTGTTTGCTAGATGGATGTTTGCTAATGCTATAGCAACTTAACAACAATAACAACAAAAACTATTAGTTTAACTATCAGATATTTAAAAGCCTGCAGTGTACAGAGAGAGCAGATGCATTTTCCCGGTAAAGGTCAAACTATAAAGGGTACAGCTGCAGAACAATACTTGGGTCATCAAGGTCATGTGATTTGGTCAGTACAAACTACACTAGCAGTTAATGCAGTAGAAAATCCTAAAATGATCATTAGAGAGCCATAAGACCAGCTGTGGATTATACTGTATATGTAATGGTACATACTGTATGTTGTGTGAAAATAACCAGAGTGGAGTTTGTTATAACATGAAAACATCTGAACATCTGTGTTTTTTTTTGTTTTTTTTATTTTCAAATATAAAATGGTAACAATTAATAGCATAGCCTACATTAAGGTTTAATTTATTATTATGCCCTTTCTCTTGTCTGCTTTCCACACTACAGAAAAGGTAACTGTCACTAAAGAAGGGTAACAGAAATCAGAGCTGACCTTATGTTTGTGCATGGTGAACAGGTAGACACCATCCTGGCCTCTCTCCTGGCTCTCATGGTCTTTCTTCAGTCACTGTCCCAATGTTTCGTGGTCAGATTGTCACTAGTCCAGCATGCTATGTCATCATCTCCAAGCCTCATAAAATCCTCCTTGTCTTCCCCTCTTACACATCCAAAGTCAGTCAGAAGAGAAATAGGATCGCCACTCAGATACTGAAAATTGTAAACAGCAGTGATACAGACATCACTAATATGCCGGTATATAAATTGCCTGTTCACAAGTCTCAGGATGCCCAGCGTAACCTGATACAAATTACATTAATTGATACTAATATACAGTACTGTAACAAAACAGGCGTAGTCCTTGCCTGCAATTCCTCACAGCTATTGTAAATCCATTGTCTTTCCTGCCCGTTTTAAAAATACACTGAGTTTTCTTTCTTGCTTGTATGCAGCCTTGCTTCCCAGTGTATCACCGCACATCTGCTTTGCTGAGCCATGGATGAGCAGTTGTACGAGGGAGGATGGGTCAAGGATGTGAGCGTTCTGATTGGCTGGCTGGCAATGGTGTGTGTGTGGGAAGGTCCCTTTGGTAGGCTCCCTGAGAACGGCTATGCTCGATAAGGGTGGTCCTTCACCTCCTTTCCTCCTCTTCCTGCTTTATCAGCCTCCTTTCCCTTGCTCTGCTATCTCCATCTCTCCTCCTTCTCCCCCTCTGGCTCTCCGTCTGTGCTACAAGCTGCAGACATGCATTCACAGTCCTTGACCAAAGCATCAGCGTCTTTGTGAGGAACCAAATTAGTGATAGGGTGGCTGCTTGCACACAAATACACAGTCACGTTCATACAGAGAAGGGATACCAGCTACTTGTTGAATTCTGGCAGATATTAACAATTATCTGACAAAGCCACTGACACAGATACAATAAAATATACACTCATTATCTTGTATGCAGCCAAACCTGAACCTAGTATAAAATTAATGTAAGTTTTATAAAATTACCCTAAAAAATAAAAGAAATTATCATTCATTTAATACATTCAGATGAAGAATGTCACCAGTAGTCACAATGTGAAAAAAACAAACAAACAAAAACGATGGAGAAAAAATATATTATATGATGTGTAGAATGTGGGTCTGTACAGAGATTTCATAATTATTAATAACACCAGAGTTTGACAAATATACTTGAATAGCACTATTTTAGTAAATTATCTGATTTTAATTATTATGATTAATTATAGTTTTCTCACTTAATTATCAGTCTCTTAGCTTGGGTGAATTATGCAAATTGATTTATCCTTTCCTTTTTTGAAAGTCACCAGGAACATTTTTCTCAGTATGTTGGATCCATGCTTTGCCAAGACTCCTACAGAAAGTAAACAGTGAGATCAAATTATGCTGACCGCCATCACTGGAAGCTAATGTCTCAAACCACAGACGATGATCGATAATCAGACAACTGAGAAGGTGGAACAGCAATGCGGACGTTAGGACAAAGCCGGAAAAGGTAGAAAGTATAATGGAGAACAGACCTACTGCATTTGATAGTCACTATAAGGACATCATTTATTAATCTTTTATTCAGCCCAGCAGATGCGCATTTAAACAGCTAATAAATACATCAGAGCTTCTTTCTGCCTTGTTGACACACCGACAACCACTGGTTCAAACTATTCTTTTTTTCAAACATGCAAACTATAGAATTTCCAAATGCACTTACATCCTGGCCACTTTATCCAGCCAGAGGGCTTTTGGCATTCATTATTTACAGTTGACTTTACAACAAACTAATTGTATTGATCTTGTGCAGTTTGTGCGAGTTAAAACTACTACACTACAAAAAATACCTGCAGTGGGGTTAAAAAAATCATCCGCCTGCAAAGACATTTCATATGCAAATTAGATTTTCTAAAAAAGTACGAATAATGTCGTTTTTAAGTTCACTACAGTTTAACTGTATGAAGGTAACATCAGTTGTAAGATAAATATCCCTGTTTATTTCACTTAAAAAACGATTTGATAACCCTAACCCATAAAACAGACTGATTCATTATCAGAGAACATGAGCTTTATATTCTTTAAAGCGGTGAGTAACAAAGTTTCTTTAAACAGTTTGTTCAGCTATAATAAACCTTGAAATATTCATTGTTGTGTTTTACTCTGAATATTTTCTATTTAGAATAACACCCCTGTTGCTTGTTTGGTCTACTCAAAGCTAAGTGTAAATTCAACTAATGCATTGTTTCAAAAATTGAGCAGCTTGATTGATTTATAGTAGCAAAGTCAATAAAGTGCATACGTTCCTAGTCTATTTACTGCTGCTTATTCAATGTTGAAATGTCAGCAGACTAAACAAGGAAGCAGAGGAATCCTTTTCGCCAGTCAACATTTTCTAGCTGAACCCTGAGGTGTTCCCAAGCCAGTGAATCTACCCAGGGGTCTCCCAACAGATGGACACACTCAGAAAACCCTCAATGGACAGTGTCCAGGAGACGCGTTCTGAGGTCCCCTAACCAGACACTCTCCTCACCCCAGCTGTGCCAAATATCCCTCCGAAGGAAATCACAAACAGGATAAGTGATAAGAAACGACTCTGACAGAAGCCAACAACATCTGGTAACATGTTTGACTTCCCGCTGAGAATACAAACACAGCTCTCTCTCCAGTTATATAACGACTGGAGTCCTTATATAAGGAAGGGGGGTACAGGTTAAAAAATACTACATATAAGCTCAAATTATTGATGTGAATAAAACAGAACCTAACTGGGAGAATGCAACTTCTTAAAAGGCCATGATTGTACAGCAATGTTACTGAGTGGATCATCTACATCTACATCTACATACAGAGTTTGGCTACAGGAAGCCCTTTAACCAACTAACCAAGTTAGTCACTGCTTCATGTTCTTTAATGCAGTCATCAGCACTAGCTTAAAATTAGAAGCTAGCTAGATGTTTTGTACTCTGTCTTTTGCTAATGTGTGTGTCAGACTTTAGTGAATTAAAAAACTCCAATAAAACTCCATAAACTCCAATTCTGATCCTATTATGTAGTAAAATGTTGGGGGAGGGTCCTTGTTTTTATCAGACAAGTCAATGACTGTACAGCGTAGTTGAGAATGACGCATCAGTTTATTACTGTTATCTAGGGAATTTTTTGTGATTATTACTGAGAAGCACAAAAGGCCTCCTCATTCACCCAGATGGTCTCCGGTGTCTCCCATTGGGTTCTCAGGTTGCAGACACTACAAGTACCATCAGTCGAGATCTGTGAGCAGCAAATTTCCCAGACCCGTCCAGCAGTCTCCCCTGCTGAACCAATTCACCAACAGGTGGTGAGACGAATCTAACAATACAACCACAAAACCAATCAGTGATTTAGGGATTAAGTTAGATATAACTTTCCAGTTCTGGTTTTCCAAAGTACTAGCCACTCAGCATTTTCATTGGCCACAGTTTTGTTTTGGTGAAATTATGTTTTATATGATTAAAGTTGACTATGGCGTGCTAACATCTACCTGAACAAGCTTTACAGCCCCTTTAAATGTAAACCACTATATCCAAACCCACCCAAATCAAGACTACATAACATGTATAACACAACAGATCATTATCAAACATTCAGCTCTGATAAAGTTATGTGTAAAGAAAGTTTTTTTCATGACAAATAGCAGGAAACAAGCAGAACAGTGGCTCTCAGACTTTACAATTGAACCATTCAAAATAAGTCAACAACAATTTGAGCAGTAAACACAGAGAACACAAAATAATTCAATAAACCTACAAATGAAAAAAATCTTGTTTGTGTATTGGTGTACAGAGACTCCTAGTGGTTCAAACCTGGCCTGGCCTGCTTCTCCAATTGCATGACTGACCACTCAAAGCATACCAAAACAGACACACACACACACACCTTCTCAAACACACACCAAGAATCAAAAGAAGTTTCATTATAATACCTCAGCTGTGTATATCACTTCTCACAGCTACAACCAAACAATGAACAATATGTAGCCAATGCTGAATTAGCAAGTTCTACTACGCCACTCATTGAGTAATTGATTAGAAGTGTGCAACACCACATGAAGAAACTAACCTAACAAATGCATATATGTATATAAACATAACTGGAAGAGTTAAATAAAACTGACCATTTAGATGGGGATTATCCTAAAATATCCTAAATGTTCTGTAAATTAAGCACGTCGTTGTTGAGCATGCAGAGCAAATAATTACCTATCACTCACCTTTTCAGTTTGTGCCTTGAAGCCCTTTTGGCACAGCACCTGTTGTGACAAAGCCTTCACACCCTGAAGAAGAAATAGTGTGTGTCCACAGTGCTGACCTGCCTCTGGCTGGTTAAGAGACTAAAAACTCCACAACAATGTCCAACTCACAAAACCCTGTTTGTGTCTGATGTTGTTTGGCAAATCAAACAATGGCATTCCATGGCTTGCAACTGTATTCACTGCTGGCCTCTCCAAATGTAAAGCGCATTCAGACACCTTGGTTGCTGGACAAAGCAGTGAATTTGTGTCACGTGTGGAGTGGGTGGGCCGGGGCAAGTGGGGTGACTGTCCTACTGTGTTTCAAACAAAATAAAATGTACACTCACACTTCTATGGGTTACAAAAAAGAAACAGTCTTTATACAGTTGTAATCAGAAAGCAGACTTACCCGATTTTGTCTGCTGCACTGTCAGACCTGCAGGTGAGGAAAGAAAAGTCAGGGATTGGGTACTGCATCCACTGCTAGTGATTTTGGTTTTAATTCAGTTTAGTCTTGTTCAATTTGGTAATATAAAATTATACTCTATGCTAAAAACAGACCCATGATAACGTGCATAGCATGGTGTACTCCCAATTCACAAATCACAATCATGTGCTGCGTCATCTTCACTGATGACTCATATTACACTGACTAAGCACAGTCACATTGTGATATTACATAACTATCTGCAGTTAAAGAAGAGGAGAAACCTCAGATGGAATTGTAAGAAAATGACAGCAAATAAGCAAACTTGTCTTCATCTAAATTGTATCTGTACCACCACAGATGCCCCGATAATTTGGCAGAGGCAGATGAAATCACAGCTAGTGGCACACATTAGCAATCTGCCTGATGTCAGTTGACCAGAAAATGCAGTCGCACGCAGCACACTGAGCAAACTGCAGCACACACAACAGATGCAGTGAGAGCAAAACAAGACTGACGGACATGGCGACAGCAAAGGCAGGTAGACTTTGGGAGATGCAGCGGTGCACCATCCAGGCAGAAATGCAGCCGTTTTTACCTGCAGAGGAGACATGACATTCCGTGCCCTCTAAAGCTGGCTACAGAACGCTGCTCTCCCTGCAGCTGCTGCAGACACCCCTCACTAGCTATCACCAGCACAGCAAAGAGAAGAGCAGCAAGAAATCCCATAGGTTTGACAGGTACTGTTCCTAATTCGAGCAAGTGGAGACACTGAGCGAGAAGAGTGCGCGGGAGGGAGAGCCAGAGAGAGAATCATGGAAAAGAGTGCAGGACAGAGAGGCAGAGTGGATGTGTAATGAACGATAGGCACAGCTGTGAGCAGAGACAGCTAAGTAGGTGGTTATTATGAGGCTAGACAAGGATTCCTGCTCCTTTATTATTACAAAATGTGTATTTTTTTTTAGCTTTTGGAAATAATGACTATATTGAATATCTAAATTCTGTGTTTTGCAGATGCTTTAAAAGGAGTTGGCATCATCAAAATAATAAAATTAAGTAAAGCAAGAAATCTTTGTGTATTCCTATTTTTTTCCCATTCACTGTGTTTTTGAACAAAGGTAGAGGTTACGTGATATGATGCTAAACTCTGTTGTTACTACCTGCATACCATAAAAAGCCAAATTGAAGACCTGTGCCACCTTTAATTGCCTTAATTTCCCTGGAATTTAGTCAAATAATATGGTTACATTTTTTGTGATTGAATGTTTATACTATTATTTTGGCCAAACCAGTGAAGTCTTGAATGTTGTGCTGGGGATACAATCAAATTCTATACATTAGCTGCTAAACACCATTACTAGGTACCAACATACTAGAAATCAAGCACAGAGAAAAAAAAAAAGACAACAATGCTTCCTACTTTAGATTCCTACTTTCACAGACCTCTCAAAAAACCTTGTAGCTTCAGGACATGCAATAGACACACATTTGCACCAGTGATTTGCTTTTCACACTATGTTAAATAACAGTATTTTAGATGTAAAAGATAAGATCTAGTTCACAAATTCTACTTTTATGATGCTTTTCAAAAGTAAAGAGATAACTCACTGAGCTTCCTCCTGGCTGAACAGCTTCACTTCAGGGATAAAGTATGGAACCACACTTCACATCCTATGCCAGTAGGAGCACATACACTTGGACTGACAGACACACGCACATCACTTACAGTAACTCATTTATTATGAGGGCCTGTTACTGGCACTGCTGTGACAACTGCAGCATAATCTAAGGTGTTATAGAGTCAATGATACTGTCCATCTATCAACTCAAATTATGTCAAATTACTATGAAATCGGCAGATAACTAGAAAAAAGGACTAATTGTAGTCATGTGATCATGACCAAGGAAGTGCCCTCTAGTGGTGTATTAATGCCTGGTAGCTCAATGGGATGAGCATCAGTCTGGTGTCTGCCAAGCAAAGCAAAGTAAAGTAATGCCAGAAATGGACAAATGTGTGTTGTAACAAATCTGGTAACACTTTATAATAATGTTCAGTAGTAATGCCTTTATAAGCCATTAGGTAATAATGAACTAATCATCAACTAAACCTTTATAAATGTCTCTAAGTGATTAAGAAATGTTATGTCAACATGTTACAAATACATTCTAAGACATTTGTAAACACCGTAGTTAACTGTGTAACGGTTAGGTAATAATTAACAAATAATCTGTTCATGCTGCGTTAATCACTTGTAAGTCAGTAAATAACTGCAGTTATTGATTTATTTTAATGTTATTTCACTGCTCAAAAAAATGAAAGGAACACTTTGAAAACACATCAGATCTCAATTGGAGAAAAAGCCATGCTGCATATCCATACTGATATGGAATGGGTGATGTGTTAGCAAGAAAGGACGTCACATCATTTGATAAAAATGAAAATTATCAACCTACTTAATTCAAAGTCACCAAGAAATTGAAACTGAAAAACTGATGCAGCAGGTTAGTCCAATTCGCTTTAAAATGCCTGACAATATGGGCGTGCTCCTTATGAGATGACGGATGGTGTCCTGGGGTATCACCTCCCAGATCCTGACCAGGGCATCACTGAGCTCCTGGACAGTCTGAGGTGCAACCTGGTGGCGTCGAATGGAGCTAAACATGACGTCCCAGAGATGTTCTATTGGATTTAAGTCAGGCAAGCGTGGAGGCAGTCAATGGTATCAATTCCTTCATTCTCCAGAAACTACCTGCATACTCTTACCACATGAGGCCGGGCATTATCGTGCACCAGGAGGAAGCCAGGACCCACTGCACCAGTGAAGGGTCTAACAGTGGGTCTAAGGACTTCAACCCAATAACTAATGGCAGTCAGGGTGTTATCGTCTATCCCATATAGGTCTGTGAGTCCCTCCATAGATATGCCTCCCCAGACCAACACTGACTCTCCACCAAACCGATCATGCTGAACAATGAACAGCATAACGTTCTTCGCAGCTTCTCCAGACCCTTTCATGTCTGTCACATGAGCTCAGTGCGAACCTGCTCTCATCTGTAAAAAGCACAGGGCGCCAGTGCCGGACCTGCCAATTCTGGTGTTCTTTGGCAAATGTCAGTCGAGCTCCACGGTGCCGGGCAGCAAGCACAGGGCCCACTAGAGGACGTTGGGCCCTCAAAAACACACAAACACTGGCCCCGGGAGTGGCGCAAAATTCCTTTTCCAATCATATTACCACAGTACAGCTGATAATAGGCCAACGAAACCATCTATTTATATGACTTTAGTGCATTTTCCTCATTATATTCTTATTATGTTTCTAATAATAAATAACATATTTCTACAGTCTGGAACCTTCCCGCTGTATGTAGAATTTGTTTGGGGACATCGAATATAAGGTTCTATATGAACATCTCCACAGTGAGAACTTCTGTGCACATCTCTGCATGTGTCCACAGTGCTAACTCTATTAATTATTCCCGACACAGATTCGGGATTGGTCAGAGTGTGAGACAATTATTTTGTGAACTGTTTCACACGCTGTGCTTGTGTGTTGCATCAGGAATGTCTGCATATTTAAAATACACGATAACCGCTGCAAAACTACAAAATCACAATCACAACCAAGAGAAGTAGTGAAAATACAATGGCCGAGACATTTCAATCCAGAAAGTAAATGAAGGTTTGACGCGCTTCAACACTGTGGAAACAGAACAGGGGCTAGTCCCACGAATGGTTTGTCCCGTGTCAACAACCCACCCCCCACCGTCAACGGCACCGCCCCCGCCCCCCCAACACTGGAAACCTAGGGGAAACACTGATGGCACATATTGATGTGCCATAGTGCCATCCCTAGTGGACTTGGACTGCCTGGGCAACCTCTGTAGGGTCCAGGTATCGCCTCATGCTACCAGTAGTGACACTGACCCCAGTCAAATGCAAAACTACTGCAAAGCAGTCAAAAAAAGATGAGAAGGGAAAAATGTCTGTGGCCTCCACCTGCAAAACCATTCCTGTTTTTGGGGTCGTCTAATTGTTGCCCCTTTAGTGCACCTGTTGTTCATTTCATTAACACCAAAACAACTGACACTGATTAATAACCCCCTCTGCTACTTAACTGACCAGATAGATAGATAGAACTTTATTAATCCCTCGGGAAGGTTCCCCCAGGAAATTCAGTTTCCAGCAGTAGAACACCGACAGTTTTTACAAAGAAATATATATGAAAAAAAAAAACTAAAATAAAATATAAAAAGGGAAATAAAATAAGAAAATATAAAATACTGCATATAGCAGCAGTGACACAGTGGTAATAAATCAATCAGATCAATATCCCAGAAGTTTAACTGACTTGATACTATTCTCTGATTAAAAAGTGTTCCTTTAATTGTTTTGAGCAGTGTATTTGTTTACATTTCTAGTCAACTAGATGGTGCAGTGCTAAACACAACTCAATACAACCTGGTGCTGCAGTGAACACAGATGAGCGTTTGTTGGTCAGAAGTTGGAAAAGAATTGTGTACTTATGTCTGTACCAGCAGCGTCTACTGGATGTCTAATGTGTAGACTGATGTACAAAGGAGATGGTGGAATAATGTCTGACCCAGCTGTAAGGCTCCTCTCATGCTGGTGAGAAGAAGAGGTTGGTAACTCAACATGGGTCAAAAATGGCTGTCTCATTGTGTTCATCCCATGTTATTATGTCACAAATCATTTGTAGATCTTCTTTACCTTAACAAATGATCTGTGAATGTATACAAGACATTTACAAACCTTTTTGCACCCCCCTAATCAAAAGTGTAAACTGTCGTGGCCAAATGCCAATAGTGAATGTCATGAAGTTGTGAAACAATCTATAAACAGTACTGTCCAAATATGACCAATTATTGTTTTTTGAAATTATTGTCTATTGAAACCACATTTACTGTTTATGATGTAAACGTGTACATTTCACTGACTGATATCTCCTACAAAAGAACTAGTTTATTTATTAGCCAAACCAAATGAAGAAATGTGTGTAGTGTATGACTATAAAACATAAAGACTGTGGTCAGGTCAAATTACATCAGACAGTGCGCTGGTAGACCTCATCTTCAGCCAATCAGATTCAAGCAATTGTGGTAAATGTGACCTGCTCCAATACTGGAAGGCTACTCTCCATAATGAAGGGAATGCTGTAAAACTTTTTTCACACTTGTCATATGTTGTTAGAGGTATCATCTCAACAGAAACAATAACGCAGTTGTGCTTTTACAAACATCGTTTTAAAATTTGTTATTATACACTATGTGAATACTTATTTTGTAATCAGTATGCTGCAATAAATGTTTCCCTTAGACAATAATTTGTCATATAGCTTAGCACAGGATTTAAATATCATTTTAAGCATTTAATATGAAAATATATACTAATATATAAACCATACTTAATACTTAAAATACAGCTAAGACAACCTAAAACAATAACATGCAACAGAGAAATGTGCTTTTTTGTTTTCTTTTTAAATGCCTTAATGAATTAGAGATTAGCTGACACTTCACAGACAACTATGTCTTTTGTTTACTTGCTTTGACTACATTTTGAAATGCCCAATTTAATTAGAAATGGTTTGTGAGGTGTCAACATGCCCAGCAACAGGTGTCCAGTCTGAGCTCTCTAAGAAGACGAGGAACGACTCCCCATGAACCTTTGAATAATGGCCGAATTGAGGAACATGGGAGGAAACCTCAAGAAAGGCAATTCAGAGAGAGATCCCCTTTCCACAAAGGGCTGGACATGCGCTAGTACTTGTATCTTTGTGAGGAGTCATTTCTGTATTACATCAGAAAGGTGGGAACAGTTTGGCCTCATTTTTCTGGTGTAAAATCAAGTCTTAACCCCCAAACATCATGAAAAGCTTAGGGTTAAGACTGGTAAAATGCATTAATCCTCACAAGAATACAAATACATCCATCCAGAATTAGGATCCATGTGATCCTATTGCTGAGCAGAGGCTGAAGACATGCATTGAAAGATTCTTCTGTACCACTTCTTTTTAGTGATCGGACTTTCAAGTTGCTGCACACAGGCAATCAGACATCTCTTAGTCATCTCCCACTCTTCCTCCTTTTTCTTCAGCCTGTCTCTGAGGTCCTCTGTGGCCTGAAGGAGCGATGAGCTGGCCTCCTGCCACTCTGCACGCTCACTTGTCAACTGATCCTTTGCCTCCTTCAGCTCAGCTGCCAATTTATTTTTCTCATGGTCTTACTGAACCTGGGACTCTGCGATCTTCTTCTCCAGGGTAGGTTTCTCCAGCTGCTCAGTCTCCAGCTGGCTTTGCTGTTTTTTTCTCCTGGTGGATCTTAGCGTCATCTGTGCACCTTCCAATGTCACAGTGAAATGTTCACGAACCAAACTTTGCACTGAGAGACAGATTTAGTATGAAAACTTTATAAACAAATAAATTGTAACCAACATCAAAGGAACTGAATCCATGATGTCATGTTACAACAGAGATTCTGTTTGTAAAGTATTCAATTTTTCATGAAAAGATGTCTTCAGCTATGTGACCATCATTGCAACAGGGTTTTCTAATGATCATTTATCCTAAAATTATTTATCCATAAATTAATTAATTATTTATTTATCCTTAAATTAATAAATCTGCAATAGCAAACATAATGTGCTACTGTAAGACATGTTTGTGAGAAGAGTCCAGCTGCCGCTCAGGTCGGGAAGCCAATCACATCGATGTGAGGCACGTCACTATCTTTTCAGACAAAAGTACAAAATAAAATATGCTGCTACTTTTACGGCTCCAATTAACTAAGGTGAACTGTGTTTCTGTGGAAAAACAACATTAAAATAAAATTAAAGAAAACCGCACAATGAGTGCAATGTTAAGGTGTTCCTGGGCAGATGTAAAATTAGATCTTAATCTTCAGTCTTTAAGACGTAGCTTTTAACATTAGCTAATGCTAACTACAATGGGCTCAAAGCTGTTAAAAATGTCTTCCTAGGACAGATATTATGGCACTTTAGCTTATGATATAGAGTAACTTTAAGTGATTGAACTCATTTACAGATCAGGGCAGAATTATTAGCCCCCCCTATGAAAATGTTATGTTAAGTATTTCCCCAAGTGCAAGGAATTTTTAACACAGCTTTTCCAAACATCCTAGTTTTATTTTGGATGCATATTATTTTACTTTGCATACAGAAGCAATATTATTTCAGAAAAAACAAAAGCTATCAGGGTCTGCTGATGACATTACTGATTGTTTCACAGCTTCATGACATTCACTATTGGCATCTGGCCATGACAGATCACACTTTAGATTAGGGGGATGCAAAAAGGTTTGTAAATGTCTTGTATACATTCACAGATCATTTAAGGTAAAGAAGATCTAAACGTGATTTGGGTCAGACATTATTCCACCATCTCCTTTGTACATCACTCTACAAATTAGACATTAAGTAGAAGCTGCTGGTACAGTGATAAGTACACAACTTTCCGACCAACAAACACTCACCTGTGTTCACTGTAGCACCTGGAAAAGATGTGTTATTAGGTTGTATTGAGTTGTGTTTAGCACTGCACCATCTAGGTGATTAGAAATGTAAAAAAAATAAAAAATAAAAAAAAAAATAACTACAGCTATTTACAAGTGATTAATGCAGCATGAACAGATTATTTGTTAATTATTACCTTAAGATTTGTTAATGATCATTACACAGTTAATTATGGTGTTTACAAGTATCTTAGAATGTATTTGTAACATGTTAATATAACATTTCTTAATGACTTACAAACATTTAAATATTTTGCTGATTAGTTCATTATTACCTAATGGCTTATTAAAGGCATTATTACTGAACATTATTATAAAGTGTTACCAATCTATTTGTGATCAAATATTCAGTATCCTGCGTGGAATAAATTATCACAGTCAAATTATCATCATTTAATCATAACTTTGATCTACTGTATATCTCCTCTAAGAATGAGGCTACAGTGGCAATGCACGCACGCACACACACGCACACACACGCACACACACACGCACACACACGCACACTCTTCAACAAACACACACATAGCTCACCTCTCTTCTTGGATGAATGGAGTCAGGAAACGTGTGTTGTCATCTTCATGGCTGCTCTGTTGGCTGCTCTGCTGGCTGCTCTGCTGGCTGCTGCATGGCACGCAAGAGAGAAGTGAGTCATTCAATCATTACATCATTACACTATGGCCCAATTAAACTGCTATGTAAATGTGAGCTTATACATTTTATGTTATGTATGAACCAGGGCTTTTCCTAATGTATTAGTATGTAAAGTGCCATGGTATTTTTTGTCTTTGCAAACAAGAAAAACAGCAAGGAAAGAATAAAGGACATAAAGCAGTGATATGAATAAACCTCAGTTTACAAACTTTCCAATTTCTCACATTTAGTAAAATATCAATTGTTTTGCCCTTTAAAGGAATTTAAATCTGTCAAATTTGTTACTGCCCGGCCTACCTGTCCAAGACCTTGCAAATTCTATGTCAAACATACATATAGCAGCTGTCGACATATATATAACAACTTGCTCTGTTGTGATAGTGGTTTAAGTCCTGCATTTGCACATATCCAGTAATAACACTAGAGGGGGCTATGTGACATATGCAAAAGATAAGGGATCTGATACAGTAAAATGTGAATGTTACAGATAGGTATATGAATACAAATAGAGCCATTAACCCATAAAACATACATGAGTAGTTTAGTACCAAAAAAGTTCAGGTTTAGAAATTGAATATGTATTTATTTTTCCATTTAACTGTCAACAGGTCAATAGAGCAACAGTAAAGTTGACACATGAATGATATCACATTCGTGGCTGTCAATTTGTCAGTAGATTATTCACACATTTCAAATTCTGCTGTTATTCTTTCCCACACGTTGACATTTAAGAATAAAGCCAGTCTGTTGGTAAAGGTCTTCATTAATTCACACACCAACTCTGCAGGGTGCCATAATCTGTTTTCTTCAGCAGCAATGGACTGTACAAGGCCTGAAGGGATGCTGGCCTGTATGAAAAATGCAGATTTTGGGAGGTTGATATAATTGGTATGCTGTGGATGCAGTCTATAAATAGCTATGAACATTAATACTTTGTTTCTGTAGTCTGCATACTGTACAAGGTACATTTCACACTAATATAACTATGTATGTGATAAAGAATCTTGAGTCTTGTATACTATTCAGTATATTAGTGTATAAAAGAAAAATAAAGATAATGTGAACCACATACCAACCTACCCATTTTAATTGCTATATATATATATATATATATATATAGAATATAAGAGAATACAAGACTCACTGACCTGACAGTGTGTAAAACTTTTAAAGTATTTTATACTGTAATGAATGAGGTTCTGAGAAATACAGCTGCATAAGAAAAATTACTGACTTTAAAAGGTCAGATTTCAAATGCAATAACCAGAACTTTTAATACATTTCAGCAGGTGTGATCCAGAACAGATATGAAAAAGGCACCACTGCACTATAATACAACTCTTAACAAAATCAACATTCAACAGATTTGGAGCAGCTTTTAAGATGAAGATGCTGTTGTTCTCTGTAAAGAGATTTTTCAGTTTTCAGCTGAGAGTGAGAGTGTTTGAAACTCTGGAGACCAGTCCTTTTCTGATATATCTGGTACAGGTGTTGTTGGTCTGCATGTTGTTCTTAAATTATGATCTGCAAAAGCACCTGTGTTCGGGCTGGTTCCTGCAGTTGTTTACAATTATGTCCCTATCATTTAGAGTAAGTTTATTTGAAACCATATGAACAGGATGTTGACATAGTATGGCCCTCAATGAATTATTCATCACTCTTACACAATTGATGGAATATGCACTTTGAACATGATAGCAAGTAGGCGTAACATAATACTGTCACATTTAATCAACAATGACAGCCATTAGTGGGACATTAAAGCCACACAAAATGCATGAAATAATGTATGATTATGTATTTTATTTCCATTACTGAGTACACAACATTTGGCTGTCAGTCATGTAAATATAATGTAAGTTGTAATTTACTATAGTTTAACATGTGATGCAAACCAGTTACAATTAAAATTACTTTTACTGGAAAAAATACTTTGCTTTCATGCTGCTAGTGTGATGAGACCATCTTAAGAACTGACAGAAGTTCATCTGATGTCTTGTTTTCCTATTGTGCTTTGTGGGGTTTATGGGGTGCTTTGTGTGAAATATTAAAATGCTTGGATAAGGTGAAAGCAGTGAAGCCTGAAGAAAAATACTGCACCACTTCCTCAAAATAGCCCTGCTCTTATCAGCTGAATCCACTGTGTCTGCAAAGACGTACAATAATACACACATGAGCACATATACAGTTAGGTTAGTACAACTACAACACACTCTGTGTTCTTTACAGTACAGTAAGTACCACTGGAACTAACAAATGAAAAACATGAATTTGATTTATAAGGTTTTATAAGGTATAAGATTAATTTAATAAAACATAATTTAATATAATAAAACCTCTCAACTATAACTGTAATATTTATTAATACTTACAGTATTTTTAACTGTTTCCATGAGGAGAGGACCATTTCAACACTGTTACAATCTCAAAAAACAGACCACAAGAAAAAGGTTCTAAGTACTAATGTATTAATGCCTGCCTTGTTTGTATATTAACTTGGCAAACTCAGCAGGTTTAAAGCCACAAACCCTGTGAAACTATTTGTTCGTGCACTGCTTTTACTAGAAACTAATTATACTGCACATTTTGTGCACTGTTTCATGGTCATAAATAAAGTAATAATTAGACAAAATACTACTTGAAAGTGACATAATGATATTTTTGACATAACCTCTCTGTAGTTTAATTCTTAAAATGTATTAGCCTTTGCTGGTAACGCTACTTCAGCACATTAACACTTGAAATTGTACAAGGGTATGGCTTCTCATTTGTTAAATAATTTACTGTCAAGATATCATAAGAACCTTTACGTTTTCAAAGGCACAAAATCACTCCACTGCTTATTCAGAGAGTTAAAGTGCTTGACAGCCATGGGTGTCATGGTCGTGGAGGCAAAGTCCAGCGACTTGCTTATGGAGTTAAACTGACAAAAATGCTAAAACTACAAATAAAGTGCTGTAATACTTCAGCTTGACACAGAACACACTAAAACCCAATACAATTTTGACATGATTTTCCATTTGCTTCTATTAAACTCTAAAACTAAGTATGAAAGTCAGACATAAGCTAATATATATACATTAAGAAGTTAAAAATTAAAATGTGGTTTAACAATGCACAGCTCAGTTCCCTCAGACAGATGGGGACAAATTACATGTTAAATTTTGAAGTACTGTATAAGTATTTCTCTTGGGTACTGCAACTTCCATGGGAAATATTGCATTTTACCTTTGCTACATAATATGAATAATGATAATAATAATAATTTATACTTTAATGAGCCCCTTGGAAAAACTGTTGCTTGGACAGG
>JAUBNQ010000005.1:11959068-11981783 GCA_032353495.1 Ctenopoma kingsleyae | reverse complement strand
AGAGTTCATGGACAGCCAGGCTGAGTGGAACTCAGACTACCAAAGTCTGAAGGAAATCAACTCAAATCTTGATGCAGAGCTGAAAGAGACCTCAGCGAAGCTAGAAGACAAAGCATCAGAAATCATCCAAAGAGAGGCGGAGTGGCAGGCAAAATTTAAAGCTCTGGAAGATCAGCTGAAATGTGAGGTAGCTGAGAAGGAGGCCAGTTTTAAGAGGATGCAAGAGCTGGAAAGAAAGAGCAGAAAAGAGGAAGAGCAGTGGCTCCACAAAGCTATCCAAATGGAAGAGAACATCAAGCTTCTGACCCAGAGGAACAATGAACTTCAGGTATTTTACCTCAATTAATTTGGTGGATTATAACAGCTTGTTTCAGGTTTAGGTTCATCCTTTTCTAGTCAAAATACTTAATGTGTTCTCTGTTTTTAGGAGCTCGCCCTATTGACTGATAAGGAGAAGGCAAAGATTAAAAAAGAGGCAAAGAAAGCAAAGAAGGAGGCAGAGAAGAAACTGAAGAAGGAGAAGAAAGAGACGGAGGAACGAGAGAAAAGGGAAAGAAAAGAGAATGAGAAGAAGGAGAGAGAGAGACTGGAGAGAGAAAAGAAAGAACAGAAGCTCAAGGAGGAGAAAGAGAAGAAGGAGAAGAAAAAAGCAAAGAGATGGATGAGAGGAGACTAACATCCTTTCTCCCCTGTTAACCTCTTCCTTTGACCCCTGCAGACCTTTTTCACAGCAGACATGCTACAGCAGAAGAAGCACAGGTGTATTAGTGATGGCTGAGTTCCGTGAAGAGGTCCGGCTACTGCGCATGCTGACTCAATGTCTTCGCTTAGAGGGACACTTCGTGGACTGTAGTCATCATTAATAGTAATGGCACCTGTGCTTTTCCTGCTGTGAGAATGTCTGCTGTGAAAAAGGTCTAAACCCTTCACCCTTTCTTCCTTTTAGAACTGGTAGAAGGGTTAAGTTGTGTTGTGTTTTCTACACGGATTAAAAGAAAGCAAAGAAGGAGCTGAGTGGAGAAAATAGATTTTCTAATAGATTTTCTCCACTCAGCGACACACCTGCTGAGACGCACTCTAGTTATTGGCACGTAAAATGTGAAGTTAGAGCCTCCAGCGACCATAGTCAAATGTCTTCCCAGGGCCAGAGCGAATTACTGGTCCTGCCAACCTGCCCAGTGCCTCGTCTGCTGCTCCTTGGTGTTGTATTGATCTCTGTTGCCTGTTGCTTGCTGCCTCTCTTTCCTCTTTCCACTCACCCCAACCGGTCGAGGCAGATGGCCGCCCACCATGAGCCTGGTTCTGCTGGAGGTTTTTTCCTTTAAAGGGAGTTTTTCCTCTCCACTGTCGCCTAGTGCTTGCTCAAGTGGGATTGTTGGGTTTTCTACAAATATTCTGTATGTATTTACAGTATATTCTGTGTAAGGTCTTAAACCACTGTTTGTAAAAGTTTAAATGACCTTTCCCCCCTGATTTATCAGAGTTTCTTCACCGCTACCCTCCCTCTCAGTCCCTCAGGTCAGCTGACGAGCTGCTCCTCACTGTCCCAAGATCTAAGCGGAAACTCAGAGGGGATACAGCTTTCTTCATTAGTGCCCCCAAACTTTGGAATGCTCTACCTCTGCACATTTGACAGGCCCCCTCACTGTCCACTTTTACTTCCTGGCCTTCAAGTGAGATTGAAACTCATATCGCTTTTATTTTGTTTTATTGTTTAATTTGACCTTTTATTTTATTACTTTTATTGTTTGTGTTGGATTTGTATTGCTTTTATGATGTTCTTTAGCTTTTATGATGGTGTTTATTAAATTATCTCTGTTCAGCTTCAGCTGGTTTTAAAGCGCTTTATAAATAAAACTGAGTTGAGTTACACTCTAAAGTGCCTTGAGATGACTTATGTTGTAATTTGGCGCTATATAAATCAAGTTGAATTGAATTGAACTGAAAAATATGAGCACTGAACCTTGATGTGTGATTCTTTCATGTAGAAGGGGGAAAATGCCTGCCAGTGTGAACACGTTTATTGTATCAAAGCCTTCTTATAGCCCCTGTAGAAGTTCAACTATGAGGATACGGACTTCAAGATTGTTTGAAATGTTTTTAATTTCTTCTGCCGTTTAATATCCAATAACTATTAGTAATAATAATAATAATAACAACTGAATAATAACTGAATTAGTGTGTTTTCATTCACCATCAAGAACGCACTATTAAAAACATTATCTTCATTGTACACAGAATGTATTTTAATACAACATTTGCATTTTGACCAGAATACTCAGACTTATGTTTAGAAGCACAATTTAAAAATTAGACTCATAGTATATGAATCCAGCTAAATGTGGTTGTAAACACTCAGTCTGAAAGCCATATTGATTAAAAGCAAGTGCTAATATTTTTATGAAATGTACTTTTCTTGATTGATAGCTAGCTTCAATTGTGGAAGCACTGACTGCACTATATAGCGGACACGTTTACATACTTAACATTGGGAAACCACCACAAATTAGCAGATCTGATCAAAGCAGCAACACAACTGGTTTAAGGAGTTACAGAGCAGCCAGTCATGCCATTGTACACAGAAATGCATGAATGATACTAACACCTTGCAGCAGTGAATTGACTTGTTAGGCAGTAATGACCACTTTACCTACACCCATCTGTTTCCAATTGTGTGCGCGTGACTATAAGGGTGAATGGTGGCATGTTCAAATCATGTCAGGGTCAGTGAGTCTGATTGTGTTCCAGTGATTGCATGTCCAAATCGTTAATGTAAGTGTTAAGTAAGGTTTATTCAGCACTCCTGAACATTTTTCAAGTGTTACTTAAGGGAAACATGTTCACACTTCACAATAAGGGTCACGGAGAGCCTTAATAAATGATAATTACAGTTAAGGCTTATTATGCTCTACTGGGCATTTTTAAATTGTTACTTAAGGGATTTTTGTATTGAACTGACAAGTTTAATGTCTACATGAAGCTGAGTGAACAAATTAACGTATACATGAAGAGCGCTGGGCCCACTGATCTCAACCTTTACCATAAGGAAGTCATACGTTTGGGGATGAACAAGTAAGTGGGCAATCATAAGCCTTAAATAAGCATTCATAACACACTCTTATGTTAACAAAATGGCCGTGCTACAAACTTGATATGCATGTTAATTAACATATTTATCAACCATTTATTAATGCTACTTAATACCTGAATTAGCATGTAAGCCCTAAATACATTTCAACAAGAGATATTTGTGAACTGATACTTACTGTTATTTAGTGTATTGCTCAACGGTTAGTTAATTTGTATTACTACATCACATATGGCTAAAAGGGGTTGTTATAAATATCAATATATAAAGTTAACAAATACCATTAGTAAATGATTAGTAAATACGTTAGTTAACGTTACTTATCTGTTAGTTAATGCTCATTAATGCTATGTTACTTAATGTACCCTTATTGTAAAGTGTTACCGTTCTAAATATGAAAATAAACAAAGACAATGAAATAATATTATAATCAATTAAATTTGCTGCCCTTATAAAACCTTATCTTTAACTTTAGTCTTATTTTAATTACTCACTTATGTAGCGCATCAATAAACATAACAGAGCTGCAGTACTGACAGCCAAACATTAGGTGCACTGTGAAGCTGTGATGATATTATAAACTATGCTCACGAAACAGGCTTCACCCCATCTTACCTTTTCCTTCTCCTGTGCTAATATACTGTATAATTTTTACTAATGCTCCAGTTGGAGTGGCCTCTGATTGAACAGCGACTTATTCAGAATAAAGGAATGTATTCTGCTGCAAATAACTGGCCACTCGTTCCTTGTGGAGACCAACTTTGCTGCTGTGCTGTTCACTGGTCAGGGAAGTTATTGACTGTAAAAAGGCTTCATTGTAAATTTAAATACTGTAGCAAGGTTATTTTAAGCCACGAGTCACATTAGTCATTTATTATTTATATAAATATTGCATTAACAACTATAATGCTACAAGGGGTGCTAATAGCCTATTCCACAAGGCTCTCTCACAAATGTTGAGGGTTTTCTTTGACGTCATACATAAATCTAAAAATAAAGCTACTACCAATGAGCTCCCAAAGTGTAACCTACATCCCAGCATCCTCTTTGTAACAAGGGCTCCCTCCTCCTCCTCTCTGGCTCATGTCTATACAGTCTTGCTGCACTGATGAAGACCCAGACACTGTGTCTTTTAAAAGCAGTCTTGTTACAATATGGAAACAGGTACAGATCTTTGGTGAAACACAAGACTGTGTGTACTGTTATGTAAGATTGTAGTGAAGATACATCTCATCTCAAGTATTTAATTAAAAGAAAATAACAGAAATCTCTAGAACTGTCCTCTTGTGTCTGATGAATATTGCTAAAATTAGAATGCTATCTGAAAGTGACGCTGAAAAACTAATCCACATATCTGTTACCTTTAGTCTGGTCTATTGTTCTTCACAAATAGCATGTCTCACTAACTCTTTAAAAAGCCCAAACTACTGCAGCCAGAGTTTTGACTGGAGTTAGCAAGATAATATACTGTATATCTCCTACTTTAACTACACTCCACTAATTCCCTGTAAATCTAGAAAAAATTTTTTAAATCCTTCTCCTTACTTACAATAATCTTAAAGACCTCATAGTACCATATTAATCCAGCAGAACACTTCACTCTTAGAGTGCTGGTCTACTTGTGGTTCCTAGAGTTTCAAAATGTAGAATGGGAGACAGAGCATTTAGCTATCAAGCTCTTCTCTTGTGGAACCAGCTCCTAGCTCAGGTTCAGGAGACAGACACCAGCTCTACTTTTAAGACTAGGCTTAAAGGTTTCCTTTTTAATAAAGCTTATAGTCAGAGCTGGTTCAAGTGACTTGTCAAGTGAACCATGTCTTAGTTATGCTGCTATAGACTTGTTGTTGAGCTTCTACATAATTCTATATAGTTGTATACAGTATATTTTCTACATAATTCTGTAAGGTTTTAAACCTGACAGTGTAAAGTTCCCTGAGATGACTTTTGTTTTATTTTATTATATGATTAGATATAAATAAACTGAAATGATGCAACTATTAAGGAAGCTGACACAATCTGAATAAATTTAATTAAAAAAAAAATACTGTCTGGGTTTGATTTGTTAACTTGGCAACAACTTGACTAGGAATGCTGCAATTGAACAGTACTGTCACTGTGTTGTCAAATTTATTCTGTACAGTCGCTGGATAACTCTTCAACTTACATTTAATACCTACATTCTTTGGAACAGTCAATCTTTTCAGTAGGCTGCATATCACATCCGTATTTACACACTTCCCATACTTAGTAGTTCCCAACTGGTAAATTGGTACACATATCTTCTGGCTCTAGTGACTCCCAGTAGATATTTTCAGAGCAAATAATAAAAATAGAAATCATGAATCAGTCTGTTATTTTGAAATAAGTAAAGAAAGAAACCAGTGTAATATTTTATATTAGTCTAACATGGGAAAGAAGATTAGGCTCAATAAATGCAGTCAAGTTTTATAACTACGCAACTGCAAGACTTGCCTGAATTGGGACTGATTGGTTCTATTAGCTTTTGCTTTAATGACAGTAATTATGAGCCGTTAAATGACGCTGGCTCTTGAAGCTCTGACAAGGCATTGTGTGTGGATGTGTCACGCTATACCACCTTTGACATATTGCTGTGTGTATGAGTGTATGTGTATGTGTTTATGTAGCTGTAGATTTCCTCCGGCTGTACTAACTGCATTATTCACATAGAAGTGGTCTAAAAATAAAGTGCCTAAAATTCTGATGAAATCTGAAGGGTCTGAGCATATTAAAGACATCCTTGTCTAAAACTAAGAATTAAGTGGTAAGTTCATTTTTTGTTATGAATATACATTATCTAATTCCACACAAGAATGTTTTTATAAGAGACTAGTGCCACAAGCTTTGACAGTGTTTTACAGTGTTCTCCTTTTCAGGAACAACACTTAAATGAGTGTTTAACCTGTTTTAGAAAACTACCAAACATCAATACCCAGGAAATCCTACACTGAACAGAATGCAAAGCACAAAACAAGCTGAGCCCACAAAACCTACATACTCTCCAGCACTGATGTGCTGACACTAAAGGAAGTCTATAAGAAACCTGTATTATACTCATTTCAATATAGGTCAGGTCAATGTTTTCTAAAACCCAAACAGTTAAAACACCTGAACCACAGGATGGAATAACAACCACTTCTCCCCAGCGTACACTCCCATACAAACCACATATTTAAGAAGGCAGAAATATGAACAGACTGTAAAGTGGCATTGTATAAATGATAGATTAAATGTCTAGGTACTAAGTTTATAATGTAGCCTATGAGAAATCTAGTTAAACCGAATCCTAAAAAAGACAGGTGAGCAGTATTTTACATTTTCACTTGGTGCAAAAAAAACAAAACAAAACAAAAAACAGTGTACAGTCAGAAAAAATAAAACTCTTATAATCACCCTAAAGAATCTAATCTTTAAACAATCTCTCTAAAACTACTTTACTTGCAGAAACCCTGAGGTAAAGACAACTGTGAGCAACAGCTTGGTTTGTTCAACTGTCATTTCCTGTGGGGTTAGGAGGCATTTTCCCAGGACTGACAGTCACAAACAGCTGAGAAGAGGGCCTGTCGGAAACTGGGAGACACGAGGCTGTGAGATGCATTCAAAGTGGTCTCATTTACAGAGAGAGCTGGCTACAATGACAGTAACCAACTGTTAAGTTTACTAACTGCTCTTGTTGGGTGCATGTTGTTGTGCTTCGTGTGAGTTACAGTACAGCCCATTTCACAGTAACAGAATCTCAAGTGCATCAGTACATTCAGTAGTTTCCTGGATGTAACACATGGTAAATATATGCAAATGTGGCAACTCTACAGTGAAGACAGATTGCCTGAGATGCTACAGTCACCATGTTGGCTGAGAAATAGCTCTAACACCTACTAAAAGTGTTTCCTAATGTTTTAACTGAATAACTTTGCAGCCTAAAAAAAAAAAAAAGTTGATGAACTGCTTCCAATTTTTGTATGTGAGCTCAAGACTGAAAAGAAATTGATACGGTTCTTCTCATTTGTTTGGTTAAGATAGCAAACCATTATTGTATTTTTCAAAAAGGTCACACTGTGCCTTAATTGGGCAATTTTTGACTATTTCTGTTACAGCTTCAAATGTCACACATTCTGTCTAGACTAAAAGGACAGAGACTATAAATTCCAATTCTCCTGCCTCACAAATAAATCACACTCGCACCCACCCACATACTGAAATGAACATGAACCTGCTGCGACACATGAGGATAAACTGCAGAGTCAGCTTGTGCCCCCCCCGAAGACTTTTTGCCAACACATGCTGTGCAGCATGTGAATGACAGAGCAGATGTGTCCTCCACAACAGCAGACACATTATAAAATGAATTAACTGAGGATCAGCGTATGTTACCACAGCATCTGCTGATTTTTCTAAGTTTCTCATTGCCTACATTGCACATAACTAGGTCTAAATCTTTACCATAATGTAGCACTGATTACTTCATGTTGTAAAGCACTGTAAAACAGCATTATTAATGTAATCTGTTCCATGTCGTTGCCTTAAAGTTCTGCTCCCAAAAGGGCATCAAAGCAACCACAGGACACATCAATACTTCCCCAGGAATAAAGAGATTATGTCAATGTCACTTACAGGCCACTGTCTTTTACCTAAAATAGAGTAAACACAGGTAATTCCTGATCAGAGTACTGTTATACTGTGAATTTTACAAAGACCAGTAGAAATATTACATCTACTGGTTAAAATGTTTTAGCTATGGTGAAATAAAAATAAAAAATAACATTAATTAACAACAAAAATATAGAGAAAACAGTGATAATCTTATAAAAGGAATTACACTCTATTCTCTTTGTGGTATTTACTATATTTTATGTATATTAGTATGTGGCGTGCAGCTCATTTAGGTGCTAAACTACTTCTACATAGCAGGACTTAAACCTACAACCCTTTTATGTACACAGGCCAGCTACATGGATGTTGAAGCCAGTGCCAGTGTCGAAAGCATGGAACAAACAGGACCACTGTTTGACTGCTAGGCTACATGTATCAAACTATACATGCAATGAACTACTGTGCAGACTGCTTGTGCATGTTTTGTATGTGAACCATTTTATTGGCAAACACCTTTATAACTCTTTAGAAACAAACTACACAATTCATTTCCTTGTAGATTCACCATTTACTTAAATGGAACCATAATGCAATTACGGCTTGCTGATGTTTGAGCAGTCACATTAGATAGATGTGTTTGGGTTAACACTTTGTAAAGTTGGGTGACGCACACAAAGCAGCATCTGTCTCAGACAGCAAGTGCAAGTGCGTTAAAGCCCTTTGCTCACAACGATGCAGGAAATATTCATCTACAGTTAATCGGCACATCTATTTGCTCGACTGAATGAAAGTTCTGGTGACTCGGAACAGTTCAAACTAGAGATTTAATCAAACATTAACGACAAACTAACTGCACTAAGGCTGTTGTTGTGCTGCATAAAAGCAGTAAACGTCAAAAACACACCAGTAAAAGTCGGATTTGTTTCATCAGTGTCTGAGATGCGTTTTACCTTCGATTCGCCCTCGTCAACTCCCACAAACTTGTCCGTGTGGTGCAGTCACACACGGTGAAACCCGGAGGATAACTTCATGCGCGGCTTATCCATGCTGACAGGTAAAACACATCCGGTGAAGCCGATGTTTACCCGGTGGAACAGCAAACTCAAATCAGTGCATGATGGAGGCGGAGACGCGCTGCTCGCTACTTCACGGATGAGAGCCGCAGCGAGCAGACCACTGAGCAGTGACCTATCAGTGTCTGGACAAACGCCACAAATGACCTCCCTCCTTTTAACCTCTTAGTGGCCTGAATGCTGATTTATATTTCCCACAATTTATTATTTATTATTGTTTATGAAATTTGGTATGTGTGAATCAGGGTGTGTTTGCAATTAAATATATGTGCTGAACAAGGTTTCAGGGAGTCCTCTCTTTCTCTAGAAAGGAAGAAATATATTTAAACCTTTATTTTGTGCTGTGCACCACTATTACTTCATGGCTTTAGGTTGCATTAATAAATGTTGGATTTACAGTACCCAAAAAATTGTATGGATCTTTTAGTTTTATGTCATAAAATCAAAGTAGATTAATGTGACTCTCTTAATATTAATCAGCACAGCTCTACAAAGGGGTGGAAATTTATCACGAATACAAAACACACATCACGCTGTCATGCTGCAGTTGACTGCATCTCTATGTGATAGACAGAGAGATTTTGGTAAGTCAGTATTATCATCATCAAACCTCTACTATGAAGACAAAGAAACACTCCAAGCAACTCCTGGAAAACAATGTAGACCTTATTTTTTTAAGGTTTGACTTGCAGACTGAAATGGCATCTGAAAGTACACACAGTTTTCCTTCATCTACTAATACTACTGCTGACACTTCAGCGTTACAGTATATTTAGTGCTATTTAACTAACACTATGTTTATATAATACATATCTTGGCATGTATCAGATGTGTTACAATGTGTAGTGGAAAACAGGAGAGAAAATAAGACAATAAACACATAATACAACAGGAGTTTTGTGTGTGGGAGTTAGACTTGAAGCAAGACAGTCATATACTGTATTGCATGTTGTGGTGTCTGCACAGAGTGACTGGGTAAAGAAAAAAACAGAAACGCACCAGCAGGCTCGTTCAGATTTTCTAGACTTTCTCACAATCTGTATTTTGTTTTCACTGTGGTGTTTGTGTCAGTTTTCACATGTTGCTTCTGTTGCCATTTCCTCTACTCGTGCATGTCTACATGTCCCTTTTAAGTTCTGTGTGAGACTACAAGAGATATTTCAACACAACACATACAGTAGACAGCTCCAACTTTCATGTGTTCTTTATTCGTAGAGTCAGACTGACCTGGATAAGAAACTAACCAGTAACCAGTCACAGATTATAAAGGCTGCCCTTCTCTACATCTTTGGGAACAAAGAGTTAAAGGTTACAGACAGACAGTGTGGGCAGTCTGACTGCCAGCGTGTGATTAAGCTGTGTGTGTGTGTTTACAGTATGTATTTGTGTTTCCACACCTCCCTCCTTCTGTGACTTTTTCTGGGGCCTTGTGCTTGGAGCATGAAAAGGCTGTTGTTGTGCAGAGAGGACTCAGTTCTCTGGATTCTACGGAGAACTTGAACAATGTTGCTATTGATTGGAAAGTGACAGAAAGAAAGAGAAAAAGACAGTCCAACAGATGAGACAGAGACTGATCTACAGCTATTATCTGATTACAATCAGCATCATTCACTGTCACAAAAAGACTTCTGACCAGAGGAGTCAGGCTGACTGAAGCTTCTACACCACAAATACATGTAAGTTAGTTACTTTTTCAGACTCATTGGTGGATTTGATGAAGAGACATTTACATCAAACCACAAATGGTCTGGAACTTCCACTGCAGAGCCTTTATACCATGTAGATTGATTTAATGTATTATGCAGCCCATTTAATATTTATCCCCCTAGCCACTTACAATTATTTAAACTCCGATATCTCATAAAAAAATATTCACTTTAATCTTCTCAAGCTACAAAAAATGAGTTATTTCATATATTTAAAAAAATACAATCATGTTTTATCTCCTACTTAAAAGAACTTTATAGCAAGCTCCTTAGAGAAGGCATGAAAAAAATTGGTAGTCATATAAAACATGTGCGGCTATATTATGTTTAGAGACAAATAAGCAGGAAACTTAACTATACACTAACTAAACTATACAATACTAAACATACAATTAATTGTGTGACTTGGACAATTTCCCCAGATATATATATACAGCATCCCATTTCCAGAAAAGTTTGGAAATAATAAAAACTAAAATCTATGATCTGGTAATTCACGTGAACCTTTATTTATCTGACAAAAGTACAAACAAAAGATTTTTTGTTTCCACTAACCAACCTTATTTGTAAGTCTGAGGCCTGCAACACGCTCAAAAAGTCATAACAAAGACATGTTTACTGTTGTGTTCATCTTTCCTTTTAATTAAATATTTTTTAATTAATTAGGAACTGAAGATACTAAGAGCTGCAGTTTTCTAAGTGGAATATCTGCTTGTTCCTGCTGGAAGAAGAACAAGACTTCAGTAATTTAGCTGCTCAACAGTCTGGGGTCACTGTTATCTAATCAGAGGACAGCTCTGGACTGTGGGCAGGCCAGTCAAGCACATGCACTCTGGGTGTACGACGCCACACTGTTGTAGCAAGCCTTGCTGAGCACATAATACAACAAAATTACTGACTTCACAGGAAAGTTGCATTGATCCCAATATATGCATCTGAATAAATGATGTGATTGGTACCTTCAAAAATATGCAAGTCACCCAGACCATGGACAATGAAGGAGCCCATTTCTCCAAAAAACGTGGACTTGTCTGACCACAGAACATGTTTCCACTGTCTTTCAGTTCATCTGACATGAGCTTGCAACCAGAGGTCTAAGTGGCATTTCTGCACGAAACTGATGTTTGCATTCCTTCTTGCATAACAGGGTTTCTGAGTGACTTACTGTGTCAAGTGACAAAGGCCTTTTCAAACTACTCCTGAGCTCATGTATCCATGACCTTCAACCCCGAAGTTCATGGACATTCAACAGCAGTTTCCACCCTTGGCCTTCACACACTGATATTTCTCCAGAGTCCCTGATTCATTTCACAATCTAATAAAGATGGTGAAAGACCTAAATTCTTTGCAATCTTGCATTGAGAAATAATCATTTTGAACCGAATGACAATTCTGTCACAAAGTTTGGCAAAAAGTTCTGAGCCACAACCAATCTTGCAAAGACTGAGGCCTGGGTGTATGGTCTTTTTGTCATGATACCCTCACCTCTTACCAACTAACCTGTGAAATGTGGAATCGTCCTGGGCAGTGTTACTTGAACATTTTATCAACTTTACCAAACTAAGATTTGTATATATACATTGTCTATATATATAATGGTCTTCCCAGCATAAATCACCTTAACATAGTCCATGTTTGTGTGCTACACTCTAAGAATGTGCTTGCAAGATAAAAGGCTGCACAGTTGGCTTCCTTGAGTTGGGTACTCAGCTTGAAATAGCTACTGTTTGATAAGACTCCAGTTATACTGTGAATGGGTTTTGTTACAGTGAGTCAGTGCTCTGAGGAATAGGAAATCTCCGTAGGTGCTGCAGAAACGGTGTAGTTAATGGCAAACACTGAGTGACTACACAGTCATTCACAGGCACTACATTACTGCCAACTGGACAACTCTTGAACTCATAAAAGCCCATCTCAATTATCCATTAGCCAACAGAGTGGCTGTTGTGTTTCTGCATAAATATAGACACATATTTGTAAGTGTCTGTAGGTGAAGAAAATTAAAATGTCACTTTACAGTATAACAATTTTAACTTTTTGTGAAATTATCCCACATTTATCTAAAAGTTAAATCTCTATTTCATATGGTTTACTTTCTTTTAACAATACTGTCTACAATGTGTCACATGTGGCACATTTACAGTTGTGCAACTCTGCATCTGTCAGTAATGACGCAAAATCGTAATGATAATGAGGGTCTTACTTTACAGCTCACCAGTCAACTACTCAGTGTCTATTTTACAGGTAGTAATGACTGAATGAGGAGGGGATTTCAAATACTGCCAACAACTCTGCTGCTGTGTGTATGTCTTCCAATACTGTACTGTCAAACTGTCAAAACTATACTACTGTATACTGCACAAAAAAACTACAGATTATATTTCATTGCCTTGTAAGGTGTTTCTGTTATTTTGGCCATTGGCTGACATGTGTACCATTTAATGAGTGTGTTTAAGATTGGTTTCTACATGTCCTGACATATAACAAACCATCAACTGGCTGTGTGGAACCACTGATTTGTCGCATTTTGCTTCAGGACTGATAACCATGAAATTAATTTCAATTGTGACATTTAATGTCACATTTAATGTCTTTGCTACACAATTGCTGATTCATTTCAGTTTTCTTAAAAATAACATTGATATGAGTGCTTATTTAAAGAAAAGCTGGAAACCGAAACTTCATCACCTGATTTCTAAGGTAGTTTTAGTGCTGTCAGGCTCACTGTATACTGATACCATATACAAGCTGTCTTCGGTTGACAGCGTTGTCAGGCCATCTACTGTGTATGTACTTCATTGCATATACTGCACATCCTGCTGCACTGTACAATTTAATGTATCTGTGACTCTGTAAGTGCTGGGCAGATGGAAAAACAGGGAAAAAAAAGGAGGGGGAAAAGAAAAACAGAGATTGAGTAGAAGAATGTGCAGGCTTTGCACCAATCCTGGTGAAGTAATTACAGTAAGCTCCAACATCACATTTATCTTTCAGCTCCCAAAGAACGGAGAGAGAGGGATGTGTAGTTATTTTCTACTTCCCTCTTTCCCCCTCACTGATTTATGAATAGACTCTTTCACATACATTTTGTGTACCAGATATGAGGTAATAAATATACAAAGCAGTGGTAGGGTACTGACAATTTTGCTTGGTTTCCATGGCAACAATTGGAAGATGAATGGCCGTTCATTGCTAAATTTAACTGTTTTTATTATTAAACTTTGTTCACTGGTATGTTGCATGCAATGGTGTTGTTTTCTATCCATTGTCTTTGTTCCAGAATATGTTACTACATTTTAGCACACCATACTGTAGAAGCAAAGAAATATGCTGCCAGTGGGTTGCCACACCTATACCTGCACATTCACTCTCTCTCTCACACACACATACATATACACACACAGAAAAATAAAAGGAACAAAACAACAGGAAATCACAAGGAACTACCACCATATGTGAATTATAGGTTTTAAAAACCTCTCTAATGTGCATCATAACTTAAAAGCAAAAGAGTCAATATTTACAAAAGGACTGAAGTTTAGTCATATTCACAATCAGAGAGGATATGTGAAGGATGCATATAGCATGTTTTTCTATTATCATGCTGATTTTGTCCCCTCTTTCTACTTTTTTGTCTCATAAAGACATGACCTGTCATTAAAATGATATCAAGGTACATTATGGGAATTGCTAATGTGGTGCCTCAGGGAACCAAACTACTGCAGTAAATCTGATACAAAAGCATCATTGGAATGGCCTCAGTTTTTTATGAGTGAATTTGTATGCAGTCCCTGATAAAAGACAGTGTAGTTCTCCTGTTTAGTTAGGTAGCCTATAGTCAATCTCCAACTTGAGAAGCACAGAGAAGTGTTGATTCGACTGATGCTACAATGGATTTTCTGAAACTGTCATGTCCATTGTTTCTGTCTGCCCACTGCACATGAGATGACTCAAATTCACAGGAATTCACAGGAACAGCTAAAGAGCAACAGTCAGTCAGCTGACTTTCCTTTCTACAACACCACATTTATACTGGCTGAGAATATTGTGTAAGAAAAAAAATTCTGTAATGATGTAGTTCAAACAAGTAACCATATGATATTACTATAGTGTCCAAATTGATTTCTTGACCATGTACGCATTGTGTTATGAATCAAGTGTATACTGTAACACATTAATTATAAGCAGGGATAAATTGCAGACATACATCACAGCCGTAGACAGTTGACAGGTTAAATACAGATTAATAATTTGGTTCTTAAAAATACCTCAAAAGCTACACTGGCTTGTCAGGTTACCATGGTAATTCATCATATGAGCAGCTCTCCGGCTGTAACAAGCATCTTTCACAGCAGCTGCTGAATTTGAGGTTGGAAACCAAAAAAAAAGTGTAAACATCTACCCAGACACAGGAGAAAATAATATACTTGAAATCAACTGGCATGGAGTTAGACATGAATTATTAATATACTTCGAAGCAAGTATATTTTAGGCATATCTGAGGTACTGACATGAAGATTAATCTCGTTGTTTTGTTTGTAGTAATCATGATTTAAACAAAAAAAAGATTGATCTGTTTGTTTTTCCAGAAAATAAGTAATAGGAGACTTACAGCTACAGCGCATCAGCTAGAGTACACATAGTACACACAAAATATGCAAACATCTTTACTAATCAGGCTCCAAATCAAACTCAATTGAACATGCACACAAAGCAAGGACAACTTCTAATTTATCACATCATTGTCTGATTGATACAAGCAACGAGAACACAGCTAAATAAATTAGCTTAGTATTAGCCTGAAACACATATCCTCATGTCTGCCTATAGATTCACTCTTCTACACAGTGCAGTGGGTAAAACATTTAGATGTTCTGGCCTGCTACTGTAATAGGTGTAGGTGATCCAGCTGTGATCCACTGTGTAGAGAAGTAAATTATACCATTTCGTTTTTTCCTATTCAGTAACAAGGCAAAATTTCCCCACAGTAGTCTAATTTCTAGATGATGTCTGATCTTATACAGTCTTTAATGTATAAGAGGAGTTAGTTAGATTATGCAGGCTTTAAATCTACAATATACAGTACTATATTACAGTATATGTATATGTATAGCTTGGTGGGTTGGGTCAAAGCAGTAGACCTCTGAAAAGCACCTCGGGAGTGTGGCTGTATGTTTGTTGTCTGACAGACAACTTCTAATTAGGATTTCAGCTCTTTAGTCTCTTTTGAAAAGCTTCTGGCAACTAGCCTAATGTCCCTTTCAGTATGTGAATATGTTCAATGTTCTTTTTGTAAAAAAATAAGACAAACAGTGTGCAGCTGGGTCTGCAGACAGGGACAATCTGTTGTCTCCACAACACTCTTTGATAAACTGTGAAGTCACAGTGGTGAAAATCACACTCCCTGAGGCGTGATGCTGCTCAATATGTCACTGTGGCTGTGTCTATGTGCATTTTGCACTTTCTAAACAGGGTTTTACAGTTACCAAAACATTTACTGATTCTGGGATATCATGTCATGTATGTAAATTCTGTTTAAAAAAACATGAAAATGTTGTAATATATGGTATTTGTGTTTATTACTTTAGATAATAGATGTTTTAAAGATTAAGATTAATTGGATCTATATTATTTTAAAGGCTCTGGAGGAGTGGGCTGGTTGAATAAAGTGACGATTTACATCCTCTATAGCAGATCTAGATTTGCGTGGTTCGACACGTTCACTCTGATAAGTCTATCAAGGTAAATTATTATAGATTGAAAAGAATCAAGAAAAGGTTAATGCCATGTTTTTACAGATGGTGGAGATAAGCTGGCACTATTTATGTTAGCAGAAGAAAATGTAGTTATAATTATTGCAACCTATTGTAGAGGTTGACTCAGTCTCTATACTGTACAGTATGGTGCCCATGGGTGCTACTTCAGCACAGATAATGAGCCTCAGATTTTGACAGAAGTACAGTATGTCCATCCTCCAGAGCATTCTGTCATAATAAGATATGAAGTTGTAGACTGATGGGCCAGGATTGTGGCTTAATCTAAGAGTTGCTATAGATTTGATAGGGGCTTATTATGTCTGTTTAGACAGATATTTAATATTTAGCTGTGAATTCACAGAATCTTGTAAATTGACAGGCAACTACCAGGTTATTGAAGAACTGACAGCACGTAAACAACCAGCAGCATTGTTATGTTTTGGCTCATCAGTGTAGGTGGTTAGTGATGATAAAGAGATATCCTTATATGATAATATATAGTATAATAAACTAATACAGTTTATGAACATTGTAGTCACAGTAGGTGGAACAAATATACAGCTATATACTGTACAGTTGATAAAGCAATCTCTGCTAACGCCCGTTTAATAGCTCCTCTATTGCTTTTGATCGTGTCCCACCATCTTCCTAAGTAAATGGAGGCAGTTGTCATGAAAGGCTTCAACATTGGCCTACAAGCTTATGTTCAAAGAGAAGTGTGACAAGTTCAAGAAACTTGATTTAATGTCTAATCAGACACATTTACCTTTCTGTCACCTCTGATGTAAAAGTAGGTTATTACCCATGTCCTTCTCTGAGCCCTTTTCTAAAGCCAGAGCGTTTTATTATGCAGATACAAAGACAATTCTGTATCATCTAATTATGTTGTATAATTTCAGGAGAGTTCAGTCCTAGCTAAGTTAGGGTTATTTCCTTCAAACTATCTCCTACAATAATACTGATATGAAAGAGCAAGAAGAAGAAAGTCAGTGAGTTATTATTACTTTTGCACAACAAGCAAAAAAATGTATATTACAACCAGTGACATAGGTGAGCAGCCACCATCAGGCATAAATAGCATCTGGAAACAGCTACAGTAGGCAATTAGTTCGGAGAAAATAGGCTCCTTTCCAGTTGCTACTGAACAAAGTGTCAAATATATTCAGCATCTCTCTGAGAACCACAGCATCAACTGCTCATTAGTATTTAATGGAGAAAGGCTTTACTTTTGACAGTAATAGATATCTTCAATTTTTCTCAGTTTTCCCTGAATCAATATGCACTCCAGTTGTTGAACAATACAATCCTAATGTGAACTAAATGACCCCTCTGACTACATTTATTGATATTGATTTATAGGACAAAAACACAGCCAGTCAATACCTAGCATACTTTGGAGTACCTTTCCTTAATGAACTACCTTGGGAGTCAGATTTAGTCATGGGCTTCAGGAAAATGGGAATTCATGTTATATCTTAATCAAAACAGATGTAAGCAAATTTCACTCCATATCTTATTCATAAACTGTTTGATAAATTATTTACAAACCAGAAGGCATCCATAATACACAATTCAATTTGTCACAATTACCTTCAGGCTTCTCACTGAGACCAGCTGCAATGTTCAGAGCATTATATAACAGCAATAATGTTACAAATGTTTCTCACCAGTCTACTGTAAATGCTATTCCAGCTTAGCGGAACATAAGACAAAACAGAAACAGCTTCTTATTTATGGATGTGATTGGAGGTGATGACAAAATGCATCTGCAGTGAAAGCCAGATGGGTTGTCGGAAAGTTGTGAAAAAAGAAAAGAATGACAAAGTAAACGTGAGACAACGATTATCCATTTAAAGAAGTTATAACCAGTTTTTGCTGCCCATTTTGTTTGTGTTCCTCAAGCAGGCAGACTCATTTTCAAAGTTCATTTGTTCACAAGACAGTACCTTTGATCATGATCCATCTGTTGCATTTAAAATGACCTTTGTCTTTTGTGCTTAAACAACTGACCAACAATTGAGCAGTTACGTTTAATGTATAATGAGATTATATTTCTAGAGAAATTACACAGTGCTAAACGGTCACCTTGTGAAAACACAAAATGTCAGAATTACAGACTGTGACGATCAATGACAGCTCGACAGATGGAGGGGAGCAGGTGTCAGTACAACGTCCAGATGATATATTAACAGACAACAAAGACATTTTTCAGCTCCACTTAGGATCAGCACCATTTAACATGTTCTTTGGCCACATAAATTTCCCCATGTTAGCTCTACTGTATTGTAGTATAATAGCCAGAACAAAGTAAATAATCATGTTTTGACAGTAACTGTTGAACAAGAATCACAGGTCTAATAAAAACTATCCATGGGATGCTATAAATACATGTTCATTTACCTGCAGAGACTATTAAGCTCTAAGAAATACATCAAAATATTTGTTGTAGCATATCTGCACTGATATGTTTTTACAGTTCTAAAGTAACTCTGCTAAGAATATCTGCTTTACATACAAAATACTCATCACTTATTTTTTAAACCTTCACGGAGACTGTGAAATAATGGTTGTTACAATATATTGTAATATGAAAAATCTGTCACATTAGGAAAAAGATATATTAAAATCTCCTTATGGGCACTTGTCAAACGTCTCCTCCAGCTTAAAACCAACATGTTCTCATTCCGCAGCATTGGTCAATGATTCATTCTCTATTCTCTACATGACTGTGTGGAGTTTCAGCTTTTAAAAGGGTCACAGTTCTTTCAAATTACTAATGAAGGCCATCTCCAAGAATCAGAAAAAAAATCACTTTCCTTGCTACTCAGTCAGAATGAAATTGGGAAATCCATCCACTCAATTAATCTGGCAGTTTTTACATAAAAGGCTTCTTCTACTTTGGAAGTTCTAATAACAACCTGCTGTGTGAACTCAGTTTGTTCATACAAATCAGTCAGCATGATAAATCCCCCTCAAGACAGAATGAAAATGAAATGACCACTTTGCTTTGATCTCACAGAGTAACACACATAGTTTTCTTTCAAACATACTGTGTGGAAACCTTCCCAGGAGACATACAAACCTCTACAGTAGCAAGCCATGTCTATGAAGAATTTATCATCTAGTTGATTATAAATAACCTATATGTGTTTTTGACATAGTGTTACATGATTAAAAGTCATGTATATATCAGTATACATGTATGGGGATGACCTTCTGTTTTCATTTTCTAATATATTTTTGATTCACTCAGAATTTGATGCATGATATATTGCCCATAGGCTGCAGTAACAGCTGAACTGTATAATGCTGTGTAATACAAAGCATGTTAAATGTGATAGTACACAATATGATCTTAGAGGTTTTTTGTCATTCCCAATATATTCATTTTTAAAAATACATTTTAATAATACAAGTTAATCATTAGACAAAATCAGATTTTCAATTATTAGTCACAATAACAGAGTGAGAAAATCATAGAACACACTGTATTATTATAATAATGAAGTAGATTATGCTGACACTGCAGTGCCTCGGCTGCTGTTAGCCGAAGGACTGCTAGTGCATGTGAGATTTCTACCAAAGTCTAAAGCTAAAAATGCAACATAGCTTGTGGAACTTGAGACCCTGTTTCAGTTAGCATGCATCAAACAAAGTGTGATAGTGAGATGTGTGAGATACATAGGCCAAAAATAATCTAAATATATACATTGTGTCATGTTTTTTCAGAAGTTGACACAAACAAAAAGAAGTTGAGCACTGCATAGACTCAGAAATGCAACACATACTGTATAAAGGAGTCAGAAACTTATGAGAACTCCTGGGTCTCATTAGAAATAGTATACAATGAAAGGAGACAAGTCTCTTGTTTGATTTCTGTTGTTCAGGTATGGGTTACAGGAGTTTTGGACACATCCATTAGGCTTAGCAGCCACGTCTATGAATGTTGGATCATTTTAATGAACAACACCATTAATCCTACTGTATGTAGCTAACAATGACATTCTAGTTGCCATATAATTACATTTGTGATGTGTGTGACAGTCCTGGGCTTCCTTCATCCTTCTTGGTGTTTGAGGTCTATTTGTAGTTGTGACTGTCTTGCAGGTTGACTAATATTCTTCACTGATGTGCACAGCCCACTGAAACTAACTAAACAATACCAGAATGTCTTAAATGAGGGAACCCCACAATTACAAACCCTGTTTATAGAAGTACAAAGAAATATTTTTTCAGTTTTTTCACTGAAAATGTAATTTTAATTTAATTAAAATTTTGACTTTGATGCCTGTAATACACTAAATGGGACAAAAGGAAAAATAAGATTTTAAAAAGTTTGTAAAATATTCAGGTAACACCCTTCTGATGGCTGAATCAGCAGGTTAATTAACAGGTGAGGGTATCATTGGTATAAAAGGAGCATTCACTAAAGGCTCAGTTTTTGCAAGCAAAGACTTTGTCACACCACTTTGTGCCAAACTTCATAAGGAAATGGTCAATCATTAAAAAAAGAGTATTTCTCACTGCATGACTGCAAAGAATATCACTATCAACAACATGATTAAGATAATATTTAGGGACTCCACTGAAATCACTAAGGGTATTTATCCACTGTTGAATGTGCATGACCTTCATGCTCTCTGGCATTATGTGAAACTGTCATGCTCATGTAATGAATACAGTCACATGGAATCGGGAGTACCTCAGAAAAGTGTGGTCACTTAACACAGTCTGCTGCTGCCAGGAATTCCACCTGAAGGCAGCACCTTATCCCTGGAAATGGATATTTCAGGGGGACAATGTCAGGCCTTGTTCCTTGTGTGCTACAATAACATGGCTTCGTGGACACAGTGTGTGTGCTTGAGTGGGATGGTAAGCATGCCTCTGTCCCAACTTGTTTTTAGTGTGTCGCATCTCTAAATTTGCTCATATCATTCTAAAAAAAAAAGTCAGAGGACAAATGAGGAAAATCTAATCAATCAAATCAAAAAGATAGCTTATAGCTCAACTAAGACAATAGCTGATTTTCTATCACCATCAAACTAAAAAAAAAGCAGAAAGCAGGGGACCTAACAAGACAAACAACAAACATGTCACAACAGTAACAGGAAAATTGATACCTGTACTGAAGAGCTAAGGGCTGCAGGGTTTAGCAAGGTCCTGTTGGATCTGATCCACACAATATTAAGGTATTCAGCAGGCAACGTTTGTGATTTAGTTTGAATTAGTCCCAATATCAGCAAAAGAATTTAAGATCAACCAGTGAAAAAAAGGTGTCAGATATTGAACTGTGAGAGCTGTATCTGAATTTTCTTTACAAAGACAATAATTAAAATGATTAATAGTTGTTGGATGGTGCCTGCAGCCTTTCAGTCTTGGACCTCATGTCCCTCCTCCTCCTCCTTCTCCTTCTCTTCTGGCACTCAAACTTCAAACAGATATTGTGTAACACTATGCTTTGCAATTAATTATGCAATTATTATGATTTCACTTTCAGCAGAAACCGTAGAGGAAAGATCATAGCCATCACTTACTGGTTCTGTCCAATGGCTCTCTGAAAAGTGGAAATGTGTCTAATGTTTTATAACGGTAAATGTCCAACAAAGACACACAGGCAGAACTTGCATACTTGCAAATTACTGCTGTTAAATGGACTCCAGGAATAAACAAAAAATATAAAAACTCTTCTCCCATACAAACATCACAATGACAGCAGCTAATTACCGAATGTGCTGTGCCCACCCCTGGTTATTGTTTTTGTCTCATCCGCTCTCTTGTGTGACATGTAGGAAGTTAGTTTTGCTTTCTTGTTAATTTCCCAGTGGTAAAGTAAGTACTTTCCTTGCATTAGCTAAATGATCACTGGATGTTATAATTTCTGTTTGACTAGATGAAAAACTCAGGAGTAAGGAGCAACAGAATTGAACTAATATGTTTTTTTTTTTAAATATCCTGAACACTGATGAAAAAGAAAAAAAATAAACAAAACATACACACCAACAAACAAAAAATAAAACAATTGCTAGGAACCATTTTCTTATTGGACAAAGTTGGATAAGCTTGTTGGATGTTGTTTTTTTTGTATTTGACATCACTGCTTGCTGTTGAAACACAAAAAGACACCCAGTGGCCAAGGGTAACTTGTCACTCTATGCAAAAATGTTATAAAGCAAGATTTTTCTAATGTGAGGTATAAAGAAACATTAAAATTACACCATCTTCTATCACAAATAATATGAAATGTGAATTAAAATGTTCTCTTTCACTTGAGTTAATGAATCTTTTATCTACTTATCTACTATCTACTATCTCCAGAGATGAAAACACATAATCCTGGAGCTGCTCTTCACTGTACCCATTCATCTCTATTTCACATGTAGATTTGAAGTTGAGACGATTGTACTTGATGCTGATGTGGGCTTAAATCAAAACAACTTTATTCATTAAAACAAGTAAAAGTAAAGCACCTGCTGTCACACCTGAA
>JAUBNQ010000005.1:11943704-11958968 GCA_032353495.1 Ctenopoma kingsleyae | reverse complement strand
TGCTGATGTGGGCTTAAATCAAAACAACTTTATTCATTAAAACAAGTAAAAGTAAAGCACCTGCTGTCACACCTGAACATCCACTGCAAATTAATTTGAGCCATTTAAAATAAACTGTCAACGTGGCACGTGTGAAGTTCCTAATGACACAACAACAGATGCAGTAATTCTTAAACTACCAAGTCGTGAATGAGTCGATAAGTCATTATTCACTGTGTGGCGAGTGCTGGCACTAATTTTGACAATATAAAACTCAGCATGTCTCCCTACAATAAAGTCAGTCTGGCTTATGGCAACACCTGTTAATACCAGTCAAACATGCCAACTATGCTAACCCTCTGAGCGTTTGATTTTCATTATGGGAGAGCAGGTTATTAGTGAGGAAAGGCTAATAAAGACTGTTTATTAGAACAGAGATTACATGGGGATACATTTTCGACACAGGCCACTTCAGTTTTATTAAATTTATTACAGGGCACTTGATGTAAAGGAAAAGGCTTTAGAGCTAAGCACCTATAAGCACCCTGTAACCTAAAAGTCTAGTCCCACGCTAGAAACACGCTATTAAACTATATAAAGCATTCATACAGGAAAGAAGAAGTATATCATACTGTGATAAAGAGAACGTGTACTCTCCAGATGGCAGATGGTGTCAATGATAATGATAATGCAGCCTCTAGGTGCAAGGTGGTGAGAAGAGGAGGCCAAAGCGGTAATTTACTGGCAAGAATAAAAAATTTGGTATCATCGTTCATGATCAACAAAATTACCTCTAGGAGATTAATTATAAGAAAATATAAGATAGCCTCAGAGTCAAACCCAGACTTCAAAGGAAATTACAATATTATGTAGTATGTCCAACATGTCAGTTTTTTACTCAGTTGAAATGCTTTAATGGTTTTAGTAATCAAGAAAGCACAACTTTAATGTACCAGTACATCACAGCACAACACATCTACAGCTTCAACTACAACTTAAAAGCTCTGACCATAATTGGTACATTAATTTATCTTTTAGACACGTTCTCTGAGATTTGTCCAACAGGCTGGAATTGATTTAAGTACAGCATTGTAGGGATTACAAATGACCTGCGCTGTCAGTTTTGTCTGGAGAGGAAGCCACAGCATCCTTAATCTATAACTAGTGAAGTAAGTTTCAGTATGGGTATGAGACAGCAGCAGAGTGACCCTGGGAACACAGTAGGAGGGAATCCAACATCAGTCTTCATTGTGAGCAGGATCAATGAATGCTAAAAATAAACACATTCAACTGACAGGGACAAAATACCACACTTTGAACTATGCACTTGCAGACCCCTCTCCCCATTGGGCAAGCTACATATATTGTTAAGAAGTAAAGATTTGTTGGTTCATTGTTGTACAGTACAAAATGCTCTGTGTAAAACGATAGAGACAGTACTATTAGGAAATCATATGCAGATATGATGAAATATTTAAATACTTTCCTGTCTTGACAGATGGTTCTGCATCCTCTGAGTTAAACTGTTAACTTATTATATAGCATTAACTTCAGAGCAGTCTTATAGAAGATGTGATTGAATAGGGTCTGACATTGAGGTTGCCACGTCTGCTAAATTTTTAATTAGCTCCAAGCATAGTATTTCTATACTCAGGCATGCAGGGGGTGTTAGTGCTGGATGACTCAGAGAGCTCTAATCATGTATATATCAGTTAACAGTTTTTTGGCCTTACTACTGTTAACTTTTTACTGAATGTTCAAAGCCACCCTACAAAGGAAAAATAATTTGGAGGACATGAGTTTATACAAGACGTTAGTCAATATATGTACATATGACCAGTGAACACATACAAAGTTAAAGAAAATAAATTCTTCATCAAAGACTTTGCATAAATGTAATTAATGTCATCAACACTTGTAACAGGGCACAGAATAGGATCTGTCAACTTTTTTGTGTTTAAGCTGCACAAATATGACCAACATGTCCCTGTTGCTTTAATACCACTGACTGATGTTCTTCGTTGATGTGATTTTTTGGGAATCTTGACATCTTAACATCCAAATAGCTTTTAAGGTTTAGTTGATAGATTAACCTGTTGTGTTGGGACAGATCATTTGCTCTTAGATGATTTGGCTTTTGGTATCAGTGGTTTGTTAATGCACATATAAAACACAAACAGTGTTTAACTTGTCATATGGCATTCAGTTTGATTGGATTCATCTTGGCAGTTTTGCCAGTTGTGTTTGTAATTCTCATTTAGTTACCTCTAAGTCCTCAATTCTGTGAGAAAAACTAGTTTGCAATAATAGATGCCACTTGGAATTTGCATTTCCACTTCATTTAGTTGACACTCCACATATTGCAGTAAGTGTGCAGATGGGAAATTATTCTCCTGAGCAAGGATGCTATGACAGCACGCAGCTGATGATTGACATGCATCATAATGGGGATGAATCTGTGCACTTTTGGTAAAGTCTTTCTAAAACTTTCATGTACTCTGACATATTTCAAAACAAATCTGCAATGTTACACTGCCAGGTCATTAATTTTAGTGCCAGATTGTTGTCTTATTATTATTATGTCTTATTATTGTAATAGGTACAATCAATGCTCTGTTCCTCTGAACATCGAGAGCAGGAGATAGAGGACAGAGACAGACTTTGTGTGAGTGAGGGGTGGGGGCATTGAAAGTGAAGGTGAGCTGCTATTACAAAGAGACAAGGCTCGGTTACTCAGCTATTGTTTCTGATGCAAACTTCCCTACATTGAAAAATCTCAAGTTTTTACTAAATATTACTGTCATCTATTTTTCAAAGGAAATTAAACAATACATTTCCAACAATGTTGGCAGCTTGAAACAAGCCAGCGCATTGTGTTGAGAGCTTTAAAAGAAAGACTGGCAAGTGGCCATGTCATTTGATGTAAATCCTGAGTTTGAAAGAGAACAAAAGTAAAACTAAATTTAAATTTTAGATTAGAAAATTAGATTATATGCATATTTATTGTGACTGAAACAGTTATTTCTCAATTAAGCAAGACCCAAAATAGCTCTTGTGCATGTAGCACAGTTTTTCTTTTTAAGATTTTAGTTTATTGTTTGCTTTACAGTACAGTGAACAGGTTCGTGTGTGGACATTTTTGCAACCTAAAATGGGACCCTACATTTTTCTACAACAGGAACAACACAAATCCCAAAGTCTCTACGCGTCACACCACTAATGCTAAACCTGCAACACGCAGCATCACATATACTCTGGGGACAGGTCCTATTATTTCCAACCCAGCACCTGCTTCTGTTACAACTTGTGCCACCATGATTTGTTGCCTACAGCTGGTCCAGCCATAGTATTAGTATATAGTATATATTTACACAGGGTGATTTCTATGACAAAAGTGCAGTTGGGTGCAGACTCAGGAGAAAAAATACTGACAATACAGAGCTGCCCTTCAACTGTCATGCCCAGTCTTCACTGTAGACCCCAGATTATCCTGGCATGAAAGAACCAACGAGCACCACTGATAAAAACCAACGAACAGTCCCATCAACTAAGTCATGTTAAATAACTCCACTCCGATGAGGTGCTGATGTGGTGGTGATGGAACTACAGTACTTCTTGTCCTCTCATCGCTCTTGGTACTGCCTGTAAACTACGATTTCAGACATACTACTTGCACACTGAGCTGTCATATTCATTCTGCACATTCATTCAAGCACATTCAAGACAAACAGTACAGCAGAATGCATATAAGTGCATGCAGCTTTTTTTTTGCTAAGAGGTGTAGAGACGAGCTGCCATACGTTACCTCAGTGAGCAGAGCAGGGACCGGTCGCTGGGTGAGAGTCAAAGATCATTCTGCCAGTACCATCTGTCAAGCATGTTGGGTATTTTGGAAGTAGGAGCGAGTGTCCCTCTCCCTCCTTCCTGTGCGCTTCTCTCTCTCGGTTCACTACAAAGTCCTGTGTTACATTAGAGGAGAGAGACGTACTCCACAAGCAAGGGAATCCTCCGTCAGACTAAAGCTAATCTGAAGCAAGCTTAAATCCCCCCTGAGAAAATTGAAGGACGCACCTCCCTTTTCCTGTAGAATCGCGACTTGCCACTGCACAAAGCCCTCTCTCTCTCTCTGTCTCTCTTTCTCTGTGTGTTTCTTCTGTCTTCTTCTCTGTTCTATTCCTCTCTCCTTCCTGATCCTGTTCCACTACACTTGCTCGCTCACTCACTCACTCACAGGCATGCATTTGTATCCTCTGTGGCTAGAGCACCCACTGAAACTGTTCACACAAACGTGCAAATAACACACTGAGACAGACACATGCAAAAAAACAGGGTTTTTTTTGTGTCTGTCAAACTGACAAACTCTGTCAAACTGTCAAACTCCTGTTCTCATAGAACAGTTTTTTTAGATTTGTTTACTTTCTACAGAATGAGCTGTTGTACGTTAAAATCTCTTTAAACTTATTTCCCCATGAGCACATATAAGAAATGGCTTTAGCGTATGTGTGTGCCTGCGTGCATAAACTACTATATGTGTGACTGAATGCTCTCTAGACATGCTCTATTTTGAGCCTTTAGTTGTGATGCACAACAGAAGAAAGAGGACAGCAAGGCGCTGAGAATCTTCCCTTCAATCACCCCCCCAAACACCATCATCATACTGTGTCTTCCACTCTCCCCCTACACTCCACATCTCTCCACATTTCTCTCTAACTGAGAATTTCCATGCTTTAAGGGCAAAACAGCAGGAAGGAAGGAGGCAAAGAGCTGTTGATATAAATAGCGCTGGAGTGACCTGAGCCATTAGGAGGTGGTTCTGGGGATCCAGCAGCTATAGTTAGTTAGATAGTTAGTTACAGCAGTAAGCTGGAGACTGGGACAATCACTGTGGAATTTATTTTTAAAATGAGCTGCTAAAAAACATGTAAGCATGTAAACATTTAATGTTATGCATTTACGTTATGTTCCTATATGTGCAGGTATCACAATGTGAGATGTAGAAGTGCCAGCTCTGTTGATGCAATCCTGTGTAGACTGTCAGTGGGGATCCAGTAGCTACAGTTAGTTAGATAATTCACCTCACACTGCACAGTGCTAATTATGGAAAAAATAAAGAAGATATGTTAGCAATTTTAACTATGTAGATGAATCAACACTAAAGTAAGCAAGCATATTAATACAAATAACAGTCTGAAATGTATATAAAACCAGCTTAAGAAAACTATAATCCAGCAAGCCTTGACATTCTTCAAAGAATTTTAAAAAGGCACAAAGAGTTCATTGTGATTAAAAAGTAAAAAGATTAGAGCTGCCATGGAGCTCAAGGTTGAAAAAGTGTGCACAGAGGTGGAAGTCACCTGCCTGCAGAGTTATTTCCAACATACAGCAGGAGACCAATATAAACCTAAACACAGAATCTTTATAGAGAAAATAAATTGTACTGAAGAAACTAAAATTAATCCATGTCTAGGTAAATCTAGTAATTAGTTTTGTCATTAGATGTGCATCCATTGTACAGAACTAACTGGGTATGAAGACGTTAATTACTTAGTTGCTACAGAGTTGTTCTGAAGGTGTAAAAAAACAAATGTTTTCTCCTTTCTTAGCAGTTGAGAGGCATTTTTCTGTTATTAAAGTGAGCTCTCACAGATCTAATAAGACGCAAGGTCAGGGAACAATCTGCCCTGTCAACTAGCACATAATGAAAATGTGTATGCCCTGTGTGTTACTGTATATTGTGGCGGTAGTCATTTTTTTATGATTAAACTGACGAATGTACTGTTTAAGCTGCAAGACTAAGAGTCAGAGTCTGACAGGAGCAAACACAGAAATATTATGATGTGTCACCTAAAATTAAAATAACTGAGTCTAAATGTTTTTCGTTGTGTCTATACTTCTGCTTAACTGCTGAACCTGCGGAAATGCAGTTTAGAAGTAGTAACCTAAAATTAATCATAATCATTTTTATCTGTGTCTCATTGTTATATTTAGTTTATTTAGCAGTGTTTAAATAGTTCTCTACGGAGAATTCTGTCTCAATGCAAAACTGGATTACAGTCAGCTGGTTCTTGGTTGACAGGTACTTGCAAATATTTTCCTCATGGTGGACCACAAGTTAGGTGAGAATGATCCTTTGGTAACAACTCCATACCTGTAATAATCATATGTCTCTCCTTCTCTTTCTTAAATATGATTTTTTTTCCCCAGCATGACACTCTCAAGTAGCGTTCTTCTGATCTCTTAGTCCACTTCAGAAGGAAAGACATGTTACTGTACCATGCCAACCTGACTATGAAACTAATGTCAGTTTGACCCAGATCCTTGTGTGACAAGGATCTGGGTCTAACACATCAATAATCTAACAAATCTCTTTGATTAAAATAATAAATCATGTCAAAACCTTAGTTTGGTAGCACAACAATCTACTTTTGTCATGCTAACATACTAAAATGTTACTTTAAACTAGAAGTTCCCCAAATTAAAACTTGCATAGGATATTCAGTGTTAATAAGGAATAGCTGATAAAAACAATAAACAGCTGTAAAATATTTTACAGACAAATCACTAGTTGAAAAAGTATGTCAAGATGGGATGACAAATAACTGATAGCAGTAGCTTTAGGTTTTTGCTGCTTTGTTACACAGTTTTGCATACAAATGGTGTTTTTTCTGCACAGTGTTATATATTTGTCAATAACCTTGTGATTCCTTTTTGAGTATTGTTGAATAGATTAGTATTAATACCAATATATACTAAATATATTGCTTACTGCAGAAGATTAATAACTTACGGAACATCTGGCTATACAGTCAGTAATTGGTATAAGACCTACCCAGCTGGGACTGTGGCTGCACTAGCAGCAGATGGTTTCTTGAAATAAACAACAGTATTTTCTGCTCATCATTGTACAGGAGGGTGTTTGAGATGTGTATGCAAGAGAAGTTATGTCAATATACAGTATCTGTGTTGAATAAGATAATAGGAAAACACTTCAGTATAAGGACTGAATGATTTTGTTGTTCAGTGTGTGTCTAAACTGTTACATGTAGAGATGTCAGTTTGAATCTCAAATTTTGGATTATAGCTATCTTAAAAAAAGACCTTAAGCTGGTGTTCTTCTCTGTTACCGTGGTGTGACATGTCTTTGGTAAGACCGTTTGTGTCTGTTGAAACAAATTCTCCCTCTAAATCCATATGTATTGCATGTATAGACCCTCAACAAGGATCCATCCATTTTAAATAAGCTCTAATTGCAAACGAAAGGCATACAATAGCAATCAGCATAATTGCACTTTGAATAAAATTAAAAGCCATCTCATCTGTCATTCTCTGTTTAGACTTTAAGAAAGAAATGGCAGATACCTGCTGTCAGTTGATTAATGCACTGGTCCTCAGTGATGATGCCCTGCTGTTTATCATCAAAGACAGTATATTTAAAGCTGCATTCATTAATATGTATACTGTACATTGCTCTTAATTATTATTAAAGTATGTTATATGAGAAAGAACAGTCTTTTTTGTGTTTAGTATTAGGGTTTTTTATTAAAATTTTGGTTTTAAACACATACACATTTACTCTATGTGTCAGTAATTACTGACACCACAGACAACGTTAGTTCAAATAGTTCATCCACACAGCAACAGAACTTCTGCTGTGTCCCACACTGGGTCATACCCAAGTGCTGTACACAATCCTTAACAGTTCTGAGGGCGGAATGACACCGACAATGTGTGAGCAGCATTTGTGTGAGCACCTGATTGTAACAGTTAAAATCTCAGGACTAAGGTTTATGTGTTTACATATATATTTATATTAATTTACACTTTGCAGTTCCTCATTGATTTTAATAAAACTGAGTGATATATCTTACCTCTTCCTACTTTTAAGTTCTTCTATTCAACAACACTATGAGAGTTCTCAGCATGACCTCTTTCTCCAAAACAACAAAGGGGGGACACAACATTAACAGTGTAATTAAAGAAGAAAGAGGAGGAAGATAAAGCCATGGCACAGGGGAAGATTTTGCTAAAGTGACACTTTCTTCCACCCTCTCTTCTCGATTTCGTCACTATGAGATTTCAGGAAAAAAAATTATACATTTCAGCATGATTAGTGAAACTGTTCTTACTGCATAATGTATGGTCACTGAGAGTAAAATTATATGCTTAATTTTGATGAGGCAGCTGTGTGGAGGTGCTGCACTGTATTATAAGCCACAAACTGGTATTTTGTGTTGATACATGTATAATCAGGGATAGAACTGGATGACTCTTCTTAGAGTGGATGAATGGTATTTGATTACAGAGGAGCTATTACCAGGCTTAAGTACATGAGCTAAATGATACGTGTCCCAGAGTGTTAGAGAGAGGAGTGAGATAGCAGGAGATGCACAGAGGGAAAAGATATGTGTGCACACACGTGTGTTTTGATATGCTCCACTGATGTATTGGCTATTGAATAATTTTGACTGTTAGCTCAGCTGTGTAATAAAGATTTCTAAAAAGACAACACACCAAGGTATCAACAAAAAAGCAAACTGATAGTCTGTATATATCATCCTGGTTTTTGATAATAGTTTTTATTTTACACGTTGACACATCGGTATGTCTGTAGGACCCCAAAGCCAGGACAGATGTTTAACGTGAATGAGAAATACAAGACAAAGACAAATGCAAGACCTTAGGAACAGTAACAGGGACTTTTTGGAAGATTTTTATACAAAATCAAAATCTGCCAAAGGCTGCAGCAAGCAGTTAGCTTAGCACAAAGACGAAAAACATGGAAGAGTTAGCACTTCTAAAGCTAATTAAGCCAATTAACATATTATATTATGCTTTTTTTTATTTGGACCAAAAGCTGAGTGTAAACATGACAATTCACCATTTTACAAGAGATAATGGTAGGCCTACTTCTTGGCTCATAGTAGTAGTTTCCTGAAGTCTCTACTGGTTGCCTGGCAACTGCTCTTAGTCTGGCACATAACCCTCTGCAAAACATTCAAACTAAATGAGATATAATGTGCTAATTGGTGAACTTGAGGCATTGGTAGGTGGATTTTGTTAGACAGAAAGAGCCAAGATACCTCCTGAACTAACTGGCTGTTGACAGGGCATAATGTCAAGGCAGCGGCTATGACAAGACAGTGGCATAAATTCTCTCATCTGATTGTGTGCCAGCTGACAAATGAGCATATTTCCTGAAATGCTATATGCCTTTAAGGCAAGATGCTGCCCCAGAAAAAGAAATGGCCATGTCAAGTATCACTGCCTTACTCCCTATATGATATACGTGCAATTATTCACTCAATAATAAGTAGTACTGTAAATCAAGATTTCAGACATTTCTAACACTTGGTAATCTTCTCAGGGCGTGGGCGTTGCTTATTTCATTCATGTGTCAGAACAGTATAACTGTCAACTGTAGGGTTGATGTGTTTGATGGTTCCCAACTTATTCCTTGAGAATTCATAAAATACAGCAGAAAACTGTTTATTAATCCACATATGATTAACAGGCCGATAAAATACAAGGCTGTGAAACAAAAGCATTGTTTAAAAGTGCAGTCTGATAAACTCTCTGTCTTAAATATTTTATTGTCCAACATAATATATTTTTCTCACCACCAGTATATGTAAAAACAGATACTGAACTGCAAGAGTAATTGTTGCCCACTGCAGCTGTATTTTTAGTTTTACTTTTGCGATATAATAGCTAAGCAGCCGAGAGGAGAACATGACAGATCGCTCATCAATATTTTATATGCTTTTGGAGTGCGTTATTATCTTGGTTGATTCAGAAGAATGCAATGTGAAAATCACTTGTGAGCACACTGGAGTGACATTCTCACGAGCTTTTGCTGAAATTATAGGCTCATTAAACGCAAAGACATTCACTGCTGGTTGCTCCACATAAAGCTGTCGAAATAAAGGCTGAAGTTTGCAAATGCAATTTTGGGCAGGCAGCTAAATATGATTTACTTGCTTTAAATAGGCATCTTTCATATCTTGTTCTAGAGTCCCATTAATAATCCAAAACAACGAGGCAGTAGACAGAAAGCATCGCACCACTTACTGTCCCTGGCATGTCTGTTCCCTGCACTTAAAAAGAAACTTTCATGCTTATTTTCCCACAGTCTATTTAACCTTAGGAGTTGGTCTGTAAAACAGAAACATGCCTGCCCACCCAGTTGTGGTGAACAGAGGTCAGCATGGGCAGTCTACATACAGCCCCACATGCAGCTCGCACTGTGTTTTATGACACCTGTCCCCTGACCAGATGATGGTTGATCGGTATTCATCATTTTAGTTGTGCTCCAGCGATTCACTGTGTTCGATCATGTCAAAGATTAGCTTGGCTCCAAAATAGGGAAAGCAGCATTACTATCTAGCCTGCAGCTGCTACACCATATAACTTGTTTGACTGTTTTGCAGAACCCCAACCTGACTTACATTTCTAAACTGATAAGTAACCCAGCATAGCTCTGTTACTAAACCCTCTCATTTACCTAGACAACTTGAAAGATTAATTCTCTCTGAGTCTGTCTATTCTTAAACAATTACTTAACATTTCTCAGCACCTAAGAGTAATAATATTGTGCCACCATGTGGACAATAACCTACACCACAGTGAATGTAGGTTTCTGAGGTTTAGGTGTTTTTCATTTTTATACAAATTGTACAAGCTACTAATGGAATTATGTTTGGATTTTTAAAGTGCATATTCTTATTTAAAAATGTTTACGTACTGAAATATTAAATATAATATTTGCTATACAACAAACCTCACAAGCAAAACACTGATTAGCTGGATCATCTTTGTGTAATGTTGTTGTTGGTGTTCTACTGTATGTAGAAATATCCACATTCTTTTCAATTTTTCCCTCAGGATAAATTCAACAATAAGTTGTGTAAACAAACGGCCACATTTTATTAAACTTATACTGCTCTGGCCTTCTACCTTATTTACTGTTTGTGGGTGTATTGTAAGTATAGTTGAGACCTAGATAACACAATGGCTTTGCATGTAGAAATGCTTTAATTGTGTTTAAATTAGTCATGTAAGAGAAATAAATTACAGTAGGCTGAAGAATGTGCATGGGATTACTTTAGAGCACAGGTGCATCTTGACAACCATTAAAGTACTTGATAACAATGCAGGATTGCATTTACTCAATATACTCACTAATTAGACCTTATCCTGGATTTTATTGGTCTATAATTAATCTGACTCTTCAATCAGTGGAAAGGAAATGACTGTGGAGGGCTTTACTGAACCGAGGCCCCAGGGACTCACCCTATTTTAGCTTACTCGGGATGGAGATAGGAAGGTGGAGACTGAATTGGTTACCCTGCTTTGGCTCATTAGTTGGGGCCCTTGGGTGAGACAGATTCTGTGGTGATGCCCTTGGAGAAGCAAAGCCCAGTCACTTTCAGTGTGGATTGTGAAGCTCAGAGTAGAGGGGCTGGAATTTAATTCACAAGGTGAATACTGACAGAGATGACATGGCATGTCCAGTTAGCTTGATAGGGATATGTTTTTTGGAATTTGTCCTGTGTAGACTACCACATCTGGTTTGAAATGAAACACTCACGGTGTGAGCAAAGTGAAGGCTTTCAACTTTAATTCAAGGGCTTTGATAGAAACTGTCAATTTCAAGAACTGACCGTTCACTTACTTCTTGATTACTCATTTATCAATATTATCTGCATTTTCATTATCAAATAATTCCTTGTGGCAACATGTATTTAATGGTTTCTCAAGTTATAACAAGTAGACCTACTATATGGACTATTTGGCATAACTGACAAATCTCCTCTGTTAAATATTAAATGGTAGCTGCAGGTCAAGAACTCAGGATAAAGCAAAAGACTGAAATTATAAAATATTTGTTGGAGCTCAAAATGCATTATTTATTTAAAGCCTTTCATGTTCTCACAGCAAACTGAAATGAACTGAAAATTGAAAAAAAAATTGAAAAAGAAGTGTTTTCCTAAGCCTCCTAGCTGGTTTCACTGAGCACTAGAGAAAAGCTGTGAGGCCCAAACTAGCACTGTAGTATGGAAATGAATAACAGTAAGATAAGAAGCATGCGACCCTTCTAATATACACATGCGCTAGTCCAAATGTACCATAAAAAAATCCTGCTGATAAGATCCTTCGCCTCATATTATCATTCAAATAAAACATTTTAATGAGAACACAGCAGTCCATCGGTTTCTATTTGTGTCTATTGTCAACATGTAATAGTTTTGCTTGCCAAAATAGAACAGGATGAGGGAGCCTGTTTCTTAAACCCAGATTCAAAATGCTCTTTGTCATGGCTTTGATCTTAGCTGTGTTTGTGGATTATCAGAAGGAGCTTCTGCATAAGATTTCACAGGGATAAAAATAAAGATCAATTCCTCAACCAAGGCTTGGATGTGCCTCATTTACCAGTCACAGCTTTGACTGAGTCCTCATTAGTACCCTTATACAAATACTGTCACAGCATCCATGTAGGGCACTGTGACAGTGGAGAAAGTGGATTGGAGCCAGCTACAGAGCTCAAGCTAACAAAATTCTATAATTTATATTACTGAGGCTTTGTATCACATACAGTCTAATTAGAAATGTACATGTTTCCATATTTCTCTGTGACATAAATTACTACACATATAAATTTGTATAAATAAAACATAACAAATTATAAATTTTACACAATATAAAATTCACAAGAGTCAGATCAAAGCTTTTTTTAGTTTTTTCCAACCCATATTTCTGTGTGTGTGTGTGCACTGCCTCTGACCATCTAATCCACCATTCACAATATTTGGCTTGACTCATGACACTGAAAAAAATCTATTTATGGGACAGGTCTCAGCAGCTCCTTGGAGCGAAGACACTGATTACAGTATGGAATTGCAGGCAGAAAATTGCTGACAAAGTCAGAATTACCTGACCTTATCTGCTATAGCCTGCAAGTCACCTCCCCTCAGTCAGGTCCATTTCCATCAGGAGGTAAGTCATGTGTTACCTGTGAGTTGACTGAACTGCTCAAGTATTATGAGCGCCGAATGGGGCGTGAGAAGATCAGTTAAAGAGGTGCTGACATTAATGACAACAGGATGATTTCTAACCCTGGCACCATCATTGTACACAGTGACACTAGCTGTTTGGCTACTGATGCTTATAAAAGCTGAGCCTGGATTACAGAAACATGAATGATCATTATGATGGGTCATAATGATATTCCAACCCATTCTTCTTCAACTCTTACACTGTTAGTACAACTGAGTATGACAGATTAAAATCCTAACTAAAATCCACCTATTTTAACCACAACAAGCTTTTGTCGATTGGTTTAAGTTACCTTCCTGTATATCAATCATTGTTACCTGCCTCTACCTTATGGTCAGTCACACACAAAAACAATATTTTCAATACATCTTTAAATGTGTAAGTGTAAGGTTGGCAGGTCGGCTACAGTACCATATTTAACAGTTTCTTTAAAATAATTTATTGTTGAAGCAAGCTATTATTACATAATGTATATTTTTCGAAGCATCCTAACTGTTCTTAAAGCGTTTTAATAAGCCCCCTACCCTTGGTATGTCTTGCAGATACAGAATGACACCAGTGCTTACAGCATTAATTCTGCTGAGTGGAAATGAGTAGGTGAAATAAAGAAAACATCCATACTCCATCTGGAAAGATGCCAACCTGGGAAAAGTGTTAAGAGCTGGACCAGATGAATTCGTTATTAGTGCTTCCCTACGAGCAATTTAATCAACTGGCAGTAAAACTCCCACTGACTGAACCTGTACAGTATGTACCAAAAGAACTGAGCACAAAATAGGAGCTTTATGAAGAACACATGAGCAAGAAGATACATCGATACAAACTTACATAACACAACTTTGGTAAGTTGTCACATTATAAAATAAAAAACAGCAAATGTCACAGATTTATAACTAGTTCAGCAGCACTGTTATCCAAAAAACTGTCAGGACAGCAGTGACATTTTTACAGTGTTATACTACTACAGAGACAGCCAGAGGCAGTGGAACCACAATTATGTAAGACCTCAAATTATAGTCACCTGAGACAAGGCTGGGTGCTTGTGCACCATTCAGTACAACCGACTCTGTCCTTCAGCTCATAATTTCACAGACAACTAATGTCGACATTCTCTCTCTGACAGGAAGGTTCAACATCACGGACACCATTTATGTATTCATCTGCAATTTGTGGCTTAGAGTTGCACTGTTATGCCCAAAGATTGTCAGTATGAAGACATTCATTGTGTTATGTTCAGCAATCTAACAGTGCACTAAAGATGGTGATTGTTTTGACCAGAAAAGATAGTTCTGTACTGCTTCTGGCTACTGTTGAAGTGGCACACACAGACACAAAAACATTCATTTTCTTGCCCTGGTAAAATGGTTCCCATGTGATAAAAGCATCAACACTGAAGCAGCTCCTTGGGCTAGAGAGTACCCTTGTGAATTTCTGCCCAGAGTGACAAAATGTCATAAGATATTTGGGATCTTTCACAGTTTTGGTTTAATCTAATCACAGTGCAGAACAAAGTTTTCTCAGCCCAGAAGCTCTCTTTAGAAGTCACATCATTAGACAGATGCCCCTTAGTGCTCTAACACTATCACTGAGCTGTGTAATCTGGCTCTGACACAGTTGGCACGCATCACTTCTACCCAGAGAATCACAAGATAGATTCTTGACATTGTAGGGCCTGATAACTGTTCAGCAGAGGAAGAGATGGATGCCTAATCACCATACCGCGGTGGCTGCTAAAAGCCAGTTTTCATATTAGACAAAGCCTCAATTAGATCCTAATTGTCCCAGGTGTCAGGTCCCCTAGCAACAGACAGGGATGGTTGGAGTTTCACAGCAATATCTCATACGACAGTCATGTTGTAACATCTTGCAAGAGTCAAGCTGCTAAAATCTTATTCAGCTTGTAGAATCAACGTGAAAATGCAATCCTCACTATGGAAATAACACTATGTCCCAAATCCAGACTGATTGGTCAATAAAGTGTACTGTACACAGCAACCACTTGACTTCATCGGAACGTCTAGGTTTTATAGTTCAAATCAGGAAGAAGAATATTTAAATAAAGGGAAGGCAGAGGTAAGTTTACTACCTTTCATGTACAGTACAGGCCAAAAGTTTGGACACACCTTCTCATTCAATGTGTTTTCTTTATTTTTCATCAAAACTATGAATGAACACGTGGAGTTATGAAAACCATTTCAGGTGACTACCTCTTGAAGCTCATCGAGAGAATGC
>JAUBNQ010000005.1:11910173-11943604 GCA_032353495.1 Ctenopoma kingsleyae | reverse complement strand
AGTTTTGATGCCTTCAGTGAGAATCTACCAATGGTTTCATGGTCATGAAAATAAAGAAAACACATTGAATTGGGGAGATGTGTCCAAACTTTTGGCCTGTACTGTACATGCACCTGTCAAACTAGACATATAGCAAGCAAAAAATTGATGGAGTTGCCCCCTAACACTATATTCAAAACATTACTGGATCTATGTAAAGTTATAGACCATCCAGGTACACTACAAAAGTACAACTTTTCTCTTAGAAGGATTTCTTCACTGACAATGTATTGTATGACATACAAGTCTATATTTAGTCTCTCTAATCTTTGTAGCCTTCAGTTTGCAGTACCAGCATTGGTACCAGCATTGTGGGTATTTATTGCTACACAAGTATAATTAGCTTTAACCCGACAAGAACATGTACGTAATAAATTTCCAAATCTTATAAATTCAGTCATAAGTTGTGTATATATTATTCAGGCTAGTTTTAAAGTACATCTTAAAACAGGCAAATATTAGCTACTTTAATTACAGTGAGTGAAGGTAACCATCAAACAGAATGCTTCATAAATCAATACATGGCCACTAGGGAGCAGAAAAACATCAGGATAAAATAGCTATTTGGTTAATGCATTAAAAAACAGTTGCCTAGAGCTGCTACTTTTCCTGCTCCTTCTACTGTACTGGCATGTAACTGGTAGGTACGTGGGTTTGTCAGAGCTTTCAGGTTCACTTTAATGTGTCTGACATTTTAAAACAGTAAGGGCTGCTCTGAATTTGTAACTGTATTACTATGGTTTTTTTTCATTACAGTAGAGGGTGGGCTAACCTTCACACATATTTCTTGACACCCAAATTTCAGGCTCACCCACAAATCTGCCTTGTGCATTCACAACTTTATCTCTTTACTGGAAGCTTAAACCTCTTAGTGTTGTAAAGAAATCTTACTTGTGTCGTTTTCTCTCACCGGAGGGAGAGCTTGACTTCCCACGTTGGTGGTGGTGTCCATGTAGGAAGGGGCGGAAGGTGATGCTCCTGAACAGCCCGTCCTCCGTTAGCTCTTCCAGCTTCAGCTGAGGAATGAGATGCCCAAAGGCCATGTCCTCTGTAACAGGTGCACACTCTTAACTTGCTGATGATGCTGTCAAAGGTAAATAACGCCTATTATGGAGATTCTACCTGGAACTTACATAGGTTACACTATCATTAACATGCACTGGAGCAGAACTAGGTCTGCTCTGCTCAGCTGCTTGTTTCATGTGGAGTCTAGAGACCTGCAGACCTTGATAGAGTTTCCAGAATGAGAATGTTCTCTCTCCCACTGTGTGTTTGTTAGTCAGTAGCACAGTTTTTATATATAAAGGAAATGATCAATGAATTTAATGTAAAAAATAGTATTTTATCAGATGCTTCACTGTGCTCACAGTTGCTCATACAGTCAATTAATATCACACATTTTTTATACTGTAATTATATTGAAAACATAGACTGACAGAAAGTACAAATGATTATAACTATTCAGTATTTCATCATCTGTCAATCAGTGCACTTAAAAAAAGACAAAACAAAGAACTGACATTTTCTCATCGGTGGTGCTTTGCTTCCAACGTCTTCTTTCTGACTTAGTTATGTTGTTTTGTTGTATCTCACATAGTCACTTTGGATAAATTGTTTAAGTAGATTACATGCCTCGCTATGTATGATATAAAACCAAATACACTGTAAACAGCTCATGTTACTTCAGATTTTGTTATTATCTCACAGTTTTTGTCACAAACTAGAGAAAATTCACTGCTGTTTCTGGAAGAGGTTTATGGTGTTAGAAATGGATTCTGAAATGATGCAAGCTGTAGTAATACCATTAATGGATAGCTCTCTTTTATGAGCATTTTAGATACACATAGAAAAACATGTTGACTAAACTCTGAAGGTGAAATCCTGAGCTGAGCTGTCGTCACAGTGTAGAATTATGGATTGCTTTTGTCTAATTTAGCCCACAGTTAATTTTACTTGCTTGCGCCATTCAAAGCTACTTTATCATTAATTGCTTCCTTTTTCAATTAGACAAACTATTAGCTTTATGAATTACAATTCTGGTTTACTAAACTGATAATCATGTTCTTGATTTTAAGTTAGATAAAAGAAATCCAGTGCTTTTCGCAATGCAATGCAATTATTAAATAATAGAATATCCTGTTTGCTGTGTTTTAAGAAAAACTATAAAAGTGACACAACATTGTTCTAGCAACAGTTTCAGCTGTAATCTTAGATAATTTCAAAGTAAATGATGCTCACATTTATCACTCATGTCATAGGTGCATTAATCCTAATCTGTGCTGCCAGATAGATAATTTGTAATTATTCCCATAAATGTATAATTATGTCATAGTTCATCTGGATGAAAAGACAACTTTTGTTTTAAAGTAGAATTTCAGCAGGGAATAAGCGTCAAAAATAGCATGCTATTAACCTATCTATCTGAATTTATGGCAGCACTATAATTAGTGCAGTTGTCGAGAGTGAAATATATTTTAAATGTGGGACACATTACCCTGAGATACTGCAAAGACTCAAAAAGCACTTGTAAAAGTTCACAGCATTATTCATAAAGACTGGCAAAAGTGAAACCAATTTATTTCCGCCAGTGGTTTGCTAAAATATTAATTGCCAATTTGATTGCCAAAGATAATAGATGATTAGTTTTCTAATGCATGAAATTGAATTGAATGAAAATGAATGTAAATATTGAGTAGCTGGTTGCACTAATCGACACTGAAATGCCACCCCATAATAACAATATACTAACAGTCTACAGTTCTACACTGTTAATTATCATTGTGTCCTTGCATGTTGCACTTCGTACAAATGTCAGAGTCCACCAGAGGGAGCTTTAAGCAAAGCCACACAACACATATACCCAGTTAGTCTCCATGAAGTATTACTGTTGTTCTCTTTCCCTGTACAATGCACAGTAGGTTGCTACATAAACTGATACTGGTTAGTGATCAATGCTTATGATTTTTAAAAATGCAGTTATTTGTGGGGATGTGGAAACTTAGATCTATATCTATATTATCCAGCCCTCACATACATAAAAACTTATAAAGAATGAAAAGACATCCTGACACAGACATCCTTAAAATAATTGACTTACAACTTCTCATTTCATTAAGAGCTTATCAGCATCGTATATAACAAGAGATGTATCCGTAAAAAACACCAGGGGGTACAATTAGATAAGTGACTTCAATTATAAAGACCTTGTGTGGCAATCTACAAGTATTTATTTTGTAGAATACAGAGGGAGACCAGGAGCAAAATATGATTTGGCACTAATTAGGCGACTAAGCCTGCTCCGAGCCGAGAGAATCCTAATCTTTGTGGTGACATATTTTGGCACTTTTGTATTGAAGCTAATTAGAATGTGAGTCTCTTTTCTGTTTAAATATATAATTGTGACACATTGTGTAGATGATTTGCAACACTGATGTCGTGATCTATATACAAATATAAACGCATATTGTACAATTGTGTTTATATATATTATATTTATTATAAAAACCATGAACGTGAGTTTTCTGATGGTCCATCCATAACCAAATGACGTCAATTGTGTGTGTACGTGTCCTCACACATGGCTAATCATGTGGAACAATGGGCACAGAGGCATGGACCAGGGAGTGGAGAAATGTGATCTGGCCTTGAAAATTTGATCCTGCTTAATATGGATGCAGTGTTTTGAAAAGATGTAAATTAGGTGTGCATTTTGCATCCAGTTCCTTAACAAACAGATGTCAGACAACACACCAGTAATTATTATAATAACTATTATCCCCTATGGCTCGGTCATGCGCATTTGCCCAGGGTGTCATTTCCACATGTTCAACACAGTTTTGGGACTTCATGTCATACTATTTGTGTACATCCTTGTAGCTTGAAGATAAAGTCACACTCCGTCTCTTTAACCAGGTTTGACATGGACACTCCATCTCGACAGTTCAATAGATTCAATTTTCAGAGGAAGGAGATGAATGTCAGTCAATAAGTGGCTGACAGGTCAATAGATATCATTGACCTTGTTTCCACAGGGGTGAGTGTAACATTGTGAGGCCAGAAATCATGAGTCTGCACAGAAGGAAACAGAAGAAGGAGTTGGAGCAACTGCAACATTCATATTTGTAATGCATATGAACTGATATACAACACTACATCAGGAACTTTTTATGTTTTGAGCTATGAATGTACTACGAAAGTAACTATGGTATTCTAAATTTGCACATCATAGACCTCTAGAACATGCACATAAGAATTCTTCTGTGAGTGGTTCCTCATGAATATTAATTACATATTAAGCAAAGTGATTTATTATTGACCGCTTTGCAAAGAAAGTACTGTTCATATTAATTTTATACATTGTGAAATCTACTGAGTCCTGAAAATCTCTTGACAACCAGAGATTTCTGTGCCATTTAGTTAACTTTTGCTATATACATTTAAATCATTTGGTTATGCAGCTGTGAGCACGGAAGGATCTTCCAAATTTCATCCCTTGAAGTCCATTAGTCTGACAAGTAAATGTAGAGCTTTTATTAAATTATTAAATAAATTACTACATTTCAGTTCAGACTAATGTACTGTAAAATATATGATTATCTCACTGGAAATTCAAATCAAGATGCCAGAAGACCATCTAGGTTGTCATTGAATAGTTTATTTGCAAATGAAAGAGTAATAACTCAGAAGTCGTAAAAATATACATTTTTTACTTGTGATATTTACATGGATTGTTTTCATCAAACAAACAAACAAAAAAATCCTGTTTTGTTTTACAAAACCAAAGAGAAGCCACGGCAGAAAAACAGATGACAGTAAAGAAAAGAGAAGTGTCTTACATTTGCTTTCAGTAACGCCACTCTGAGTGTGTCTCCCCTTGACATCAAAACAATGGAGTCAAGAGTAACAGCCAACCGCACAGATCCCGCACAGGCCGGTGATGAGCATAGCACACAAAAAAGTGCAAAGTACATGGAAGAAAATTTCAAATAAAGAAAAAGACAAAAATAAAGCTTCAGAATTTTTTCTGTGAATATATTTACAATTGTAGATTTTCTTTTTTTTTTCTTTTTAGCCGAATACAGTTATGTTACATCAAAGCAAAGCATTCCCGTTCATCTGCTCAATCTCCTATGACATGCAGGTAACTTTGCTTTCCTTGTTGAGGTTGACTTCAGCCCCATCCATCTCGTCTCTTAGCAGTAACAGCGCATCACATTCCCTTATACTGACATACAAGCCCCAGCCACAAAGTCATGTTGCGCTGCTCTACAGCTTTCATCAGAAATAAAACTGCTTACTAGAACAGAAAACATTGTGGCTACATGAAGTTCACACTCCTATCATATAACATAGGATAACCATTAATGATTTCTTGTTAACTGCACCTTTGAGTGTTGATAATAAGACAATATATAGTGCTGACAGATAGAGTTTTAGAGAATGAAACAGAATGTGCTGCTGACACTCTCGAGATTTGTTAAGACTTTTCCTCCTGTACTTTCTACTGACTGACAAAAGCTCCTTAAAATTCATTTGTTAGAAAGAGTGCAGGTTTGTCAGGCCACAAAGCTGCACACATGAGAGGAGAGATGCAATGCGAGGGACTCATATATTGGGGAATCTGCCACCTGAGACTTGCAGTTGCTGGAAAGCAAATCAAAAAGCTTGGAGAAATTTAACAGCTGGAAGACTTGCATCCCTTCCTCCACATCTACTGCTACTTTCATCTGTGGTGGAGGGGATTTCAATGGCAGGAGCCTACAGCTATGGCTCAATATCAATCCAGTTATACCTCTCCTGATTACCAGTACTTCTTTGTAGATTGCCATGAAATAAGTCTTGAAGCATATGCTATCCAGATTGTTAAGATGCATATCAATGTCTGTCTGAATGTGTGCATGTGTGTTTACGTGCATCTGTGTGTGTTACAGTATCTATTTTAGTATATTTGTGTCTGTGTGTGCATATCCCCTGGGTAATGCAGTGTAGAGTGTCCCTTTCTGTGTTGCATTTAGTATCCTGGTTCCATCAGTCAGTCGTAATACCTCCAGACATTCGATCCATCAAATTTATTCTGAAGGAGCAGAAATAACAAGGATGTTGCCGTTCGGGCTTTGAGTAAACTGTGTGTGTGTGTGTGTGTTTGTGAGTTGTGCTTGCACACACCGATTTTGGTTTCAGTGTGTGCATGTGAAACTGTGAATGCGCACAAAACCTGTGTTTCCGTGCCCACCCAAATGTGCCATATGTTTGTGTGTATGTGCGTGTGTGTGTGCGTGCATTCAGATGCCAGTGTAAGTCAGTGAAAATAAAAAAAATAAAAAAACTCTGCCAGTCTGCAGTCAAATCAATTTGAATAGAGGTTACTTTGCCTGACTGGATCCTTCTCATTTACTGAATGGCTAACATGAGAATGAGTGGGTGTGGCCCAAGGGCGTATACTGAATTTACATGCACACACCCACACATACACACTCACACACATTCACAAACATGCATGCATGCACGCAAGCTTTCACACGCAGACATATAACAGTAGCTTCCCTGGTCAAATATGAACTGCTGTCTCTAATTGAATATAAAAGGCATTTTTTAAAAATTACCCTTACATTTAAGTCACATGAAATCCCGTATGTGAAGTCAAACCACATGTGCTTTTCAGGCAGATGTTGGTTTTCAGAACTTTTTAGGGACAGCATAACAGTGTTCATTACAGGCTGTAATATTAAAGTGTTAGTTGGTAACTCTTTGAGCCAGGAGTGGAGCTAAACTTACTTTATCCTGAGAGTAAAGGCCATGCAGTCATTAAAAAAACAAAATCTTACATTTTCAAATTTCACTGCAATCTGCCATTAGATTTTGATATATTTTAGTTAAGGTTAGGGTAAATATTCATTATTCATAACATATTAAGATAACTTGTTAGTGATCAAAATGCTGGACAAAATTTGCCCTGATGGCGGTGATTAAGGAAAGGGCACCAGATCACTAATATTATAGGCCAATATTTGCAGGGGATCAATACAATCCATACAACATGTCATTAGAATCTGTCCAGTCATTGTGCTGTTATCTTGCTTTGTACCAAACGTCATTTTTTCTACATTTTCCATTTACATACACACTTGTTTCATAAGAGTTCATAATGCCAAAGGTGGCACCCAGATAAAGGGTTTCAATATTTCACTTAGAGCACAACATGTGTACAACAACACATGGTTTAAATTCACTTTTGGGTTTCTCATTTGACTCTTTTGTAAGGGGAGATCTCCCCTCACATACCCTTATTTATTAAATTAAATGACATCATGTGCGTATATCTATCTGTATGTACAATATAAAACAAGACTGATTACAGAATGTACAATACATTGTCTTGTGGCATGGGATTGCTTTCTCACCATGGACAATTTACTCTGCTTGGTGCTTCTTAGGCTGCATCTGTTATTACTAGGGCAAGAAGTTGTGAAGTTGTATCTCTCAGTATTTGCTGCTGTTGACCCTCAGAGGTGGACGTGAACAGAGACTTAACCACTGGTGTGCTGAAGATAAGGACAAAGAAAGAAACCATCAAAAGGAAGGGGGATTGCAAAGGCACACTAGATAGGCTACTTGCCCTTTTTTCAGCTACTTTCAATCAAACTGCGCTGGGTCTGTCTGAGAATACGACAACGGGGGGATTGGCTAATACCCCAGCTCGACCAATAACCAAGCAGGACCCGGTGAATCAGTGAGACAGCAATCGAGTGCCACTCCATTGTTACGGATCCAGGGAGAAAACAGACGATGATACCATACACACCCTGTACAAGTGAAGTCTCTAGAATCATACTCTTCACTCCCTTCATTCAGACATAACTATTGTAAAACTGAACATCAAAGTCAATTCTTTGTGCCTTAGCTCAAATATTGATTCGGTATTTTATAGGAGGCTGAAAATAATGGGATCCACCATCTTTGTACATCACACATTCATGGTGACAGATTTTGGTTTCAGTCAGAAATGTAACTGGTAAACAAAACAGTAAAAAAAACAACAACAATAATAACCCATTCTAGGGATTGGTGGCACTTCTTAATATGGATGAATGGACATATAGCTGTCTGTCACCCTTTACAACCTGTTCAGAGAGAAGAGACAAAGGAGAATAGAAACAACAGAGAAGAAAAACAAGTTTAGCTGGTCTACTAGATGCTTATTCTCTATATTTAAAGTATTGACTTGCTATAGGCCTAATACATACTATTTAATTATTCAGGGAAGATAATAAAGATCAGAAAAGGATGTCTATAAAGGCAGACAGGATGTGGGAGAGGGGGACTAACTCCATTGATTTGACTCCGCTGTCAATGCTACATCCTTGTACCTGAAGTTTCCCCTGATGATTGGTAAAGCATACGGGCTGTTGGTAAAGCTGGTGAGCAGGCTGAGTCAGTCTCAGGACCACTGTGGTTTCTCATGGGTTCGTTATGAGAGCATGAAAAGACCGAGAGCATTGAAGCAGATGATGCACATGCCGCACACTCTCTGTGCACATGGATGGGCACAATTGGTCCAGCCCACGGGAGGCAAAAGGGTTTTATGGTTTCAGAGCAGGTGCTGGAAGCAGCCATTTGGAGGTGTAGGGTGACATGAATCAGAAATTGACAACCCCCATTCTCCCAGTGAAAAAGAAATCAGTAGCTGTCTTACACTCTTGCACTTCTTCATCCTTGTTTCCACCCTAGTTATATCCATACAGTATCTGATGACAACTGAAACTTAACAGCTGCATGACTCCAATGATACCTGGCTCACAGTTTGGCTTTATTATACAGCTTTACTGTTTCAATTTTTCCTTGTTTTATTCTGCTGCATGCCTAACCCTTTGATTTGATAAATAAATAAATCATCTACTAGGGGGCTCCTTCCACCTCGCTGCACATGCTACCCTGTGTCTTCCAAAGCCAAAAGAAGGAACTCAGAAAATAGGTTCTGCCTTTAGCCAAGACACACAAAAAGTGTTATATCTCTGGTCCAGTTTTTTCAGTTGTTTTCTTGTTTTATGTAATTCAGTAGGGGGCAAGCATGTCTTATTTTCCCTTTATAAGTATGCATTCATTAAAAGTACTTTTAGTTTAGGACTAATAGTATAGATTCTTTTAATTACATCCTTTATAGTTGCATTTCTTTGTTTATGGAAAAGTCTTAGTCTTTGGGAGGGGGCTAGAGGGTTTAGGCAGGGGTGCTAGTCTCACATGGCTGCAGAAATAGGCTATCTTTCAGTCCTACACAGTCTGAAAGGCCTTGGTCTGGGCGGGCACCATGAGGGTTGGAGGTGTGGGCCCAGACATGTTACTGGAGTTGAATTTGGGAGTGGCAGGGGGCTCTGGGGTCTTGGGGGGTACCACTGTAGTGTAGGCTGGAGGGGACTGTGGGAAGCCTGGAGGCTGTCCATTTTCCTTGAGAGCTGCTACAGCAGGTGGGCGGGGACGGTGACCACGCTGGGCACTATTGTGCACCATGGACTGGGTGGAAGAGGCACCAGAGCGCGAGCTGCCGGAGCGGGATGAGGAAAGGGAATTAGGCTTCACTAGTTTGGCCTTCGGAGCTTCTGCATCTTCCCTGTGGTTAGAAACACACACACAGCAAACTCTGATCAAGGTCCATTTATTTTATTTGAACTGTATGCCTAAAAATAGAGTAAAGACACGCACGCACACACACTCACTCACTCACTCAAACACACACACACACATGCACACTGAACTGCATAACTGAGTACCACAGTAGTGTTCTTATTCACATGGGACGTCTGTTATGTGGGGACCTCATGTAATTCATGAGATACCCCTCAAGCTCTGAGTTTGTTAAAACACATTTAGCATGGAATAATGAAATCTGCTGAAATGACTAGTTCCCAAGATACAACTGTTCAAGGAAAAAATGCTTTGCTGATATTGCTGATAACACAATGAAAAGGTTTTTTTATAACCACACGTTTTACTCAGTTTTTCATGGCAGAAGGAGAGTAAAAATTAGCACAGAAGAATATAAACTGCTTGGCAAAAACAGTTACAAAGAATTCAATTGAGACTACCATTAATCACCAAAACTAAGGTAATTTATGCAGTGATTGTTACTTGGATGGTTTTAAAATTGCAGATCTTTGCAGTTATTATAAATCACTGTCACCAAGTCACCAGGGTGTGTGGGTTGTGAGGCTAAGTCAGCAGGTAATATTATTCTATTGATGTACAGTAAGGAGTATGATTCTCTATAGAAAGTCAGAAATAGAAACCTCTTGTCTGTGCACTGCTGGCTACTTGGAACTGTCTCAGACACACTGAAGGTTTTATAACTCTTGGAAGAAAAAATAAAATTTTTAAGCAGCAGTGAGGTTGGTTCTAAAAACACACCCAAGAGATGTGCGTCACTAAAGCTGGTGTGGTCTGGTTGAGGACACATTAGAGGAACAGCTCAGACTCTTAACATGGTATAAAAACAGAAAACACTTCATAACATCTACATTATTTACTCAAAGCTGTCCCTCGACCAGACTACATTATTCATTGTTACATCAGTAGATATGCACCTACACCAACTCCAGTCTGTCACAAAAATGCTGTTACTTTTTCAAGTGTCATTAGTGGTGCATGAGATATACAAATTAAACACTACCGACCAGGCAGGAAAACAGTCATCTATGCATATCAGGACTGTTGTGGTGTCAGTCAGCATTTGACCTGCCTAGGTGGGGCAAAATCAGCCTATATTTGTATTGCTGCATGATATTATTTATCTGCCACATAATAGTCACATGTGTCACCTAGATTTAAACTTCAATTGTAACAATTTGAAAAGTGAACAAACCTAATCTCATTTGGAGTCTCCTCCTCCTCGTACTTCTTTTTCTCCTTTTTCCGGAAGACGAGCCAGATGATTAATATGACAATGAGGACACCAAGGGATATTCCCACCACTGCACCTGCTACCATTCCTACATCCCTCACATCTGTGAAGAGAAAAGAGAAATTGATGAGAGATAACTTACTGTCACATTTTATCCATAGTTTTCTTAATGTTAGATTTATACATGCATATGTGCCGTGGTAAATTACTGGAAATACAGCAACACTCTATGTTTGTGTTTGTGTAATTCACTTTAACAAAGGGCTATCAAACTTTTCTGCTGAGTCATTACATGTGTCATTTTCTTGACACATGACCCCAACTGCCCTGGACCTCTCAGGAAATGCGCTGGAGTGACAGTGAAACATAACTCTTAGAGCAGAGGTGGTGACCAGCAGCCACAAGTTTAAGTTTAGTGCAGTCCCTAGTGTTGGAACACTCTGGGAAAATAGGAGGGATGGGGGAGTGGGGCAGTATATATATATTCTGAGCTACAGTTTGAAACAGCAACCATCAATCAGTGTGGCAGTTTACGTTGACTTAAAAGCTGCGAGATTGACCTCCCTGCCCCCACTCTTTCTTTCTTCCCAAAACTCACGCTGCATTGTGACCTCAATGGTGCAGTTTTCCTCTCCCACGTCATTACTCGCTGTGCACCTGTAGACACCTGTGCTGTCCATGGTGAGGTTCCTCAGGGTCACAATCTCGGGGTTCTTGAGATCTGGGGAATAAAAATATTGCTGAAAGAAACTGTGTGCAAGTGTCTGAGTGTTTACCGTCCTCAATGCCAACTACATTTACAGCACAGGGGACTAAACTACAAGATAACACACAGTACAGTATCACTGGTTGAGAAAAAGGGTGAGACACAGACAGTCATGGAATGAGGAAGTGAGAGATACATATAGAATGTTTGTTTAGGAGTGAGGCCAATCACACTGAGCGAGCCTTACAGATTGCAGCAGGAGTGTCTCTGAGAGACCAATGAAGCGCCTCAGCCTCTTGGGATATTTAATCATCCCCACCAATGACAGCCATGTAATATTACCATTCACCAGACCAATAAATAATGGTTGCTGACGCTGTGTGTTATCGTCCAATGAAAACTAATTAGACTGAACAGGTGTTGTTTGGTAGAGGTCATTAATTTAAACGTTTTTGCCTGGGCACGTGCCATCACGGATGCCAGTTCAACACTGGAGGGGAAAGAATTTGGCATCCCAGGGATGTTTGTAGTAGTTTAGAGAATACGCAGTTGGGAGAACTGCCCTGTCGTTATCTTTTCAGCTACAAACTGTCTCTATTACTATTTAGAAGCAGTTATGCTTGGTTACGATCCAAGAGGAATGCCAAAATCCACACCATGTGAATGAAGTGTGCCTCAGGGCTACTACCGAGCCAATGTTTTATTTTGGTACAGAAGCTGCCATTCCAGTTCTGCATATTGCATTTGATTTTCTGTGCTTTACACACAGTCCAAGAAAACACTCAGTTCACATAGACTTCGTGCATGCAGGTATGATTCACTAAAGCCAGGCTGACATTTCAATGTCACAGACATCTTCATCAGATCACAGTATTAGCCTGGATCCTTGTGTTTATAACTCATCCCAACAGAGTATGACTAGAAATCACACTGCTGTGTTCTGGTTGATTTCCTGAAAACAAATGTTTTGCAGAATGTGGTCTTGAGCTTATTGGTCAAATCTGGGGGGGAGGCAGCAGTCAAAAAGATAATAAAGGCATGTAGAATCAATGGCCTACCTAAACCCATATATGTGCCCTTAAGTACAACATTATAACTACTGAACTGAATTACTCTAATGAAACAGCTGAGGAGAATGTAGTAGTTCTTTGAGGATGTAGGTGTCAGTGCTTGTAGGAGTATTAATGTGAAGATGGGAGGACGGGAGACTCAGCGATATAAATGCAGCCTACAAAAATCACTAATATGAGAATGAATCTTTATAACTTTTCTCTGAAGAGGCCTAGATGTTGAATCAGCATGTCACTGTAGTGTCAATTACTTTCCTTACCTATCAGTGCCAGGTTTGGCAGTTTGCCCAGACTCTTGCCTTTGTCCAGTACTCGCTCCCACTTGTAGCTGATAGGGTCTGAACCATCACTGGACTTACAGCTCAGCTTGACATCACTGCCCTCCAGCAGTTTGCCATCCATCCAGCACCTCGGCTTAGACGGCTTGACTGTAAGAACACATGAGAATCAGAAACAAGCAAACCTTTGTTTTTATTCATCTCATATTGGTGCAGGTATATCTGCGTTTTCAGAGTTGAATTACATTCTAAGCATTTAGATGATGTCTTTAACTGGTATAAACAATATGTATATTTTAAAGTACGTTCTTTAATTAAAGGATACAAGACCACCAATAAGAAAATCCAAACAGACTTTCTGTAATTATTCTCCTGACATAAAATCAGTGGAACCTCACAGGTACTACAACTGTGGCCTGTAAATTATACGACAATATAAACACATTCCTTAATTTTATACTGTGATTGCCATGTACAGTTTTAAATAAAGGATAGATGAAGCTTTCCATCCTAGTTATTTCTCAGATCTGGTGACACACAAAAGAGAAACAGACAAACAAACAAACTTCACAAAAAATCCAAACATATTGATCCACAACCCCTGTGGGAATAAATCAATGTGACACAAAGCTGGCGGTGAATGTTTGTGGTAATATGTTCTCCACAGGTCAAAGGTTTTGGTCATAGTCCAGCAGCTAGAGGCAGTGTACAGTATAGCCTGTCCTGTACGGCTGCTCTGTTTAGATACATGCTGAAAGGGAGTGCAAAGCTATTAATAGGAAGAAAATAGCATGCTGTTTTCTCTCTCCCAAGTGACATAATTTTAGATCAGTGGTGCACTAAATTTAAACATCTATTTTGTATTTTTATTACGCTGTCATATTATGCTGTCATTTTGTGCACTTAGATGCTGCTGTGTTTTCAGCAAAATTGTAGCATAAGAAAGAACTAATATTCAGTCAGTTGGTAGAATCCAGTGCATAAAACTAGATAGATGTGCATCTCTTTATTTGTTTGTCTAATTGTTCTTTTCTTTTTCTATCATGTGTTCTTAGAAGCAGAGTGTATTGTGCTCACACATTCAGTAAGTACTATAATGAGCAGTGGCGGCCCGTCAATAGAGGGCGCTGGGGCGCCGCCCCAAAAGTCTCACATGAAGAAGAAGAAGATATGAATTAGATAAAATAATTTTAGAAAAACATTAAAATCTAGATAAACAATCTATATATTGTACAGACTGTGAGTACTGTGTATAATCTGCATTCAAGTGTTGTTTAAAAATGTTCTCTCTCTCATTTGTCGCAACTGAATGGTTGTGTGAGGTATTTCCTGTTCCTTTGGGGCGCAAAAATCTTTACCATAGACCTACGCCATAACTGATGCGTGCGCACTGGAACCCCCTCCAATACAAAGTATAGGAGAACCTTGGAGTGCAAAATTTTGCATCCCAACCCCTCCCACAAGACCGAGGTTACAGCTCCAGACCAGGAAATTCAACCAGAAACTCACCACGACGCTTGTGTTTGTTTACAGTCAGTCGGAGGACCAGTTTTTTGTCATGGAGAAAGCTAATTCAGAAGTACTAAATACTGAACCACAGAAGAACCCCACAGGAAAAGATTGGTTTGTTTCTCCTGCCTCCTCTGTCAGCTGTTAGGAAAAGAAGGAGTCTGGATTCAGACAGGTAATACGGATTTAATACATTTTCTTGATAAAGTGAGAAAACATGAACAGACTACATGAAAAATCACACAGCTACGTATCTTACAATGATTAGTGAAACTGCTGTCAGAAACTAGTTATACAATTTCGTAGTTTGATAGCGGAACCAAAGTTCGTCTGTTACCGTTAAGTCAGTGTCTTATTGTCAGCGACACCGCATGCTTCATGCGAGAGAGAGAGCGAGAGAGAGAGACCTGCTTTGTGTTAGACAGAGGATTATGTTTAAGTTATGTTGCTGTGTTTTGAAGAATGAAGACTTTTTGGAGTTAAGACTCATACAGTTTATTACCCTCCCCGCAAGTTAAAGCGGCCAATGAGGTACGTTATATTGTCGTTGCATTATGTTTAATGCTGCTGAATATTAGCGGAGTTGCTAATTAATTAGGTAGCATCTATTGACACTTAAGTAAATGTGATTGTCCAGTTAGCATCTTATAGTTTTACTAAGCAGTGAGCAGCTTGACTGCATGTTCTCAGTTGAAGGAGAGACAGGCAAAATGTACTTATAGTAAATAGTAAATGACAGAAAACAGACGGTGTATTTTCACGTTAATTTAATATTGTAAAGCAGTGTGATGCATGATAACGGTGCTTTGGTTTATACTATTTACAGACTTGCAAAAAAAAAAAAAAAATAATAATAATTTCACCAGCAGCCACTGATCATAACAGGAGCTGAGACGAAACAACTGAGCTCAGTCAGGGTCAGTTAGGCCAAACTGCAGCAGAAGATGTTGGAATGCATAACCTCAGACGCACACACAAACAGCAACTATGTTTGCCAGTACTCAAACAGAAATAAACACACACTCAAACACAACACGTCACAAATCTGCACAGGCAAATCCATACACAATTAAGTGCACTTAGAACAGTGCAGACACCCAGGTTTGAATGTGCAAGCTTGAACATAAACACATGCTATTGGAGGTCCACATAAATCCACAAAAATATATACTCACAATCTGTCTCATGGCAAGCCAGCTACCAGCTTGGCTGCCAAGCTATTATCTTAGAAAAATGCAAATGTTCGTCTCTCTCAAAATCGAAAGTGTCACTGCAAAGCTCAGGGCAATTTGTAAAAATCAAGGCACTAACTCACTGAAATGTCTTTATGCAAAAGAGAGTAAAGTGGGAGTGAGAGGATTAACAGACTGTTCCATTAGAAAACCAATAACCACGGGTTGAACTAATCTCCCATGATGTTTTAATAAATCGCCTGCTTTTCTGACATTGAGGATGATCTTGCTCCTCCCGCTGGACTTTGTGGCTGGCTTTTGTGGTGCAGCCACTCTCCTCTTCCTGACTGTTCTTTATATAGTAGTTGTTCAGCTCTTTGTGATATTCAGGAAGAGGCACTTATTACTAGCTAGTTGTGAAGTTAAGTAATTTCCAACTATCTGTATGTTGAGCAAATTAGAAAACAAAAAGAATGAGTCGTAACTTCGGTGTGGCTTATTTTCTATTGGTACCACAGCTGAGATATGAGTGACACAAATTTCCCTCGTAGCTTACCTGTAGTTTCTGTAGTTAGTTGGCAGTTTCACAGTGAAACATAGAGTATTGCCTGTTATCTGTTGTTTTTGTCACATGTCTCACAGGGGACAGAAATATATCAGAATTTAACTTGATGCTCGTCAACATACCTGGTCTCTAACGTAATCACTTAGTTCTGTGCATTCCAGACCTAGTGACATGTTTCTGGTCTCACCTCATCAACAAACCAATCCAAACGAACCCAAACAGCATGAGCAAAATCAAATCACACTGTCTGAATCAAATTGAATCATTAGATCAGTCAGCATGGCAGAGGAAATGTGCCAGGCTAATGATCCAGTGATTAGCTCCGTGTGTGTGTGTGTGAGAGAGAGAGTATTTGTGTGTATGTCCATTTTCCTTACAGATGAATTTGAATTTCTTCATAGCCTGATGACATGTGTCGGCAACCTGAGGACGTGCGTATACTGTATGTGTTTTGATTATTAAATTCTGTAACTCTGAGAACACTCACCCAGCACAATGAGGTTGACCTGACTCCAGTGATACTTTCCTCCAGTCTTGACTTTACAGTAGTATTCCCCAGAGTCGGTCAGCAGCAGGTCACTGATCAGCAGGGAGGCGTCTCCACCCAGGTACTCCCCAGCAAAGGACAGACGGCTGGCGTCACTGCCTGTAGCCTCATTGGTGTACACCTGGCCTCCAAAGAAGGTAATGATCTAGAAACAGAAAAGTAGATTTATTTTAAGGTTGTTTACTCAGGGCTAGATAGAGAGATAGAGTTAGTTGTTCAACATATAAGGTCCAAAACAAGGTATTACAAGTAACCAACTTCAGGATCACAGATATCCCACTGCCACTTCATTCACCTTACACACCTTTTAGAGGAATTTCCTCTTAGACATGGTAATGCAAACTATTGCTAATTGCTGATGTTGTCAATGGTAATTCTATTAACGTAACTCAAATAAAGCTTTCATATAACTTAACAGCACACTTGGTTAACTTCATTTCTATGTATTCTAATGTCCTTGATATATTTGATTGGTAGCTTGCCATTAACATTTAAAATTACATAATTATGGCATACGCACAGCTCAGACATATCCACATGGTCCCTCATTGGGTGCACAGTCTCAGAAAAAAACAGAATACCAGTCACTCATGGGTAACATTGTTAACAATCACTTTTTAATTAACACTTGGGAAATAATATTTTACAAATGAATGCGTTTGCTAGAATGCCAGTATCCTGCCAGTGTTCATTTAGCTGATTATCTGTGAGCGCTGTTATCTCCTTATGCTCTTTCTACAAGCGGGGCTGTCAAATTGACCAAATAAAAATCTATTCTGGAGCTGAGATAAAAGATTAAACTACCCACAGCGGCACTGATGTGATGTTAGCGTTCTGGCTAGAAAACAAATTTCTAATGCCCAACATAGTTCAAAGTGCACAGTAACCTATACTATGTGCCAGAACATAAATCAATTTTATATATTTACCTCAGCCGAGGAGGTTATGTTTTTCTTACTCAGTTATTCTTTTGTTGTGTGATGTGAATCTGTTATCTCGTAACTGACTGCAAAATTTTTGTAACTTGCTTTTTTGGCCAGTTTGGCATAAACTACCATAACATCTGATTGAATTATGGTATTGATAGTAGTTTATCAAACTATTAGCATGTGTGTGTGCTATGCGACAAGGGCCTCTGGATCTCCCATTTGTTATGACTGCTGACTTATTATAGATGCCGGAAACATGTAAATAAATATGAAAGCAATAAATAAATAAATCAGCATCAAGGATATAGAATGTTTTGTTGTGGTAGTTAACCATATTTTGATATAAGGAATCACTTATAAGTGAAATTACTAAATAAATAATAACAATCAGTGCAACAATAAGTAACATGTAAAATGACCATGTAGCTGAATAAATAATTTAAAACAGATGCATCTGCTCATCTGGATATTTTCTATTTTGTTCTTTTGTGATTGGATTGTTAGTAAATGTGTCACACAAAAAATAAAATATGAAACCTAGAAGAAACAGCAAAATGTATTTTTATGAGAAACATCAAGACAAACATTAAAATAGGCCTCTGCAGAAAAATACAGGTAAAATTATGTGCAATTTGTTTCTTACACAATATACTTTTTTCTCCTTTTTTCTAAGCCCAATGGATTGATGATTTTGGAGGGGTCATCACAGGAAAAATCAGATAACTTGAAACTTCCCTGTTGACATGTGATATTTTTAAATCTGTACTAGAAAGTTTTAATTGTGTCTACTGTGCCTGTTTCTATGCCTGTTTCTTTTGCCTCTCTCTCTCTCTCTCTCCATCCACATGCACAAACACAAACAAACACAGCTGTCACAGTGGCCTATTACTGAGGGCAAGTGAGAGCCTGCAGATGGGGACTGCTAAATGCTGGTGCCACAGCCCATCAATGCCTAAGAAACAGGGGCACCTGCTGTGATCACAGGTGACAACTGGCTATTCACATACACACATATGCACAGAGATACACACAATCTAGTTTCTAAGCACGCATATAGACTACAAACACACGACGAATGTAAACAGACATATATAACTATGCCACTGCTACAGGTACAAAGAGACACGGCCCTGGCAGCTACACGAGGTGCAACATATTTTAAAAGCATCTGCCTGTGGGCACACTTCTGCTGCCCTCATCTGGACATTTATTACTCACATGTGCGTGACCATAGACTGCACTAAATGTGTATGTGTATTTGTGCTTCTGGTGATGTACTCTGAGCACATGCTTATGAGACCAACAGAGAGATAGTGAAAGTGCCAGGGAGTTGTCAGGAATTAAAAGAGAACTTAATAAAATGACCTGAGGATGTTGACATAGTTTGTAATTAAAATGAGGTGTTTTTTATTCAGTAAAATCTAAAAAAATACTATACGCATTCATTGAGTGGCCCTGTCTTCTTTGGCTTTTCTGAATTAATAAGCATCCAAGAAATGAGAATTATATTATATCATTTTCTTCAGTTACATTATTTTATTTTTAATTTTTTTTATTGTATTGCAGTGTTTGCTGTCAACAAGAAGGAGAAGTTATTTCATATATACAAAAATATGTAAGTGAAATGTTAGATTTTCATATCACATACCATGCTTTGTTAAAACAAAATAGGAGGGATTTTACGGATTATTGGGACTGCACACAAAGTGCACTATTAACATTCAATACATTTAGTCTTTGTTTAATAACATTACCTATAAATATTACACTAATTCATCCATTTGCAAAGTAAATACAGATGAAGACGTAATACAGACACTGTCATACTGTACTTTGCCATTGCTTAAGACACCATCCACTTTTTTCACTTTGCTTAATATTAAACAGTTCAGTGTAAGCTGGTTATAAATGAACGTATCAAACAAAATGTATTCTTGAAAGACAAAATTTGCACTGAATCTTAACAGCATATAGTAAATCTAATCTAACATCACATTGCATCTAATGTATTTTCCAAGAAAGATTTCTAATTTGTGGAAAGTTTTGAGCTTTGAATTTTTTGGTGAAATTCATAGAATGAATTATTCTGTCCTTAGGTCTTCTATGTCCTTAACACATGTTGCATGTACAGTAAATTTTCTAACAGAGGCTAAATGTTGACAAGATGCTCTTTCCTTCTCAACACGTCCTTCCAGCAGAACAAAAGAATCATTTATTCATTCAGCTACAGGCACAGTCTCTTTCCTAATCAAATTTTCAAACGTTTGATTTTAATTAATGGCGCCTTCAATGTTATCTTCCTGTTAAATATTCATCACAATGTGGCAGCCCCCCTCTGAATCATCAAAGCATAACACACTTGTTTTCTCCTTTCTGCCATTTCTAACCCTTCTGTTTCCCCTCTACACTTTCCTTTATTTTCTCTCCTGCAATATTACACTTCTCTGTGCTATTCAACATACCAGTGCATCAACAAATGTCTTGCAAAGACAAAGGAAATCTCTTTCTTTGGACAGAAAGTTAATGAGAGTTGTGCTCTGTTATCAGATGTTGAATTTGGTTTGGGTGAAAGAAGGCAATGCCTCAAAATCAGTGTGATTACACCAAAATGCCTTCAGAAGCTTTAAAATGTCCAACCAGGTGATAGTATAGGTTAGGATAGCTGTTCCCATTTTAGGTTAGAATATAAGATGATGTCTAGAATCAGCGGATTTAATTTATAGGTAAACAATCAAAAAGATTATTTTCCCAATTATACAACAATTCAATACTACTATAAAAAACCTTTAAAGTTTTCTGAAGACAGATTTTTATTCTGTGAGGAAACTGTGCTGTCTTCAGAAATGATAAAGAAGTATGTACACAGTCCCAACCCTACTACAGCAGTTCTTCTTATATTTATGTCTTTTATGCTGTAAAAATTGTAAGGGTAAAGGGTGCAAGGATACAAATGCTAAATCAGTTGGGGAACATTCTGCGGCATGATTGTTCCTTTGTGGAAGCTACTAAAACTCAAAGTGCCACAATAACTTTAGTCATTGAGATAATGTGCAACAACTATGGCTCTGCTGGAAATCAATCAGCACGACCCAAATGGAGTAAGACAGACAATAGATAAAACATGTGTGAGTGTGAAAGAGAGTGAGACTGAAACAAAGTGGATGAAAACATAAAAATACAATGTTTTATGTTTTTGAACAAAGGTTCCCATGGTCATTTTGTAAGTCCCCTAGCAAGGGTTATAAAGTCTCTAACCACAGGATACAAAGACATGAAAAATGTGTTTAAGGCAGCCTTTTTTTGCAATAGCCAGTTAAGGATGCAATACATCTTTTTAACTCTACTTTGCAGCTAATTATGCCCTAAAAGCCAAATTAGCGATAAGTTTTTGTTACCACAATCATATGTTATGTGAACAGTGTGTAACAGTACAGTGAAATTGATAGAGGAAAGGTGGGAATAAAACAAAGAGTAAAAGGAATCTTATCTCACCACTTTCTGTTTGGAGTTTGGTTTCTGGAGTAGCCACTCAATGTCAAGGGAGTTGGACGACGGGAACTGATGGTGGCATGGTAAGGTGGCATTGTCCCCAACGACCTTCTTCATCTCCGTCTGGGCACCTACTGATAGCAGGCTGAATAGGACTGAGGGAAAGGACGAGAGAGATGGGGAGAGAAAAAAGCAGAAGGAGAGGTAGAGAGATGTCAGATGAGGACAGTAGCTTGATTCAAACTTCAGACAAGAGGCAGATGCTGTGGATAGGAAGTAAAACCATGCCGATAGAGGAAAATGAGACGGAAGACACAGCGGGAGACATGACCCAGAATCCCAATCACTATCTGACAGATGCTGAGATATGTCACACTCTGACACTGAAGAGAGACAGAATGGGAATTCTTTTTACAGGAACCTGAGTTTGGCATAAGAGGTCAGTGAGAGAGCAGTATTATGGTGATCTTTTCACCCTCTTCTGACAAGGGGAGTCAAAGAACACATTCTTATTCACAGCAACAGCTTTGGGAAGTTGTGGCATACAAAAGCAAAGTAATAGAGAAAGTACACTTCCTGTACATGGATAATTCAGCTGTAAAACTGAAGAGACACAGTTGCTGAGTCACCTAAATTATAAACATTTTAAGAACTAGCCCTGGATATGTTTTTTTAAGCTCACGTGTGGCAAAGTAGACAAATTGGAAAAAAGGTTTTATATTTTAACAAGCTAATCATGCAATCAGAATTATAAACATGCCAGAAAATTGCACCATGTATTCAGCGAAGAGCTTGGGCAGCAGTAAAAATAATTATGAGTGTGTGCAGAGGCAAGTCTCTTTGGACACTGGCCAGACTGTCAGGGACTGTGTCTCTGTGGGGGAGCAGCAAGGCTAATTTATTGGAGGATGCTGGACAGCCCAGTGGGCTTGAGTGGAATTAGCCAGAGGCGTCACTGGGGGTTGCTGGAAGCTGAAGCTATGGATGGCTTCTGTGTGTGTATTTGTGTGTGTCTAGAGAGTGTGGTGCACTGCTGAGATATTTGACTCCCACCACCTGGTAGGAAGACTGTACAATACTGCAGAGCCCTGCCTCTGTTAAGCTTACACACAGAAATGTGACAGATATTTTTGGCTCTACAACATTTAACTAAAGTACCTGCCTTTAATTTAATTGCCAGGGGATTATGGGTCCTTAAAATAAAGTTATCCAGCCAGCAGATTTGGTACCATGCAGGAAAGTACAGGTTATATAAATATTGTATAATGTCTAATTTTTTTTATTATCATGCTGCTTAAAAGGTGATTAGTGTTTGGTGCTGCAATACTTCCTCCTGTTACACAGAAAAAATAAACAGCATGGTGTGGGATACATAATGAACAAAATGTATGTACTGGTATTTACTAGTATTATGTTTGCGGTGAACTGATCCAACCCAAAGCTAGTCATTGCAATAATGACTTTCTGCACGGGAGACACAATCACATGCTGTCAAATGTTCCACATGAGGCCAAATGTGGCCTGCGAATGCATCAACACTCACTGGGCGCCTGTCCACTTGTTCACTGGTCCACCCTCACAGGAGCCAACACCCTGTCCCATAAGAGATCTTAGGGCCAATGAAAATGTCAGCCCTGTGCTGTGAAACCAATGAGTCAGTGCTGACGCAGGACACAAAGGAAAAAAATAGTCTCACAGAAACCACTTCTTCTAAAAGCATTTCGCTCATATCGATAACATCACTTCGTGGATTTCACCAGTTCTTCATGTTTTGCTTAAACTTTGTATCAGCCTTCTGAGTCTTCCCCTATAAACCCCAGCTCCAGGATACTTGCTGTCAATCAGGTTTAAGGTTTCCAATTGGCATTCATCAGCTGGATAGAGAGAGGGGGGACTTCATACTTGGCAGAATGTTTGTATGTCCCTTTGGCAGCCCAGGAGTGACAGAAGAAATTGCTGATGTCTGTCTGTTCCGTTGGACCACCTGCTTAGTTCAAGCCACTAGTCAGCGGAAAAATAAGGGCCACCCCTCTTCACAGAGTTGCTTCTGAACCCTGAAGCTATCCCCGTTTATGACTCATTCATCTTGTGGGCTCTCTACTAGTATTAGTTTAGATGTCAGGAAAGAGGGAGAGGGCTTTGCAATGTAAAGAATATTCAAGAGAGATAAGTCAGATTGTGTGTGTGTGTGTGTGTGTGTGGTTGATTGGACCTAATGGTGTGAGTAAATGCTTGATGGTAGTAGAGGGGTCTTCTGGGATACCTACGCCTAACATCTCCCCCCAGCTCTTCAGCCTAGGTTCTGTAGCCTAATTGTGTGTGCACTGCGTTGGACGTCTGATAAGAGCACTCTGCTTTTCACCTCCCACCTCCTCTTAAACTGTCCACTTCTTTAACTGTGTGCTCTGTAAATGGAAAAGTTTACCTGAAAGATAGATAGCGCAAGGGTGACTGAAGAAAAAGGAGTGCTGCAGACTTTTTCCAGACAAAGTACTTGACTTTGAACTACCTGACTTTGAATTGACCTTCTTTGACTGGGGTCCACTAGCATTGCTAGCATGCTTTACTTCCTCACAAGGTTTTGCCATTAACTGTGTGCCTTTCACATAAAAAAGCAGATGGCAAATATACTGTATCTGTGAGAGCAAAAAAGTGTTATTTTTTGCTAGTAAGGTTTGGCAAACAAATCATATTGGGGTTGATTGGAATACACTCACTTCTCCCTCCTTTTTACCACTTATTTATAGCCTTGCATAGGGGCTTTTGTGCTGTGGAACGGATGACACAATGCTCCCAAAATAAACTTGCCTCGATGTGAGTTTGCACTTGCATTTGGATTGGTCTAATTCACCGTGTGCACAGCTGGGACTATTGGACTACAAGACCCCATCATTTGTGTCAACATCAAATATGAGAAGCAACAGACTTCATCTCTGTGACAACTATGCACACACAGTATGAAAAATTTGTTTTGTCCTTCAAGTTTAGGTTTATGACCTTAGTTTTCATATTTCAGGAATGTGACCTACAGTGGAAACAATAAAAAGTGTGACCCATATTAGTTAAACTAACATGTCTTTATAAGATCCATTCAAGACATGGAAAACGCCATCTAAATAAGCATTATATCTTGAGGGAGAGATAAATGTGGAAAGGGCTTGTGACATGGCAGCTGGTTCCATACCCTCTATCTGTCTTTCTCTTCCATTGTGTCTGCTTTTCTCAGCTGCGTTGGTCTCAGCTTCATGCCTCCATTTGTGGCAAGGAAAGAAGCATATCATAATTAACAAAAAAATGTGGGAGCTAACACCAGAGGTTTTAGAAAGAGAGAGTGAGTGAGAGAGGGAGAAAGATAGACACATTGACAAAGAGAGAGAGAGGCTAGAATGAAATATGGAGGAACCAATTTCTATGAAAAGGCCCTAGGGGGAGTTGTGCTCCAGTAAATCCGCCTTACAGAGCCCTGCAATCTTATTATAGTGTGGCCAGTGAGACGGACAGACAGACAGACAAACAAGACAGGCCTGGATCTTTCACACTGCCCAAAGTCAAGCCCCATATCCCCTCAGTCAGCACAGCCTTCGCCATGTCCAAAGCTTATGACCTCTGGTACTCAAACACAGTACATCAGAAGGAAAAAGAGGGACAGAGAGAGATAGAAGGGGGGAGAGGAATGAAAGGACAGAGAAAATGGGTTGAGGGAGGGGTAGAGGGATGGTGCAATGCCTTATTTTGAGCACTTACTGTAAGTCACTGGTGTGGAGGAAGGATTATACCATCACAAAGGTGGTTTTAGACACAGGTTAGCAGATGCACAAAGGGAGAAAAAGATTGGACGCCTCACTGTTTTATTCCTTTTGACAATTTCGTATAGCGTGCATTCCCACTGCTTTTCCTATCTAGAATATATGTGTGCCTGTCTACATTTTATGTACCTGCATGACTGCTGGTGTGATGTATGCTTTATGCGAACACATGCTCTGTCACAAAGATATGTCCACTGGCGCCTATCTGCATAACTATCTTTTGCCAATACTGAGTTAGTGTCTCAGCACAAAAACCTATGATTTGGAATACAGATGCTGTCATCAGGCTTACGGACACATATTTACTTGTGAGTTATGTGTACAGGCTAACTGCAGCAGGCAGTAACACTCATCTACTGCTGGAACTGTGCAGGAAAGGTATTATCTACTGTCACTTATGGGCCACACCAAAGAATAGAATTAAATGCAGGAGAAAGAGAAATGTTTGGGCTGTGACCTCCATGCACATTCTCTAAAATTAAAGACCTCATGCATATAACTAGCAAAATCTGACTTGGCAAATATAAATACAATTCATCTATTCTTATTGCTGACATACAGATAGTTTTTTAGCTGACTTGGGGACATGCTGAGAGGAGCACAGCGCTGATGAGACAAAAGTAAAATACTCAGAGCTCATCATGCTGTTTAACAGGCTGTGTCTGTTCCAAATGTACAATACTCTTGTGTGGCTTGAATTGGACGTTCAAATCCCACACACACATACACATATACGTACAGTATACAATTGAACGATTTAGCACAAAGATTCCAAGGTAGGATATTGAATCTTGCCAATCTCTCTTTCCTGATACATTTTAGACACACTTGCTTCAGATGTCTGAGCAGACAAGAGACCACCTCCAGTTGATAGCAGTAACTGAGGGCCTACAGAAACAACCCCCACACTGTGAAAGAGTCTTTTATTCATACAGCCACAGTTCTCTTTTTAATTACAGCTTCTTTAGGGTAAGTCTCTTTACATGTACCAACTTATCGTGCCCCAATAAAACACATGTTTTGAATATGCCACACTACACTAGTCTCCTTGTACTGTAGTTTCAAGGTCCAACTCATGAATATATTGCTTCTGTGAAAATCAAAGGAGCTGTTTTTTTCCCTGACTGGAGGCTGGTACTTTAAAGGGATAAAATCCCATAATCCTCCTCATGTCACACCCAGCAACCAATGCTCCCTTCTGCTGACACAGAGCCTTTGCTGGTTACACTTAACAATAGGGTACATAGAGTCATTACCAAGGAAGGAGTAAGAAACAAGTAAAGTCTAACTGCTAATTAGCAATAGCTTAAAGTAATTCCTGAATAACTCTTTCCTCCTTACGCCTCATTATCTAAATATTAGTTACTATTTTTGTGCCACTGTTGCTTAAGGTACAAGTGATCTAATGCATTGCTACTTTAGTTCTTCAATTTTTGTTTGCCCTCAAAGACACGACAAATGGGTAGTAACTATTCCTGACAGTTTTTATATCTATTTACCTAATCTGACAAGAGGCACACCTCTAAAAGTGAAGGTGATGTTGATTGTGTTCATCTTTGAAGAGTGGTTTCTAAGTGATGGCAAATGGGAAAAGAGAGTCGGGACTAGTGGGAAACAGGAAGATACCAATGAGGTCTGAATAATGGAAGTCGCTGGTAAATGTTCACCTTGCTGTGGTCATATTGCCTATGGCCGTTAGTGTCCATTTCATGGCCTTGTCATTGCTGTCACATTGAGTACCAGAGACACCATTCTGCTGAAAGATCCTCAAATAGATCCTAAATTAGTTTCACAACAAGCTTTTTAATTCCCCCAAAGTATTCTACATTCTCCCTTAGCAAAATAAGGAAGTAGGGAGGAGATGGGAAAAAAGCTAATTACACTATTCCTGGAGGACAGCATAGTCAGTGAAACCTGCTTACAGTGCTATACACATCTTATCAATGCTGAATCTGGTAGTGTCACCCACATGCATGGGTGTAGCTATGGATGTTCTGTAAATCTTCTGGTTTTAGCCAGCAAGGAGCACAGAGTTTATCATAAAGGCTTCACTTTGGTCTGAAGTCTCTCACTCCTCTACACCGCTTTCACCAGCTTGCAGCACAGATGCTACTTGGTTGAGAGTCTTTCTACATTTTACATACAGTTTACTGGACTGGGTGGAAGGAATGACAAGCAGGAGAATTACATCAACTCCACTCTCTTGCACCAACAAAACAATGATTTTCATTGGCTGAAAGTTTTTTTTAATTAAAAATCAATGAATCATTTTGAAAATAATGGTCCACGTTTAAAATGTTAATTACATCAGTGCATTGTGGAGAATTCCGCCTGATTTGTGTATGGTATGGGGTGTTAAACCGTTTACAGAGTTACATTCAGCTTAAAAAAAAACAATTCAAGACTCCTCCATTTAATGTGTTCAGTCTGAACAAAGTCCAAATGTCAAATAGTCTGTTTTGCACCAGATAACACGCTTCAGTTAAATGGAGCTTGGACAGTGACCTCTCTATTTTGCTTTAGCAATGAATCCTCTGAGCATCTGGCAAAGCCTAAACAAACCAGCATCTGCTCACATTCACTTTGTTCTGCATGAGAGTTTCCAAATCTGAGCGTATGGAAAAGCATGCAGCAAAGCGGAGAGAGAGTTAACGTCTTGTAGAAACTTATCACCAAGGTTACTGAAGCTGTGTGTGGGTGTAAAGGGCACATCCTCCCTGCAGCACATGCACGCCGCCTTGAATAAACCTTCTGTACCCCACTGAGAAAATGCTTTTTAATGAAAGAATGAATTCTCTGACATAATTAAGAAATCCATAAAAATGCTTCATTCTGAAATAAATCCCCACATTCACCCACCTTTTTTTTTGTAGTTTCCAAAAATGTTTTGATGAAACTCATTTTCACTAGCATGTGTCTAAGGCTGAGGGCAAATCAATTGCTTGGTTTCAGAGAGATAAGTCAGCAATTTAGTCTATCAAAAGAAAACAACTCCAAATCCAGTTATAGAAATTACATTTGCCTTGAGACAAATCAAATTTGGTTTCCCTCACAAAGAAAACTTTCCTTCCATTGCTTCACACAACATCGTATCCAATTCCTCTGCATTTTGTCCCAGGGCTGAGCTTATTTCTTGGCCTGTTTGGCATTAAGGTATTTTTGCTGGCAGGGCTTTGTGAATAAGAATGGAAAATATTCATCACAGAAATCTCAATTGTAGGTACTCACACCACAGTGGAAGGCTGCTCTTTGCTATGTTCAAGCTCTGTTTGACCCTGTGTGGCTGACAGATGGTACAGTGAGAAACAGATGAGCTGTATTCATTAAAATACTGCAGAAGACAGGTTTGTCTGCTGCTGATCAACTTAAAGCTTTCCTGTTGGGCATTGCTACGGCATGATACCGTATCAGAGAAGCACTACTGGAGTTTGGACAGATGGGACAGCTGTGATACAAGCAGCCATAATGCCAAAGGTGCACATACTGTATAAACAACCCTTTTCCTCTAGTTTTTCCAGCAGTGAAGCGTGGGCATAATTCTTTGTTCCTCAGGACACACAATACTCCTCAATTTCTCCACTTATTAATGTGATCTAATCTCAATTTGTGGCTGGCAAGCATGTGAACAAACTCTTCTCACATTGTTGGAGCGGCTGGACATGGGCACTGACCTCAACGGATCAATACTTAATAAGCTTTTGTGCTGCCAAGTCCATTTTGCTGCAATCTGCAATTTTTTATGTCCATTAAGTTGAAAATAGAGCTGACTAAGTGTATGACCACAGGAAGTGGAATGTATCATGGTAGTACAGACTCTCTTTATGATCGATGCTTCACAATAGTGTGAGACTAGTGGAAACTTCAAATACTATCTACCTCATGCACCATAAAGTACTACACCCTTGACTTTTATTAAATGCAATTCAATACCCAATGGTGTTTCAAAGAAGCATTTAACAACTTGTGGGGAGACAATAAAAGCCACAGTGGGCTATATGGTTAAGGTTGTTGGCACGTGACGAACAAGGGGAATGGGAGGAAAAGAAGCCTCGTGATAGAGCTATTTTTGGAGCAGCACTAAAGCTCAGCTTTAGAAGCAATGGAAGATAGTCCCAATCTGAATATGTATGCACTACATTTTGGGAACTCATAATCAGGAGTGTGTGGGGATTCTGGGTGCTCCCCTTATTCTCCTCCTCCTCTTTCTTTTCTTTCTGCACAAACAGATTTAATACCATTATAGAGGTCACTGTGATTATTTGTCACTGTCTAAAGTCCTAAGTTCACCTGGGGTTAGACAGTGAAGCCTTTCAGAAAAGATGTTAATTTACTTCGCTGGATCCACAGGAGAATAGGAACTAAATACAACAGAGCAGCTCCCATGTTGTACATTTCATCAGCTAATTGAAAACAGACGGGACGCTAACTCCCTCTCTCCATCCGCCCAGCCCTGCGTCACTGACATATTAGTGCTGTAGCCAGTCCTATGGTATGCATCTGACATATGATTTCACTTGAATCGGTTAAGTAGAAAATAACAAAGCAGGAAACACCTCATACACAAACGAGAGGATGATTTTGTTACACCCATTGATGCTGGAACTGCTGCAGCTGCAAAGGACAAAGAGGTAACCGATCCATTCAACTCCGTGACTAGGAAGGACATGTCGATGGCTGCCATTTCCCCAGAGGTGAGCACATACCACGTTTGTTTTGGCAGCTGTACAATGAAAGGTGTTGACTGGTGGGGCCGTTGAGAAAGGCAGAGTGGTGGCCAGGGAGGTCGGGGACAGGGGCTGCAATGCTTTCAGGAAAGGCCCCACTTAGGCTCATTTAGGAAAGCTAATGGGCCAACTTACCATCTGTCCTTATGATTAGCTAAGCCCATTCATGCAAGACAGTAACATTATTTACCTGTTACACACATGCACACACATAGAGTACATGTACATATAATGCATCTACAGTATAGGTGAAGCAGAACAAACTGTAATGTGTGAATATGCTCGAACCACCGAGGAGAGTTTTAAAGGTTTACTGAGAAAAACAGATATTAGACAACAGAGCAGGAGGCGAGTCTCTGCTGCAAAGACCAGCAGGTGAGTGGAGTTCTCAAGATGGTGGAGGCAGGATGGAGGTGAGTAGATTCTGAATTGGAGTACACAATCAACAATCCAGATATCCAAATCCTAATACATGTCTAAATCCTCTTCATCTAACAGAAGTTTTTAAATCCTAATCCAAAAACTCATCCAGAAGTCAACGTTTAGAGTCAGAATTTTCAAAACCAAGACAGAAAAAGAATAATAAAAAAAAGGGCTGGCTGGAACACTGTCTGCAAGATGAGAACAGACAATCTGCCAAACTAGTAAGGCTTCTGGAAGGGGTGTATATAGTCAAAGGACAGGTGAGAACAGTGAAGCTGATTAGCTGGAAATCGAAAAATCTACAAACAGGAAACAAAAGGGGATTTTCAAAATAAAACATGAAATGGACCAAGGATCATGCCAATGAACTCCCCTAGAAAATATCTGGAGCATGTTTTATGTCCTTATTCAATTAAAAGCAGTATATGTGGAATGAATTTGACTTTGGAAAATAAAGAAAAAGACTTCTTAAACTTCAAAAAGATTTCTTATGTGTATGCTTTTGTACATTTCAGATGAGCATCAACAAGAAAAACAGACTTAGAATAATTCCTCTCTGCATGTGGCAGGCTCTTAAGAGTGACACCAAAACAATTACACACACAGACATACTTCTCCAAACAAATATGCCTGCCCTTTGTGCTGATCAACAGAAATTCTACCCACTCCCCAGTGTCTAGAAAAGGAATGCCCACGCGGCCACATCCGAGGGTGGAGAGAAGATTGAAACCAGATGAATGGAGCTTCGGTACAGCGTGTTCGCCAGGCCCATATTTCACTCCCCAAAGCCTGATTAAAACAAGGTGTGGTATTGCTGGGCCAAGGCAGCTTATTCTGGCTAGGAGAAGGACGTTTGCTTGCAGTGACACCCTGGGCAAGGAGGAAACAGGGCGTGGGTTACAACTAAAGTCTCTGCAATTGGCTAACACTGTCCCAGAGGTTTTCTCGATAAAGCTCAGCCAGTTCCTAAATTAGAATAATACTATTCTGCAGTGATCATTTAAAAAGCCATGTAATTTAACTGATTCTGCCTAAAAAGCAAATACATTTCTTTCTTTCTTTTTTGAGGTGTTCGCAGTAGCTGAGAATATTTAAAATAGGCCATTGGCATTGAAACTGTTAACTGATGTGCCAAAGGAAATTAGGGCAATCTGCAAGAATAGTGGAGCAAGAATTATTAGCATCATACAGAAGTTAAATGCATTTGTAAGATGGAATGCGGTGACTGAACATTTCATTTGTGCTGATAGAATTTCAAGATATACATCCATGTTTGTATTGTAGAAATTTGCATTTTGTAATTTGTACAATAGTGGGGACCTTTTTGGTCCCAAGAACCCTGTTAGACTGACTGAATTATGAGAATGAGAAGTGCAGCCCTATAAATTATCATGCAACTCATAAAGACATAAATACCTTTGTTTCAACAATGTAACACGCACGTTAACAATAAATTCTGAATGCTTAGACGATATGACTCTGCCTTCAAATTTCTCAGGAAAAATGTTATAATATTTGCATCTACAGACATTACACTGACATGTTAAGCAATGTTGCACACTTTTAAAAATAATTCACAAAAAAAGAGGCTTAAATGCCACATGATGTTTCCTACTGCCTTTACTAGTTAGCCTAGACTAGATAGGCTAGTCAAGGCAGGAGGACTGGAGGTACACGTGTGTGTGTGGCTCAAAAGAGTTCCATTTGCATTCTTTCTGAATAAGTGTGTAAAGTGAAACAGCAAGATAAACAGACAGAGAAAGAGTCTGGGTGTCGTATGTGTGTGCTTGTGTTTACACATGTGTTAGTGTGACTGACTGATTAGCAGCTTATTTTCATCAACTGTCTGCAGTCGCCTCTCCTGAGATAGTGAGACAGAGTGGGAAAATTTTGTACTGTTTTCCAGTGCAAGCTGTTTTCTTTTTCCTTCCCATGCAGCTGGTTGGCCACACTTGCGACTCCATGCCAAACACACTCCCCTCTATCCCCTTGACATTTTAGCTATGTTACCGCTGAGAGAGTTGTGGCTCGCCTGCCTGCCGCCTGCCTGTACACATGAGTAAATAAAGCCCAGCTCATTTCATTTGGCCATAATGTTTAATCTACATTTGCTTGGTCAACGAGAGGTTAATCTCATTACCTTGTGCTAAATGGCAATCTTGGGCATCCTCTGACAAGACGAAGGCTAGACACAAGTTAATTAAAAGAGCAATTAAAAGAAGACAGTAAGTCTCACTGAACTGTGGTAGTATGTTAGTTCTCTTGACATGCAGTGATGCTGAATAACTGTTCTCCTGTAGTCTGTCACTAAAAACAAACCACTACTTTCATTACTTACTTACAAAGGAAACTAGTAATAGAACACCCTGGCATGATATTAGCTCGTTTTGTGGTTAAACATGTGCTTTTAAGTAACCTTTAGCACTAGATGTGGTTTACCTACTGTGAGACGCCTTATTAAAAACAAACCTCACCACAATACACACGCACACAGTTAATCAACTCCAAAAGGTTGTTAAAAATTCGACATAAGACTAGGGTAACATTTTAATGGTGCATTACAATCAATGATTACCACAAGCTAGGTAATCTAGTAGCCCAAACGCCCATAAATGTATGCTTCATCCACTTTCTAAAACTTTATACAATTTTAATTTATGCACCATGACTTGTGTCATTAAGTGATTTATGTCATAAAGATTAAATCATACTGAAATGCGCAAAATTACTATGAGGGCCATTAGACCCTTTTCAGTCTTTTCAGTGTTCTGTGTCCTGTTAACATACAGGAAAGCTGGGGATGTAGCCTGTTAGCTGCCTGCCCTGTGGGTACTACTACCGGCTCAGACCTCCCTCCAGATGAATCATAAACAAGTCCCTTGGCTTCTGTGACTTAATCCCCTGTGACACCGCCACAGGGAGATGGAGAAAGAGGGAGCAGAGAGAAAGGAAAACATGCCCTGTGCTCAACTTTCAAGTGAATTAAACATTAGGATGAATGTGTATGAGGTGTATCTGAGGATATGTCATTGAGTTTAGGTAGTAATTTAACAGATGATAACATCTGAATGTGGGGGTGGATATTTTGCTAGAGGGCAAAGGGGCCTTAATTTTTACCTCATAGAAGTAGTCACTTCATCTCTGGCTTTACCTTTGAGCTCCTTCTTTTTCTGTGTGTATTGTGCAAATTCATGTCCCACAGTCCTTTCATTTAAATTTGGCCACACAGCTTAAGCTTGGGTAGTCTACAGAGTGTGGCAGCTAAAGCTATAATCAACATCAC
>JAUBNQ010000005.1:11899521-11910073 GCA_032353495.1 Ctenopoma kingsleyae | reverse complement strand
TTCATTTAAATTTGGCCACACAGCTTAAGCTTGGGTAGTCTACAGAGTGTGGCAGCTAAAGCTATAATCAACATCACGCTCCTTTTAGGCATGAGAAAGTATAGCCAGGAGGGAGGCAATAAATGGATTTATTTTAGGAACCAGAATGTAGAATCTTAGTTAGGGCCAGACATGCTAAGTGCTTTGTCCCTTATTCATCAGCCCTTTGGCAATATTTCCTTCCTAATTAAAAAAAGAAGAAGGTGCAGTAGGAAAACGGTGAAGGCACTGTACTGTAACAGAGGTGGAAGCAGCCCAGCCCGGTGGTGTATTTTTCTCTGTAAAAGTTTGGGATATGAGTCTCACTTTGCCGACACTCACTGCAGGTTGTGCTGATGCAAGGAGCTTTTGTCTTGAGATTAATGAACAATGTTTGGGTTTTTGGCATTTTGGATCCCACACAAAGGTTAAAAACAGCCCCTGACCAGTGAAAGGTTTATGCGGTGTGCTACTGAGAATTCTCTGCTCACTAGGGGAAGCAATTCTTTCATCCTACACTTTCTCTTACGTTTGTACCAGGACAACAAATAAATAACTGTAACATAAAAGTGAAGCTCAGCTCTGTTTCAATGTTCCAGTGTTGTCTCTTTAAGTCTGTTTCTGTCTTCTTGAGCAGACAGGTTTGATTTCACTCTGCAAAATGAAGCCTACTGTTTGAGCCTGAATTTTGAATGTTAACATTTAATTGTTAGTCCATCAGGTATGAGCTTATGTGTCCATGTGTCAAATATTCTGGCATGCTGACATTTATAATAACAATGTGGTTAATGCATGATGCTTCAGTGAATAAGAAACCCGAATATTCCATAAGCTAGCTGGCATACTGCAGCTATTATTATCTTCAGTGATTCAGAGAGCCAGGTGGAAATTGAAGGTCTCATCCGTCTGTGTGGCCAAAATGAGATGACTAACACACAATCTGATGTATTCTCAACTCCCTCTGACTTTCTCGTTTTACGATCTTAAAGCAACAGGTTTTAAAGTAAAAGGATTCTGGATGGATACATTTTCAAAAACTTCCTCAGTAAAACTGCTGAGACAAGCATTTTACGTTATCTATTATAGTGCTACTGCTCAAACGTTATACCAGGTTGTCCCTGAGATAAATTGAGAGGATCTATCTTACTTGGGCCTAAAAAGCAGGTGGGGATATTAACTCTTACATATTCAAGATTATCATAAAGCCTTTATTCGTGATTAAATAAAAAATGCAAATTAATCTGGCTAACCTGGGAACCTCACAGAAGGAGTGTTAAAATAAGAAATCTTGTCCCACTTTATGTGGTGCTCCAGACGAAAGGTGCCACTCACCACACAGCACCCCATCAGACTGATCTCAGTGAATTACACTGTGCAGGTGTCTCAAAACCCATTCTCCATCCTTGTGCTTCTGCTCTCACGTAGGAAATGGTGGAGGCAGCAGCCTAATGGAAAGGTTACCCACCATCAGCTCAATTGTCCCATCTCCCATTATCATCATCATCTATCTTTCGCCGCTTTCATCTCTCAGCTTCACTGTACATCAGAGAGGACTCATAGAGAACGCGTACATGCACACACAAAAAATCATTGCCGTAAAAAGCACACTTTTAGCCCCTGCATGGCGCCTGCTCAGTCGAGAGTACTTAATGTTTGCACCATGCATGACTGGACCAACTCCAGGACAATGACAATGTTTTCTCCTGAGTCCAGATGAAGAAACTGTTCAGACATCTCAGCTTTGCTCCTGTGTGCCACATGCTGTCCTGGTACATTCCTAACTGCTAATTTCATCTGAAAAAGTATCAGAAAAAAACACCCCAGCAGAGATCAACGTTATGATGCTTCACTTGTTAAAACAAAGGTTACAAAAAAGAATCTTATACAGTACAGAGTGTAATATCAAAGACGAACGACAAAAAGTTGCAGGAATCCAGTCTGAACTGCAACACTGACTTGAACCTTTAAACACAATCTCATTCAAAGTGTTAAAGATTGAAGTCATTTAATGGTATACAGGCTGATAAATTTTTAATTTTCATCCTGTAAAACTTTATTTGTTACAGTAAATATTTCTTAAAGCTTGTAACCTGATTTATCTTATTGCATCGCATTGGAAAACAAGTGGAGTGATCCTGTAGACACAGAATTCAATTTCCTCAAAGAAAGTAAGATTTTACCCACATAACAAGAAACAAAATGACTTCTGTAGTGTAGATCCAGTTGCAGGAGACATGCGTTTATTTATCCCAATGTAGCCAATCAGGAACAATTTATCTCCCCATATCCCTGGTGGATTAGGTAGTAATCTGTTTGCTGAGGGGAAATGAGAAATAGTGAGCAAAAAAGCTTTTCTCTCTCATCTGGCCTGTATTAATATTTCTATTAGCGGTGCCTTCCAGTGATGCAATGTGACACTTGTGGCTATGCATGAGAAGCCAGGCTAATAGGGGGATAGAAGAGGAGGTCAGTTAAGGAGATGGAAGATTTTGTTCTACCTGAGATCTACTAGTCTGTGCATGTAATGTACATGTGAGCACCATATAAAGAGAAGTTCTGGGGAGTAAAAACAAACAAATCACTATAGTCATATTAAGTCAGACAATGTATTTCTGTAATATTAACCAAGTGCTCTGAGTCTAAATACAACCATAACAAAGTTTGGTAACGCTGTGCAAGACTGAATACTTGCTGAAAATAAATATATTACCTGGAAATACTTCACTGATATGTTTAGTATCAGTGTGAGTGGGACTTAGTGGGATAAGATATAACAAAGTATCTTCATTAGGCTGATAAAATGAATCATAATTGCAGTTGCAGATAAATAGAGAGAGATAAATGAGATTCATTCATTGTATGGACTGCTTAATTTCATAAATCTGTTGTACATCTGACTGCATTGCATGAAATTTATTTAGGAATAGTAATGTAGCAATATAATATGCAAAATAACAAAATTGTCTTTCTATAGACTAATAAGAAAATTAACATTATTGCTTTTTTTAAAGAGTAATAATTAGAGAGTATATTTTACTACTGAGTTACTTGCCCAACGCTGCAGGTGCACTAACACACAAGAGTGTGTTTTAGTGCACCTACATAAACATATGTAGTATATATGATAGTGACATATATTGTACATGATTTGTTAATGCAGATGTGTATTTGGTGTGTGAGCAGCACAAAGACGGCTGTATCCTAAGCTGATGAAGGCTCTCTATGTGAAAATGAAGGTGAAGAAGACTACGTCTGTATGGTTTAGTGAGCAGAAGGGTGTAGCCCTGAGCGAGGTCCTTGGGAGCAAACACACATACAACATATAAACAGCACGTCCTCTTCTCTTCCTATATACTCACAAGATAGAGCATGCATACCTAATTACACATTTGTCTAAGTATATACACAGGCACGGTCCCTTTACTCTCACACACACACACACACACACACTACTTAGATTGTGCATACCTAGCAGATTTGCAAACACAAATGTGTATGCACACTTGAGTGAGAGTAACGCTGCCCTAAGCAATGTGCTACCGACTCCACGATACGACCTTCAAGCCACAGTGTCCTTTGTCTCTGAGATGTCCTGTATTGCAGCTTAGCTCCTAAACCGCTAGAATGCAAAAGGGAGATTAACATCTGTACAAGCATGTGGATATAACAGGAGAATGAATGGGGGAACCCCCATCACATAGCAAATCCATTCTGAATAGCTAATGTTCTACAATGTGAAATTCTCTTTATTTGACATAAGATATCCATGTGCAGTATATGTAGATCATCTCAACTATTACACACACAGATAAAATGCCTAATGACATTTGAAAGACTGCTCATTGCTACATAGTTCCCGCTGGCACTGTACTACATTCTTCAATAAAGAATGCAGTAGAAGAAAGATGCTCTAGTTGGCCGACTGTTGCTGTAATGTCACTGGGTTTTAGCAAGAATTAGTTTTAATGTCATTCTGTCTCCCACACCTGAATGTCACTGGCTTTTAATTGGCCTGCTTTAGAAGTGGCAGTGTTATTTGTGTGTGGGAGCTATGAATGGGTGGGGGGTTTTAAGATCTGTATTATTCAGCATCACATTCACTATGTTCATCGAGTTTCAACCATGACTGACTTCATTCATTAAATATCCAATAAAAATACCCAAAATGTTAACTGTATTAGTGAGGGATAGGTATTCTGTCTCACTTGTTACCATTTGTTACCATACTCTCATTGTAATCCATTTGCTTGAAATCCATATTATGTAGACATAAGACATAGTGTATCACATTACTGGACTTCTCATGCCAAACTCTTTGTCCCATTTGACAATAGTGACACTTATGTGTCTGATGTGTCTTGTGCCAGACTACTGGCCTCACAATAGCCTCTTGACCACAGCAGTGCTTGAGGCACACTGCAGTGATCTCCTACTCTTTGCTCTCATACATAAGTGTTAAAACAAAGACAAATCAATGAGCTCTGACAGTTTTTGTGATCTTCAAATCGAGTTGGCTCTAAATACAAATCTTGTGTGCTCATCTCATTCCATTCAGCTCACTGAAAAACCCATGACATGCAATAGCCCTGTCACTGACAAGTGGCTAATGCTCTCTTTGGCTCAGGCAAACATTCAAATTTCCAAACCTCAACTATATTCCATCAGTCACCCTGAGGAAACTGTGAATCCACTGTCAGTGGTTAGAGTTTTGAAATGCAACAGGAATCTGAGGAAGGAGCCAAATGGGAATGTGTTGTGCAAATGTTACTGGAATGAAAAAAAAAGCAACTTGTATGAGGGTTTCAGGAAATAAAATGAGTTGTTTTTATATACAGAACTTAGTGTCTCAGAGGAAGCACTTAAACTCAACTAAACACATGAAGAAGATGAATAAACACATGAAGAAAAATCACATAGGTATTGAGAGAAATAAAAGTGTTGCTATGGTGTGTTGGCTGCGTCTTTCTGGATGTGTTATGTTTCTTTTCTTTGACTCTCTTCCACATAATTCAAGTGCAGACAGAACAAGTTCCAGCAAGGGTGAATCTCTCTATGACTATACATGGCAATCAGGTAAATCTGGGGATAAGAATAGCCTGCCCACTAAGAGGCGCCTGCAAGTTAGCACAGCACTTTGAATCAAGTACATGGAGAGAATACTGAGCTGCAAACAGAAAAATACACTCATGTACACCAATGGTGGAAAATACAAGGATAAAACATAGGGCTGGTCCATGTGTCTAGCGCGCACAAACTCAGAAAACAAACAGACTAACCCTCCCACCCACACTCATCCCTGTTCACCCTTTGCATCTATGACCAACAGTGCAGACATTCCTCATTCTGGCTCAGCCTGAGTTTTGTTTGGATTAGCTGAGAGAGAGCAGAAACCCTTTAGTCCCTGTGGCTGCATGGCACACGTCAGACTGCTGCTGGGCTGCAGTTATTAAACAAAGACACACACACACACACACACACTGACATGAAATAAACTTGTATGTGCTCGCACACACACAAACATGCCGTCGCTGTCAAACCCAAAAACTTTTTTTCAAACTCTCACAGTGGTGAGTAAATTTACTCAAATGCCCATAGATAAACACACACATGTACACACACTCACACTAACTCACACTGACCAGTCATCTGGCCTTATACAGGCATGGTGGCGACCCATTGCCTTTCATGGGAGCTGACTTTCTGACATCCTGTCCTCAGGCTCTGTGTTCTCTGCAGCCCAACTAGTTCACAGCAGGAGAGGAGGGGGGTGGATGGAGGAAAGGACATGGAGAAAAAGATGAGGATGAGTGAGTGGAGGAGGAGATAAAGGTACATGGACAGAGACAGAGGCAAAGACAGATGAATGTACGGAAGAACACAAGACAGAAGGCAGACTGGATCAAGTGTGTTCTCACAATGTTTAGGTTTTAGTCATTTGGCACCAGCTTCTTCCTCTCACAAAGCCTCTGTTTGCAGACTTCTAAACACCTGAGAGAATACCACAAGACTCAAGCTGAGTGGAGGTAGCTCCACTGTATAGTGCAGTGTGTAGAACAGGTTCCTAGACCTGATCCTCAAGGCCCACTTCCCTGCTTGTTATCCAACTATCTCTGCCATACCCACTGTTGATTACCTGGATCGGGTTTGTTCAGTCAATCAGAAACTGGAAGGTACCAGCTCAGATGAGAATGGTCTGGGGGAAGACAAAGTGAATTGGTATTATCCAACTTCTGATTGACTGAACACGAGCAATCAGCGCTGGGTAGTGCAGGGATAGTTGGAAAACAAGCATGACAGTGGGCATGAGAACCAGGTTTGGCAACCCCTGGTGTAGATGGTATATGTGGTACAGGTATGAACAGTAGTGAGTCTTGACACTCTGACCAAACTTTATCAAAATACCAAAAAAATCTAAATAATGACAGATCTGGTGTGGTGGACAGTAAGAAGTAAAAAAGAACAGAAAATTATAGGAGGTATAATTATAGGAGGTATAAAGTGAAGTTACTGAGGGTATAAAAAAAAGGATAATAAAACATGAAAAAAAACCATTGAGTGCACATTGAAATGTTCTGTAAATGGCCAGACTAGAAAGTCTACCAGACAAATCAGAGGGCTATGATATAATGATAATGACACTTTATTGATCCCCTTGGGGAAAATGTTGTCGGACAGCTGCCAGACAGTACATATCAGCGCTACTACAGGGTTTCAGTGTCTTGTCCAAGGACACCTCAACATGTAGCCAGGAGGAACCGGGAATTGAACCAATGACCCCGGGGTTTGTAGATGACTGCTCTACTAACTGATCTACTGACAGAATTAAACCCATAAGAAGTAGTAAAGCTACAAAAAACATGGCCTTTACATAAAGTTCCTACCTTGAACCTGTAGAATTAATATGAAAGAATGAACACTAAAATGTTTTTTTCTCTAAAGATTTGGTTCAAATAATGTTCAGTCTGATGTTACTAGGGCTGCCGAACCTTTTTCAGAGATTATTAGTACTATTTATGCTACTATTATGAGGACTATCTTCTGTTAGAATAATTGCTACCCCAGTTGGTCTGGGTCTTGGTCCACTACAGTTGGTTTATATTGCAACTCTGATCTCTTATAGTTATCCCCAGGGTTTTTACATTTGGGTTTGAAATTACTTTACTTAAAAAAGATGATGTTTTAAAAAAAAGTATGTATAGGAAAACAGGCCTAGTTCCACATTGATTGGCCTTTACATTTTTGTTGATTTTCAGATTGAGGCTCACTGAAATTCACTCAAATGGGTCATATACAGCTTTACTTTAAGTAAGTAAGTAAATTTTATTTATATAGCACTTATATAGCACAAATAAACAGATAAAACACCACAGCTGGGCATTTGTTTTTTATTCTTTTCTGTTCTGCCATGATAAATTTACAATTATAACCAAATGCTGTGCACTAAACAGAACTGTAATTTTCAGCCCACTTATGCATGAGATGCTAATATCACAGCAGCATTTCTCCACTCTAGTGTTACAAACACTGTATGGTGGCACATCCCTGCCTTTCCTGTTCCAACAGGAGATTCTGGTTGACTGAACAGTAAGACACTAGTCTCCAGCATTACTCAGGGGAGTCATAACTGACTCATTATAAATGAATGAGCTGGGCTGAGGCCACAGTACATATGCACAGCACGGTAGGCACAGTGTAATAGAAGGGACATTTACAGTTTTTTACCAAGTCGCAAGAAAACTCATAGTCCAGAAAATTCATTGATAAGTTAAAAAATTATGATGTGGCTTCAAAATACTGCAAGAGCAGCTGGGTGGATATTTTCTAGCAATTTGACTCCACCTTATGTGCTCACCATGAATAAGGAAAACAAAGCAGAGAGAGTCTGGGGTAGGTGCTGGCCAAAGTAATACATATGCATGATCTATGACAGGGAGGAAAGTGGGTGTAGGATGACGTCCTATGGTGGAGGTGAGTCACTGGTTAGTGTCTCAGCCGAGCAGCCTTTTACGGACACACTTATTGCTCTGAAGTCTGTGGAGAAAAACGAGGGTTGGTCGAAAAACCATCAAGAACCCAATGTTATAGTGCAGCTTGAACATCTGCCAATATTCTTCTCTGTCGGTGCCATGAGCTAATACACACTGATAGGGATAGCAGGTCATGATTCAGTGTTACACAATCACCATTTAAAACTGCCCCTTTTTCTGTACTGCAGGCCCTGCATGCGCAGGCAATATACTACATTCTGTCCCCCATCTGCAGAGCCCTCCAGGATAATAATGCATGTTCCCATCAGTCATACTACACTGCAGTGCTCCACAACCCCCACCACTTCCATGCACCCTTGACCCAATCCATCATTCTGAGTAAGGTGGCAGTATCTGGGAGCTCTCTCCAAAGGAATGACATGAAACAACGGAGGAGAAATAAAAAAGGGAGCGAAACAGAAAGACAGTGAGTTACAAATAGAAACACAAGAAGACAGAGGAGATAGAAATGCGACAGGGCAGGATGCTCTCAGTAGGAAGGAGTGGTGCATGGTAAACTGCAGGAGGCTATTCCCATATTGTTTCTGTAACAGCTGCTCTGTGGAACTACATTTTATGACTTGCTTGAAAATGAAGTTGAGACAGAGTTTTGTTTTTGATGGTCTCCAAGCTTCACTGTCACTGTCTGCTGTTTTCTCATGAGTACACATCTCTCTCTGATGTCCCCTTTTTTGCAATCTCTTGCTCTCTCGATCCCTTTTAGTGCTCATTCTTGTTTCTCCCACATTTTGTTTTGTCTACCTACTAACTCTATTAATTTGTTTCTCTAGTTTCTTTTGTATTCTTTACCTATCCCCTCTCCTCTTTTCCATCTCATTAACTCACCCTCTTCCTCTCTGTCTTTCTCTTTCTCTCAGCGCTTTTATCTGTCCTCTGTTTCCACTGTCTCATTAGCTGACAGCTACAGTGGTACTCCTATGAGAGGGCCAAATGAAACCCAGAGAGTACTATGACCTTCGTTTCATGGTGGGGACACTATCGGTGACAAGCCATCAGCTGCAATGTCGTTTAAGGTGCCAACACATACACACACCCACATGTGCATGGAAGCAAAAACTAAAAACTAATAGGCCATTCATAACCATCACAAGAACTCACATTCACAAAAACACAGCACATTCTGCTCATCATGGTCTGGGCGTTTGTCAGCAGCCTTCAACCTTCAATCAGCTGTTCACCAAGGCTAAAGAGGTGACACATCCAGCACCCACCCTCTTTCTCATTCTCTCACATGATCCATTGCACTGACTGGAGGATGGGGGGTTATGAGGCGAGAAGCCTACTGGGGTCAGAGTCCTTGAGATGCATGCACACATAAACAGACCACGCAACACACACACACACACACACACACACACACTTGGAGCCATGCAGTAAATAACAGCCATCAACCTGTGTTTTAATCAGCTTCAGGGACGCATGGGTGCTCCCTGTGAAGTCAACAGGCCATCCTTCATCAGTGGAGTGGGTGGTGTGGTGGTTGAAGCATGGCTGTACAGAGCTGGAAGGTCAGTGATCAAACCCTCTAGTTGACCCCTTAGGCACAATAGTGACAAACTAGCAAAATGCTGCACCATACACTGTATGAAATGAAATAATCATGGGCCAAGAGGACTAACAATCTTGATACCAGACACATTTGTAAGTAAAATGTGGGCAATGAAAACAGACCTTCATTCAATTTGTCTCCTTCATTGGATCAGTTTCTGGCAGTCAAACTATTATTGGCTATACCTGTTAAATAGCTGATTCTGCACTTTGAAATGAAGATACAATCAGGATTATTTAGGAGCCTCTGCTGAGATGATTGGAAAGATCCACCGGATGCTAATACATCAAGAAGCAAGACGAGCTGCAGTCAAGACAGTGATTGTTAATTGCCCTGATTAGCTTCCCTCTTCCTGTACCCTGAATTCAGATAAGATTCTTTATTTCATGAGGGCATATTACAATAACAGAGCCTCTTAAAATATATTAGCCTACCATAATATCACACATTTGATGTGATTTCTTTGCATTTGGTTTGGTTTCTATTGAAAGAAATGAACAAACAATGATTTGATATTCTGAGAAATCAGGAAGGAACAGACTGTGCCAAGGAGAGAGCTGTTTTCATTGTGCCATGCTCTTTCACATTTTGCAGCATGCTTCAGCAGCCAGTCTTGCCATATTCCTTGAGTCTCCATGAACATCTGGTATGCAATCCATTCAACTCGTCTTAGCCCAGCAGAAAGTGAGAAACCAGATTCCTTCAGGTCCCCTGGCCTCTTATTTACCAAATCCAAAGGCTTTAACAAGCTTCTCTAATCTTGACACTTCCATATTAACATAGCTTAACTGTTTTCTCTAAAATGTATAGTACGCTTAATCAACATGAAATCATTTACTTAATTGCTAATTCATAATATAAAATGATAGATAACCTATGAAAAGCAGAATAAAGCACCGTTTTATCAAGAGAAAGTGGTTACCACTGATGGGAAATA
>JAUBNQ010000005.1:11882226-11895932 GCA_032353495.1 Ctenopoma kingsleyae | reverse complement strand
GGTTAAATGCCACATACTTTACAATCATACAGTTATTTTCCACCATCATACATAGTGGAACCCTTTCAAAGTAAAAAGTTAAATCACAGTATGCTATAATGGCACCCGATCCCATAACCTTATAAAAATACGATGACATAGGCAGGAAGAAGCTAATGGTTACACTAGCATATTGAATGTCCTACACAGTAATAAATCTATAAACAAATGAGTATACATATACATAACACATTAGCATTTATGAATGTGCATGAATGCACAGAGGTACAATTAAAAACAAATAATCACAGATTCACCCAACTGACACAGGATACATCTTAATCACTTCATTGGCATTGACTCAGGATTTATTATAGGTATAGGATTTCTTCTAGGTTAAACCTGATTTACCTACTCTAAGGGATATAAACAGCTTTGCTCCTGAAGCACACACACACACTCACCCACTTATGCACACATATTTGCACAAAATGTCTATAGTAGTTTACAACATGTGTGGCTCATCTGTCCATAACCAATGCAATAGTAAATAATGCATCCCCTTGAAGGGAGGGCCCTGCTAATGAAGTCAACTGTATGCCACTGCACTGCGTAACTCAGGGAGGCTGGCTGGCCGCAGCACGGGGCTCCCACTCACCAGGGCAATGTGCATTGCTTTGCTGGTGGCTTATACTGCAGTGACATAGATCGATTCATGAATCAGACTTGTGCTCGCCTCTCACTTCCACTCTCACTGTCCATATGGCAGAGATAGCTTTGAATGCAGTCATTAGAAATCTGCTGATAGATGTGAGAATCAGAATGGGATGCAGATGATGTAGAGAGATAACAGAAGCCTCGACAATGTAGGGGCCCTCCTCCTTAATGTGTGCCACACTATCATCTTGATGTCTTTGTGCCAGAACATTGTTCCCTAGTTTGGAAAAAGAGGTAAATCGGATTCAGAAAACAAGTGGATTAACTTAATCACCCCTCGGCTTTGACAATGACCTTCGCTTCTGAGGCATAATAAGGATTAGTTAGAAGTGGAAGGACATATGCCATGCAGAAGAAAAAGATTATACTTCTCCCATGACAGAATGATTGAAATGTGCTATTCAACATTCCTTCATGGTGAGAGGCTGTGATAAGAGGCCATGGAGCAATGCATCATAGTGCTTAGCTGTGATATTCAAAAGAAGACAGTGTCATTTGTAACCCTGTAGAGTAAAATTACTTTAGTGTAGCTTTCTCTGATAGAAATCAGCTTTGTGTATAGAATATAATATACATATACAGTCCACAATATTATCACTGCAACAGGAAGGCAAGAGTTTACATTTAAATTAGGGCTATTGATTTCAGGCTGTCTAACATATATTCTCCACGATTCCTGTCATTATTGTGAGGGAAAGGGCGTAATATTTCTTACAGCCCACGCTACATTATTGATCCATTGCACAGGAAGGAAGTTATTCTCAGGGCTGTATGAAAGACAATACAGGGACACCATTGAACAGAGGATAAATATAATATTACAGTCAACAGGAACAACAAATTAATAAAAAGGGGTTGGCCTTTGGCTGTACTTAGGGAAAAGGTCAGGTCAGGTGGGAATAAGAGGTCACTGGACATGCTGCTACAAGCAAATGGAGGAAAAAAGCTCTTCAATATAAGAGGATGGATGGGAATTGATCTCCAGTGACAGAACAGGCTGATCAAACGACCACCAGCATAGCACCTCTTAACAGCATGCCTACAGCTCTGGAAAGTGATCCTATTTAAAATTAATAGAAAAAACTGTTTTGAATAGGACAGAGAGGGGAGAATGTGCTGATGTGGTCTCAGTAAGAGATGCTGTTCGTCTCTGTTGTTGTTGTCAGGATCAGGATTTATGCTATTGTTGTTATTGTCAGCTGGAGAGGGGTTATCTTCGAAAGGAGGCTTATTGAGGAAAAGCTGTGTGTGTGTGTGTGTTCATCTGCTGATGTATCAGTAGATTTGTGCATATACACAAATGTTGTGTGTTTAAGTGTGCATGTGTGTTTTTCTCTGTGGCAGGACTGATTAGCAACTGTTAGCTGCAGATACAGGAGCATGGCAAGGAGGGGGCATACATGCTGAAATCCATCCTCTCTCCTGTTTTCCTGCTCATATTCCTTCTGTCTCCTCCAGTCTCCCTCTGTTCTCTCCCTTTATGCTTCTCTCTTTTCATTTGTTAGCACTCTTATTCTGTTTCCCTCTTCCACCCTCCTCCAACAACAAGGTGCCGTTTTGGGAAGAATGACATTAAAATGTAGTGCCAGCGGTTACATAAAGGGAGCTGGTTGGGCTATGCCTGCAAGACTTTATTTTTGTTGTTTATGGTAAACAGCACCACTTTGTGTGTGTGAATGAGAGTACTAAGTAATGCTTTTCTATATTTTGTTAGTTAAACAGTATAAACTATGTGTAAGTTGCCCTTAGTGTATCATAGTACCTACCTGTGATTCAAACCTTGCACTACTTCCCACAGACACAATATCACACTGCATATATTTATGCATCCATGAACCACACACACACACTACCTTTCTTAATGAGAGAGAAAGGGCCATTGTGTGTTGCATCAGGCCTGCTGTAATGCAGCAACACACTGTTCTGTTACTGAAAAAAATCATACAGCACACACTATCAGAAACACTTCTTCCTCTTTCACACTGCCTTATTTGCTGCTAGATTGTACAATAATTTCACCGCCATGTCTCCTAGACCATGATACCTATCACTCTCAGCAGTTTCTACTTTGCGTGCTAGTGCTGTCCTGCATGGGCAAATCTGTGAAGAGAGTTAGAGGACACATGCAAACACATACACCACACTGAGTCACAAAGTAGTGGCTTGGCAGTGTGGCACTGGCATTGTCTCTGCAGAGGCGAGCGTAAACAGATTGATTGGACCACTATACTGCAGTTGCTCATGCTGACTCACTCTGTACATTACCAGCAAGGGGGAGATGCTGGATGGGGCAGGGAGACCACGGGATGCTCATAAAGTAGTCTCATATGTTCCCTTATCTCCCCTTCCTGCTTCTCCTTTTCCACCATTTCCAAGGTTATCCAGCAGGGTCTGGGGTTGGCAGGGTAGCAGTGGTGGGGGTGGGGAGGTTCAGAGAATGTGACAGCCTACCTGTCTGTTGACAAACGTGGGCCATTCAATACATTAGCAATCTTTCCCCATGGATATGCCATGTAAAGCTGACGATTGGAGAATGAGTCTGAGACTGTTAGAGAGATTGTCACTGCAGTGTCTAAGCTAGCTGTTTTGCTGGAGGGGGAAGGCAATGTGCGATGGCAACGCTGGGGGTGGATGCACCATTTTTCTAGTCCAAAATGAGCCCAATGTCACCGTGACAGCATAGCGTTCCTCTGAGGGCACCGCAGGCCAGGGGGGAAAATGATGGATGAGTCGCCAAGCAGCCTCTTCTGCTTCACCACTGTGTACACACACACATTCACACACAAACGTACACTCAAAGTCAGTGAAATATATAAACATACTATACTAGTACTCTGAGAACCCTACAATATGGTCACATAAGGCATGTAGGAATATACATATGCATTCACACACCACGCGCACAAATGTAATACATGCACATACAGATATGCTCACACAAGGCCATCTGGGGATATGCACGTATACAAACGCAACGTGTGCACACTAGCTTTGAGTGATTTATTTATGTCCACATGACTTATAATTAATCACTGGCAAATAAACACTCCAGATGCAGATATTTACAGGAGCTGCCACATCCACACAGACACACGTGCACACACATAGAGCATACAGCGCTGGTTGCATTATGACTGCAGCCCAGGCTAATGCCATAGGATCAATGACAAACCCCTAATCCCCCCACCCACTTTTCCTTCATTTCGCTGACCCAAATGTTACGATACCAAGCGCACTGCAGTGTTTATTACTTGTATGACTGAGCAGTAGCCTCCACATGGGTGTTCCCATTGTTAATACTCCACCTCAGTATATCCATCCATCCCCCATATCCCACTGACCCCAACCAGCCACCATTTACTGAAGCACCATTTAGGAAACGATAGGAGGATTACGCTCAGAGGCAATTACTTAAAGCAGTGATTACCTGCAGAAAATTGAAAGCAGTAATGCTGCTAGAGTAGTTAATTTATGCCACACTCCTATAAAAAGCATTCAGTTTAGGGTTCATTTTATTCTACGCTTCTGTAAGATATGAAAAAATCAGACAGTTTACATTTCACATTTGTCCTGAGCATTGCAATAATTCTGAAGTATCATAAGCATCTGTGATCTGATTACTGCATATTTACAGTAACTGCAACAGATTACAGATGTCATTGTTTTGGAATCAGATTACTGTAACTCCATTACATCTAATTGAATACTCTGCCAAGGCCCTGCTGAGCTTACAGAAAGCAACATTCCTGACAGTCCTTATGCAGATACAGGTCAATACGAACAGTGAAGTAGAAATATGGCCAGCCTCTGGTAAGCAAGGCGCGTATAGCTGAGTAGCCATCCATTATGACCCTGCAGCGCACAGCTAAACACACACTGTTTGGACTCCTTGTCTCATAAGAGAGAGAAGGGACTGCGAAGAGACAGGACAGTAAGAGAAAGCATTCACAAACATACTCCCTGAATGGGAGTAGGGTGCCATGTAAAATCCCCCAACACAATGTTGGAGTCTCATAGATTGATGGACTAAAGTTCTGCTCTTGTAGTGTTTTTCCTGCAGCACAATACACACAGGCGTAAGGCTATGATTACTTGAAGGCAAGCCGCAGCTGGGAGTGGATGGCGGCTACAGTCTAAATATTAGGATTAATGACCATGCTGGTCAGTCTAGTGAAACATCATTCATGTTTCTATTGCATTCCAATGCCATGTAGGCAAAGAAATAGCAATACAGAAGACATTTGGGGACTGCATGAACAAAATCTATTTGTTTTTCTACTCTCTGATCGAATGTAATCCTGTACACTGGCACAAATATGCTAAATAAACAGTAAACAAGATTATTTGAGCTTGACTATAGGTTAAGTGAAACAGAAAAATGAATATATTTAAATAACCTATGCTGACCACGCTAAATGCATTCACATTCTAATGTGTGCAATCATACATCAAAATGTCCACCCACAGGACAGAGCGGGTTACAGTAAATGTCTGTCCCCCCACACCTCACTTTCATACCAGAGTGGGAGGTGCTTAAACTAAGTCACAGCAAGATGTGATTGATGTGCCTCAATGCAAAAAAATGTTCATTAATAATCAGGAATTAGCTGGTACTGTTGCATTGTGATTTCCCTGAAGACCTTGTGTTGTCATCAGGTGACAAAACGATGCTAATTTGCATGTCAGTGAAATGGTCTCCTGCTACACCTCACAGAAGAGTGAGTGACAACACTATTGACATTGCTCCCGAAAAAAACACTCCCAGATCTATATGTCCTCAAAAAGGGCTGTTATGCTCAGCTAAATGATAGAATAGGTACAGTACATACATGAAGCCAAATGTTAGTCAAATCATCTCTCCAGGGTTTGAGGGAACACACTATTAAAGTTTCTTCATGAAATGCCAAGTGGAAAAGCTCTGTTCCGAGAATATGAGGACAAAAAGATCAAGTATTAAATATGATAAAGAAGACTATATGAGTGTGATGATGGTTCTTTATGTGTTATTTAGTAAATTTTGTAGAGAAGGTACGTAAACTGTTAAGTCCGGTGTCAGTAACTTTAGACAGCAGGGAACACACATGGTCACTTTACAGGCGCAGCCCGCTGCAGACTGTGCACTTTTTCTGGCGCCCTTGCGACTATGCATCTTCAGTTTCCTGTAACTGAAAACCATCAACTCTGTCATTCTCCAATCCTGCCTTTTCAGAGGCATCTCTGTCTCACACTGAGCAAAGGTAATCTCTCAATATTGATCTGGTCATGTGGCAAAGGCAAATATGTTAAAGTGGACAGTGAAAGCTGCACAGGAGGGCTGAATTCTGAGGCTAAACGGAACCATAGTGTTCACTTTATTCTTCTTACATTATTGTACAGTATATATGATTTACACACTTACACATGCTTGCCTAGATGAGCTCATATGAATCTTATCTGATATGTTGTGACAGCTACATACTGTAGAGAAGCTTCCAAAGACAGGCATTGATTTCAAGCAAATCTGTTCGGACATCTTCTCTTTCTGGTTCGGTACACCTTTCTACGGCTAATGAGCAGCGGCTTTATTCCCTTCCGAGTGAGATGTTCTTTTTCATGCCTCGTGTCAGGAAACACTGTTGATTCATTACCAAGGAGGAGAGATGGAGGAGGGGAAAAAAAAAAAAGAGTATGACGGTTAAGCCTCAGATTTAAGACAGACAACTATGTCCCCTAATCCCTTCTGAGCAGCCGTAAGCCTTTCGTTATCACTCGTTAGAATTGTGCATCCCTTAAACACATTAACTTAGGCCCTAATGCTAACCCCTTTAGTATGACACAGCAGCTGCTCATAACAGACAGTCACTAGGCTAAGAGGGAAGAAACATGCTAATTGCTGTCAAACAAATTTAATTGGGTAACAAGGGTTTTTTTTTTTTTTTAATGGATGCAGAGCTTCCACACATTTTACAGCAATCAACGTTACCCTGCAAAGCTCTTGAGGCAACAGCAATTCTGCGCTATCCCGAAAACATATGCCAGAGAGGGAATCCAATGATAAAATCAGTCGTGAACACACACATCAGCATCCACTGAGTCATGTTTGAGTACACATTGTTGAATATTCTTATCTTTCTCTTTCTTTCTGTTGTACACACGTACAACATATTCCTTCTAGTTATAAGTAGACAGGTTAAAAAAGCAAGGCTGAACCTTGTTTTATCACAGGTCTTGTGGGAGTCAGAGCTATGTTGTCACTCCACTCCTGTATACATTATAAATAATAGCAATAATAGTCACTGTGCACACCACTCCTCACACTGGGCTTTAGAAGCCCAAAATCCTGTCAGTTTCTCTGTAAGAGGTCTTTATGCTACATGAGTAAGCTGTAACATAAAAGAAACACTAAATGAAAATGGCATCAGACTGTTTTGGTTGTTTGTTACTGACACATATTTACTATTGACATATGCTTCCAAATACATTTTCTTTATTAGTGGGTGATTGTTGGATCCTGTGTCTTATAAGCTGGGCATCCTAGAATCTATGACACTTACATCAATTAATAAAAAGAAATCCTTATTTCTTTGCTGGCTGTATTTCGTGTGTGTATGTATGTAAGCCTTAACAAATGAATATCAGGCAGTTCTATTTTGAAATGGACTGTAATAGAGGGATTAAAAACAATAGTCTGCTATTTGATCCCTTTACAATGCTCTATGTGCCATTGTTTTATTCCAAAACAATGCACAAGAGTTGCCACCCACCATACCTTCACAAAAACTTACAAGTAGAGCACAAACATCATTTCATTTCTGTGTTTTTCTTCCATTTCCCTTTGCTGCAATTTTGTGCACATGGATAAATATGGCCTGATGCTGCCTGTGATCTCCAGCTGTGTTAAGGGTTGCACTGACAAGGGAAACCACAATGAATGAGAGACCACTACAACAAAGCAGGGCCTGTTATGTATTCTGACTGCAGCATTGCTAAGGCACTTGGTGTTTGCTGAGACAGCAGATGACTTGCCTTGCTCTTCTGGCCCCTTGCTCAACCAAGGCAGGATAGACTTAATTGCCTCATTAGCAAAAGGGCCAGTGAGGAGTCGGCCTCTTCCACATTGTTCAATGTCAAGAGTGCAACAGAGAGGAAAGGTTAATAGAATAAACAACATATCGCTCTCCTAAATGGAAAAATGTTTATTTTCTACCACTGCATGATGGATCAGTGGCCAAAAGCTTAATTTCACTCAGCAGTGATAGAATTATGCATTTGATTTAATCTTTTCTGCCCATTGCATATTATAGTCTTTATCATTCCTAATTTCAGAGCAAAAGAGTGCTGTGTGGTAACTCTCAAGTTGTCTTTTATAAGCCTGGGCCCATCTAGGAAGCAGAGCCATCATGCCAACTTTAATTATTTTAAGAGCTTGAATTTGCAAACTCGGCTATTTCCTCTTCCACATCATCTCTGGACGCCAGACAGTAAATCAAGCCAAATACTAATGCTCTTGATTTCCCTCTTGAAGAAAGACACACAAAATAAAAAATATGCCTGCTGTTAAGATAAATGTGAGGTCCAAAAAACCCTCATGTTGAATAATTTTTAAAGAGACATCAAACCCCACTATGCCACAGTTCTCCCTCACTACTGCACTGTTCACACAATGAAGACCACAATAACATAGTTTGAAGTGTGACAGTTTGGACAACAATGCCAAACAATGACAGACATCTTACACACAGTCCTAAGGCCCTGTCTGTCTCTCAACACGAGATGTGTTGCTCTATAAGTTTGGTCTGACAAACTGCATGACAGTCCAGAATAAACAATCATCCACTAAACAGAAATGGAGAGTATGGCAAAAATAAATTAAGGGAACATGCCGTTATCGTCTCTGCATTAGTTGCAAGTTATGATTTCAAAGTTAATGGCATCAATTTGCCAGCCTCTGAGGTATGCTCCATTACGGTAGTGAGTTTATACAACCACATGAGCACCACTAGCCTACAGCTGTAGAGAGCAGTTGTGTATCAGTACCTTATGAGTGTTTATCTGGCAGCAAGAAATATAAACACGGTCCATATTCACTTTATGTCCACGGAAAGGTGGCGCTGCCTTCTTGATCATGGAGAAAATGGTATACTATACCTAGCCTTGTAAGGTAAACATCTACAATGTATGTACTCTGGGCTGTGGATTATTCCACCCTTTCCCCAGGGCACTTTACGACAGAGGGTACATTAAAAAATGTACAGCTACACATCTGCATGACCAGCATAGCGTAAAGGCTCCATTTCATCAACAAGTCAAGTCTAACGAGACGGAAAAAACAAAAGTGGTGGTGCCATCTGTTCTGAAACACTTTGCTGGAAAGGGGGAGAAGAAGTGGGAGGAGGAAAAAGCTTTTTCGGCCTTGCTGATATATACTGTACTCTGACCACAGTCAAATCACCTGAACAAGCAAGTTTTTCTCTCCTGGAAACAAACTTGTCCACCTTTGTGCTTGATAAAGGCTCCTTAATATGAACTACTGGAGAGAGAGCTGTAGTGCAATATGTGACATTACATACTTAATTTGTGGTCTACCTAACAATTGATCAATGATATTTAGTTTACAATGTTTCCACAGTGCTACAAAAGAATGGCCAGCATTGTGGTTGGATAATTAGAACATACATCACACAACATCCACTGCATGACAACAGCACTGGCAAACCAAGACTGGACCTAAGTTATTGCATTTTACAGTTCCTACTGATGGCAATTACACTAGGTAAGGTTCTAAAGACCTATAAGGAATTCATCAGCACAACTGCATACCTTTTAGAGCTTTAAAGGTCATTCCCAAAGTCAGTATACAGATTAGGCTGCTACTTAAAGTTTCTAAGTCTCCAACTAAAATTAAATCCTTTTTTTCTCATACTCAGTATACTGTAGATGTAAATTGAACACATGGCTAAGTCCTAACACCAGTTATTATGCACTGAGAGGGTCCTGTGGAAAGGACCCAATAGATTGTGTGCTGATCTTCTGTAGGTAACAGTTTTGTCTTCTATCACTCTAATCACCGTCATCAAATCCCCTCCCTGCCAAACACCATCCATCTTTTGGTCTTTCCATGCTGCTCTGTGATGACCAAAAGGAAAAGGGACTGAAGATGAATTTGTGAAGGGCAGAAAGGCCACCACTGATTAAAGTCACTAACGCTTTAGGGAAGACTTGCAAGCAAAGGAGGAAATGGAGTGAGACAACAGAGCATGCAGGTTCAAAACACCTAATGGAATGTCCTGCTTGCGGGGCGTAATAGACTGCTTCAAATTGAAAGGAACAGCAGGTGCCTAAATAGAGCGACGTGGAACATTTCCTCCTGCTCATTTAGTCAGTTCCCAATTGGAAAAATGGGAGAGGGAAAAAAATTCACCTAGGTTACTATTATTTGGTGCAGCACAAGTTGCTTTTATTCAGCTGCAATCGGCTGTGGAGGACTGAATTAGAGCCGAATGCCAGAGTGTAAGAATTGTGTATTTTGTGTATTGGCATCAAACACAAACAAAGGAGTGTATATAATGTACAAATCAGAACTCAGAGTCACATTGTATTTGCAGCTGCCTGTGTCTCATCTCAGCAGTAAGATGCTGTTTAAATGTCCATGTTGATATCTGGACACAATAATCAATAATTGTGAGATAAAGCCCCCCACATGTTGGAGTCTGAAAGGTGCTTTATATTATGCTTAACACTAAGCGCGTTAAAGCGCTAAGCGATTGGTGAGAAATGATCAGTTACTGACAGGCTGTTTTACTGGACTCCAACCAACTGTCATTGTTAGTCAAGCAAAAAACATGCTCAGCTATAAAAACACATTCACTCTAGTCAAGATTCACTCTACTGCAGTGAAGAGAATGATTTCATACTATCCTGTCTTGGTCAACCTTGGTCTTGTTAACAGGCTTCCAGGTGACAAAGAAAATGTTGGTAGAGACAAACGAACTTGACCTTTAATGTAACACATCCAATGTGACCCCTGTGGTGCTCGCTGGCTCTAAATGTTGCATCAACAGTTTGCTTTTCTTTCCTTTGTGTCACTGGTGTAAGCAGAGTAACTATGGTCGGCTGCTTGAAAGTATAAGACACCTCAGCATTAGGGATTTTACTTTTTGAGCTGTTTATTTTCCTGCACAGTTTGATCGCACAGCTGCACAGAAAACAGAGATATACCTGGTTTAAGAGACACAGAACATAGATCAAAAGCATGTTCTGTTTAGAGAAGACAAGCGTGCCAGCTTTATTCCATGCTGCCAGTTCTCACTAAGGCAGCACTTGAAAGCACGACAACAGTGCTGGATGCTGATAGCATCTCAACCCCTACCACTGATAAACAAATCATTTTAAATGCTATTTTCACAAAATGTATGAATTTTTATCACCTTTGCTCCTGCAACCAAAGAGCACTCAGTTGGTGATTGATTAAATCCTCTTTCCAGTATTGTCTAAAGCTGTAAAGAAATAATATCAGGACAGACCTTCAGTGGTGTAAATCAATGGGAGAAATTTAACAACATAGAGATTTACGTCACTTTGTTCACTCTTTGATCTCCATACTGCTTACATAAACCAGTCATAGACCTTGATTAAAATATTTATGCTCACAAGCAGTAATTCAGTTCACATTTTCTGTCAAAATAGAAAGTAATTGCACTTGGTCCATTGGCTTTCATGGTTATTCAGTACTGCAAATAAGTCAGAAATGCTTTGGAGGATGCTAACTTTGGAGGAAATAGCCGTGACAGTAGAGATTACAGATGACTAGGGCTCAGCGCAATGGTGACACAAACATTATATGATTTTTGGAAATCCACTGTATAAAATATTGCTTTCTTATCACTACTGTTTGACTCCTGATAGTGCATGCAGAAACACTTGACATTTAAATTGAATATTATTATTATTATTGTGTGGTCAGGGGTACCAGCACCAGCACTGAGTCTGAGGTGTTTTGTTGCTTCTTCACTGAATATTATAGAAACAATACTGTATAACAAGACACACCCTAAAAATTACAGTTCATAAAATAGTTAATAAAACCATAGACTTAGTAAGCGCTAAACAGCTAGCTACCCAGCCAGCTACCTAGCCTCACTGGCAAATTTAAACAAGATTTTTTGCACATTAGCTAGTGGGGTAAGCTAGTGAGGCTACAGTGGAATAGCTAGCGACAGTTACTAAGTAATTTACAGTTTTCAAACCTTTACATACTTTTTCTTTTTTGTTTTTCAGTAAGTATGCCTCTACACCTGCGCTGAACATCAATGAAGAGCTTTTTAAAAGCACAAATACATTTTGTTAATTAATCACATACTCACACATGCAAAATCTGGATATGATAAGTGTCTGTCATTTGACCTAGCTCAAGCCAACCCTGCTTCATTCTGTTTCCTGCAGCCAAGGATACTGGCATGATTTCCCACTTCCTGCTTCCTGTCTCCAGTGTTCTCTGGCTCCGCCCAGCCAGCTTATTGGTTGCTCTTGAAGCACACCCTTTTTAAGCAGCACCCTCTCTTCACTGTGAGTTGATTCTCTTGTTTGATATTCTGACCCTGGTCTGTGCTTAAGATTAGTGATGGCCAGATGAAGCTTCATGAAGCTTTTAAGCTTTGCAGCCAATTGGTTCGCAAAATGGTTCATTTCTTGAGGCTTCATCTCTGGCTTCAAGTGCACACAAACCCCCCTGCTGGTCAAAGACTATAAGACAGGCAGATGTGTTCCTAGTGTACCTACATACAGAATAATGCTCTTAAAACTGTCTTCCCACAGTTTGGCATAGGAATAATAAGTGCCAGGAATGTTTGTGTGTCAAGATGTTATGACATTAGTTGTTTGTGTGTACTTTTTAAACTTAACTGAATAAATCTACATAATATTAACATGTGTGTCTCTGAGACTTAAACCACACATTTTAGAAATTACAATGGTGGCAAGGGAAAGTGGAAATAAAAAAAAAATGGGGTGAGGAGAGTGAAGGTGCTTTTGTACCTTGGGAAAACATGTTTATTCATTTTATTGCGTTTCACTGTCCTGTATATTGTGAACGGCACGCCAAATCGCGAACCACTTTCTGAAACACTCACGTGGTACGTCCCACTAACGACGCTTCATACGTCATCACATATATCATTGAAGCAATCCTCGATCAACCCTGTCTCCCAAAAATTACGTTCGTATACAACTAAACTGCATTCCCGATTACGTTTTCCTACAGAACGTATTTGCGACCCGATTACGTTTTTGTAGAACGTAATTATTACGTTATACTGAAACGTATTTTTCTAAATAAACGAATGACGCGCTACATTTATTAAAGTGAAGGGATTTCCAAGGAGGTGGTTGGGTGGCGGGCGTACACTTCACAGGGCTGACATGCAGGAGACCCGAGCTCAACGCCCAAGTCACCACTGAGGTTGGGTTTAGGCAAAAAAAGTACTGAGGTTAGGATTAGAAAAAGGATCGTGTTTTGGTGTCATTTTTAATGCAGACGTTGCGTTTGTGAAGCGAATATGTGAAGTTACATTTTTATGTAAAAAAATGTTTTATCGGCCCACAGTCTTTCTCAGACACTGACCCACTGCAGTGACGCCTGATCCCGACCATAAAACACTTTAACATCGCTACACTCTCCCGTCCGGATGTTGAAATGTAACGTCGGATATTTTAGCCGACAGAAAACCGGATGCAGATCGGGTATTTTGGCGGACAAAACCTGTGAACCTGTGAAATACCTGTGAACATATGATCATTATATTAACAGAAAACGTAACTGCGTCTCAATTACGTTCTCGACAAAAACGTAATCTGGAATGCAGTTTAGTTGTATACAAACGTAATTTTTAGGAGACAGGGCTGCCTCGATACATGCTTCGCAAAAAATTCCCTGGATTACTTGACACACGGTCCGAAGCCTCGGCACGACAAGTCCCATCACTACTTAAGATTCTGCCTGTGAACTGCCTTCTGGACCTATGTGTTTGGTTGAG
>JAUBNQ010000005.1:11841958-11867807 GCA_032353495.1 Ctenopoma kingsleyae | reverse complement strand
ATTAATAAAGTATCAATTATTATTATTGTTCAGATGCACAAACCACATAAAATGCCCATAACAGAGCAAATTGAATTTTATATGACTGCACTTATGTAGATGGATTTCTCACAACAATTTAAGGTTTATTCCAAAATCAGATCAGATTTAGCATGTATCTGATAACTATTACATTTCAAACTAAAATAGAGTGGTTAGTCAGGGTGGGCGAGGTGTGAAATATATTACGTCTGTTGCAACCTTTTAGTCATGACTAAGTTGCCAGAGGTGTATGATGTGACTGCTTAATTGAATCGACTGCAGTGGTGCCCTTGTTGTTTGGAATGAATCCTGGTCTTTAGGCAGTGACTGAAAAAAAAATTAGACAATGCAAACAGTCAAAATTAGTTTCCAGTAGGGTGGCTGGGCTCAGTCTTCAGGATGTGGACATTCAGTTGCTCCTTTGTGTGGAAAGAAACCAGTTCATGTAGTTTGGACATCTCATGACGATGTCTCCTGGGTGTACTAGTTGGTTTGGAAGGCACATCCAACTGGTAGTAGGCTCCCAGGTAGACCCAGAATGCTGGAGAAACTATACTATCTCATCTGGCCTGGGAACACCTCAGGAGCCCACTGGAGCAGCTTGAAAATGTCACTGGGGAGAGGGACATTTGTGGGACCTTGCTGAACCTGTTTCCACTGTGGCCTGACTACAGGTAAGTGATAGATTATGGTAGTGGTGGAAAGTGTGCGTTCATGTATTTAAGTGCTTTAAGTAGTATTTTGAGGTATTTCTACTTTATGTTTCAAGTAATTCATACTCAATTTCACTACATTTTAGAAGCAAATATCATACATTTACTACATTTATTTGATAACTACTGTTACTAATGTTTTTTCTGAATATAATTAATAATACAAAATACAGACCTTATTGACAGTTGGTGTGCAATTCACACACAGTAGAATGTAAAGTTATTCAAAATATGATTGTTAGGTTCAAAATATATGATAATCAAAACAGCTTTCAAGGTGTTAAAAAAGCAAATAAGCAAATCATTACCAGCTGCAAGATTAAAGTGGTGAATACATTAATGCATTAGTAATTATCATATGAAATCAGCCATTTTGCATAAAGTGCACTTTAACTATGGTACTTAAAATATTGTTAGTAGATATGTGATTACATCTTGCATCAGCCTTAGAAAGTGTTTTGTGTGCTTGAAGCTGCTGTTTCTATACCAGTGAAATACAGCTTGTGACACATTCTCATATGTAATGAGCTTGGACATCGAACTGGAGTTTTATAAGAAACAAATTACAACCTAGCATGCAGCTGTCACTTTGCTTTAGTCAGGAGGGCCATCCACTAAATAACACCTAGCTCATTACTGTGCTGAGTGCTATGGCTGCTGAACATGAGAAAGGTATTTTGTGATGTAAGGAAATATGGAAACTGTAAATCCTGGATTGTATTCACCTTGCTTTTCAAAAGGCGCATGCTTTGAATTGAATAGCTGAATTAATTTGTATTACAGAATGTAGTACATAATCTGTATAATGTGCAAATAATATACATTGGTATGGATGTGTCAAATCTAATGCTACTGTCTTCTGTAAAAGTGTGAATATCCATTTTTCTGAAAGTACACTCACAAAATAAGGTTAAACAAGGTATTTTTTGTAGATGACATGCCCTGTGGGGATAGTTGCCATTTATGCATGACTGAACTGGTCTGCATCACATTGGGTCAGCTGTTGTGCTGTAGGTGGATAACAGGACAGTATTTAATGCTTCTAACACAAGTGTTCATTAAATAAGCTAAACAAGGAACTTAAGTGAATTAAAAACAAAATGCTTTCCAGGTCCGCTCCAGTGGGTGTGTTCCTTTGCACTGCAATCCACTTTGCTCATGTTCCAGCACTGTGAGCACATGCTTCTGTTTCATTGCAAACACAAGTTGTGGATTCCGATTCACATTAGGACTGAATGATATGTGGCACCACAAAATGAATTTTTTGGCCTGATGCCAGCTGTGCAGCCTTTCTGTCTTCTCATTCTGTCACTTCCTGTCTCGTTTTCCATTCGCAATATTTCATAACCTTCATTTTCTCTTTCTCTGTGGGTGATGACATTCAGTGCTATAGTGTGTGCGAGCTGAGGGTAACTATAGACATTCAGTAAAATCTCTGGCTAGTGTCACAGTGTCAGTGTCACTTCTTATATGGGGTTTGTTTGGTATATGTATGGAAGGATCCACACATGTAGGAAGAAAAGGAAAACAAAGGGCTATGTCGTTGTCATGGCTTTATAAATGAAATGAGGAAATTATTTGTTTCGCACAGGACTCACATCCTGCATGTGGTAGCCTTGACAACAGTGTTAACTTCAGCGTTGAACATAGGTGGTGTAATGACCTCTGAGCTGCCATCAAAACAAAGATAAGAAAAAGCCATATGGCTGCGATAATTATACCTGTCAAATGCAGAATGTTTTTTTTTGTTTTTCGTTTTTTGGTGGAACAGAGGAGCAGTTCCACTATTTTTCTACTCTCTATGTCTGAAATGACAGCTCGCAGATCTGCTATTTTTAGAGGATGATATAATCACACAGTCATATCATTCTCACGTCTTTGTCTCTCTTCAGAAGTGCCCCAGAAACAATATGATCTAGGCAATCAAGACATTATCTTATCTGATGATTTTTTAAGTGGATGATAACACTGTGCTCTGTGTGTCTGAGGCAAGAAACTGAAACGAAGGAGAAGGAGGGGGGATTTTTATTCCCAGCAACTTCTTCTTCTCTTTTGGCAGGATGGAAAAGGATAATCAGGGGTCAAAGAAAAAAAGTGAATGGAAAGAGAGAAATGTTTTGTAGTTCTGGGAGGGAGAGAAGGAAATGATAATAAAATGAAACTGGGAAGACAAATGTTTGAGGAGAGAATGAGAGAGCACACACAACAGTGGAAAGGGAAAAGAGAAAGAAAGAGAGTTAATTCTTATTGATGCTTTCAGCTTGTGGTGCTTGCATAGTAGAAGAGGAGGGGTTCTCTTGCCTGCATAAGCACTGCAATGTCAGTGAGGACTAGTGTATCACTGACTGTATGAATTGATTTTTGCATAGTGCCTCCAAGAAACTATTTAAAAGCCTGGCTATGCAGTTCATTAATTTGTCGTTGGCTGAGTCAAATTAAAAGATGTGAGATAAGTTTTCTAAAAATAGAGCCTATACAAATCTATGATACACTAACTGTATGTCTTACTCATGCATTCTCCTTTTCTTTGCAGATAACTCTCTGTCACAATGTGGGGGATAAATAAGGTAGAAGAGAATTGTAATTTATCAGTACATGGTGAAAGAGGAGGCAGTTCATTGATGTCCAGCCAACTCATGGTTCAATTCACGGCAGTGCAAGAGAGAAAGAAAAGGACAAATATAGAGGGAAAAGAAGGATCAAGGCCAAGCACCAGCTGTTAAAAATAGCTGTTCCTGGCATATTTCTATACCTTCCAGCAGTTCTCCTCCTAATAATAGCAAATATACTCACATAGCTCAGGGCCACTGGAAACAGAGTGAGGAGAGGCAGACTAGCACGCCTGGAGGATAGATGCGCCAGGTTATGGTAATGCTTTTGGAAGACAAGCTTCCTCTTCAGGACATTCTGCTCTCTTCACCCAGTCCCTTAGACATTTTAATGAGCTCCAAAAGACAGAAATGAAATACATAGACAGGAAGGCAAAGGTAAAAATGGCATGGTGTCCACAGCAAACCTAGTTGAGTATTAAAGCCATGGCAGTGTAAGGGGCATACTTAGAGAAAAGGAGGAGCACCAGATGCTCTGGACACTTAATTGTGCAGCCATCCAATTACTCTAGTTACATCAATTTTGTAGTACCACTATAGCAGTGGTATATGTATGTCAAATGATGCCTGCTCCCTTCCCTGTGCAACACTAAATAGGTATTTTACATTCAATAAGTACCCACCTTTGGATAAACCCATGCTAGTCAGAGCCATTATAGTTGCAGATCACTATTGCCCACGCAGACTAAAACTCATTTCGCAGAAATTTTGCATATCTGGCTACTGTGGCGGAATATCCTCTGTCACTTGCTGTTGGTGATTGGTGAATACACAGTGTGTGCTTTCACTTGGCATGCCAAACAGCCAGAGAAAATATCAGGACATTGCATGGACATGAGAGTTGTGCTTGAAGGAGCATAACTGGCCGAACTAAAGGGTTGCTTGTTGAGTGGGTTTTTGTGATTCAACAAACAAATTACCCAGAAAGTGACAAATGTGAAAAAACCTCCTGTGCACAAAGAATGAAGGAGCTCACACAAATGATGTAGACTCCTTCACCACTTGAAAGGAGGCATCATTCAAGCACAGCAGATGAAATTCAGAAGGCAAGGGAAAACAAATGCAGCCTGTCGCATGCAATATGATTTCTAATTTTCTGTCTGCCATGGCAATGTAAATGCAATACAGTTTCAATATAAAACATTTAAAGGTGTAAACTGAGTGTGCTGGGTGGCTGTTGTTAAGTGTTGTTACACTTTCCCCAACCAGTGCCTTGATAAAAATGTGTGAGGGCACTCCCGGGAGCAAGATGGCATAGTTTTACAGAACAGAATGACATTAGTTTGGGTTTGTGAAAAAATTAAGTTGTGCCTCTTTTAGAGAATTGTGTTGAGGAGTTCTGGGCATTGTTACCTGTAAGATTACAAAACCACCTCTTGTCTCCTGATGCAAACTCTTATTACACTCTTACTCTTACTATAAGCTTACTACCAATGAGCGGTAAACTGTATCTGAACTTTACCACTTAACCAGTTTGTCTCCTGAGTCATGCATGCAAGTCCATCTAACCCTGAACAATAACACCTTGCATTATTAAAAGCGTGTGACCTGGTATCCCCATAAGAGTGTCACTGACCAGTTTATCATTGTGAAGTGTACAACATGGACAAAAAAGGGGGCAAAATCATTCACATATAATTAAAGAACCAATTAATTTTTTCTCCCCCTAAAATATCTATGATAATTCCTCTACAAAGATTGAACGAAGGCTTTTTAAATCCCAAATGGTCGTGTCATAATCCAGTAAATTCTGGAACCTAATTGGATTTTTGAAAGGCTCAGAATAGTAGCAGAATATTAAATACTAGTTCTGTCAAATTCTGTAATGGAAACGGGGTCAAGTGGATAAGCCATCAATGACATGCACAACTACTGTGGTTGGGGAACTAATTTTTCACTTATCATTTACACCCATGCCAAAATGTGGTCACCCGCTAGAGCCAAACACTAATGGCGAAGTTTAACTTCGGAACAAATATGAGAACTAAGCCTTTCCACATCCAAATATAGACACTGAGGATTGTAACATGGAACATACAAACTATAGCCTGTCTGTGTTACGCCCACTGCTATGCATCCAAATCAGTCACTTTCACTTCAAACACTGAGAATGAAGCTATTCAAACAAAGAGCATCTTCAAACACTATCTGTCTCATTCCACACATCAATGGAGCCGACCAAAGCCAGATGCAACAATTCGCTTCTGTCCATATTCGTGAAATAACTGGCATCTGCGGAAGAAGCAAAGAGAAAAGACAGGAATGGGACCAACAAGGTACACCAAATCTCCAAGCTGTCCTTTTAAAAATGCAAATCAAGCCTGCCTAAATTTATTGTGGCTCAGACACTGGCTAAAGGGGCTGATGTTTAAAAATAACAGCTTGGGAGTCGTGACCCAAATTTGCCTCAAAAATAACTCCCTGGAAGACCAGAAACCGACAGTGGAACATGGGAGTTAGACGCTAAATCTAATTTACATTTCAGTCATACTCTCTGATGCCGACAGCATTATTTATTGATAACATTTTGAGACAAGAAAAAAATAGGAAAGAATTGTGCAATATCAGATGATTATTACTTGGTTCTTTGTGTACTCTTATTTATAAGGCTGTTATTAAAGAGATGCTGAAGTGATGAAACACTTTCTTAAAATTTTAAAAGAGCACTATCTGTGAAGTTTGTAAGGTCGTCTCTAAGGATGCTTTTAATAGACCATGTGTAAATACATTGTCTTGATTTCCTAGATTCCTAGCTTGTTCTTTCATTCCCTGAGGTTTTACCATCAAGCTGCTTCCATGATATCTGAGTTACTGGGAGCATTCTCTCATAATTGGCTGAACTGTGTCCAGAACCACAACCTACTTCTTATGCATTTCAGACACATCAGTGGATGCAATATCTCTGGGCGCCCAGTTATTACCTCCCCATCATTTCTTTTAATTGCACCTGATGCCATTTCACTGCTAATGATTGTCATACTTAGAAAAAGCTGAAATCAAATGTGTTTATGAGAGGGAACACTCATTTCTCTCTTGATAAATACTTCCATGTGAGAAAAACCTGACAGCTGAGGAACTGGAGGTCTGTCTGCTGTAATCACTCCTCCGTGTGCACACTAATGAATGCAGGGTTTGATCCATTTCCCAATCTGCCCTCTGTAATGAAAAGAAGAGAAGGCCTTCGTCTGCAGCACTGCCTTGTAAGCCATGTTAACACACGTATGCCACCCCTGTGATTTGCAGATTGGATTTGTCTTTAAATTATTCACTATTCACTCTATCTAGAAAAATGCCTCCTCAACAGAGTGCTGTTTAGGACCATGTTTTACTGCTGTTTGGCCAGATGTATTATTTGCATTTTAAGTGCTGACAGTATTTCTAGAGATTTAGCTTGTGGAGGTGTGTTTGGCAGAGTTTTATACAGAATACAAGTGGTTCATAGGTTAAAATGATGCTTGTCTTCTGTGATCATTTAGGATTGAAAGCACACTGTGTGTACTACATTACTCATTGTGGCCTGACAAATATCAAACACTTTCCATTCTCTCTCAAACAATTCAAAGCCAGGATGTAATCCTATTCATGGTATAATGTTATGATAACTTGGACAACAAATAAAAAGCTATGTAAACACTTTCCTGAGAGCATATACTCTGTTTTCCATTCAGGTGAATAGTAACGTAGTGGCTGGAAGTTTAAGTCTTTTCATACGCCAATGCACCAGTGATCAAAACAACAAAACAAACAACAAAGCTACAAAAGCCTCTCACCCCAAACGCTGCAGGCACAGTATCTGCAACCTGTCAGGAGATGAGCATTACATTCACTGAGATGAGCACTATCTCTAGCATGCAGTACCACCAATCACCTACTGAGCCAAGTCTGAGATTTCAGTATACAGATCACATGGTTAGACTGGTTAAACTGTCAGCATATACACTCAAATGTTATCAAAAACCTTGCAATGAAGAGAGATCAATGGTAAACATCAACTGAATAAGAAGAAATAAAAGAGAAAGTAATGTTGATTTAAGAGTTGGGTTTTCAATGTGCTGAAATTATCCTTTAGTGGTGCAAAATACCTGGATAATACAACACTATTTTGCCTTGTTCACTGATGACTCTAAAGGTTTGAGAATAGGTTGGATGATCATCCTACACTGTATTGTGTTTACATCTTGTGCATTAACATTTTGAGGTTACTTTGATAAGCAAGTATTATGTATAATATTATGTGAATGTCAGCATCCAGTAAAAGGTCATATTCTGATTATACATACAAGCATTGCAACAAACTTGAAAAAAAAATATATCTAGGATACAAAGCATTAAAACATCTTGTTGTTTATCTTAAGTTTTACTTTGCTCGCTATTGTTTTTTTTTTATAGTTTTCCTCCAGACTGTTGAAAAAAACACGTTTTATATTTAAATACATATAAAAAGAGACTATGACTTTGACTGGTGTTATTAGCCAGTGTTCACGTGAATTTTACTGTAGCTGTACTTATTGAATGTTTCTTCCTTACTTTGCCAGAGGATCCTGGGAATCCTTTAAGTTGTTCCAGAGACTGAGGAACTTTCTAACCTTATATCTGTGCTGTTGGACCTCTGTCACTACTCGACTGTCTTTTATCTCTTTACCTAATTTTTCACCCCCTCTCTCCCCCAACAGTGTTCAGCCTATGAACATGCACCAAACTCCCCATGCTCAGTTTACACTCCACTGAGCCAATGTCATCATTCCTGCACATCTTGCCAGGTAGAATTGGCCTCCTTTTCTCCTTCCTGTTGTTCAACAGCTAAAAATAAAGCTCCCTTTTGCTAAGCTGCCATGAGGCTCCAGTCTGGTCCTCCGCAGGGCTTAAAACTTCACTTCCTGACAGTCTACACTTTCAAGAGTGAGGGGCAAACTTGCCTGTTGTCTGATTGTTGAAGTGAGAAAACGTGTTTGAAGCACTGTGTTGATTTAATTAATAATACAGTAGTGCTAGAGAAAAGTTCAATAATCAACAATCAGGTTTGCACAAAGGCAAGTTTTTAAAATCTAAGGCTGCAATGTATAGTGCATCACACAAATACTGTAAATATGCATCAAAATTCTGTATCAACCCAAATCGTTCATATAAGGATTTGTTGAAGTTTTGTCAATATTGTGAAAATACCAACTTTAGCACAGCAAAAAGAGTCACTGATTTCTTAACATTGTGGATTTGACATGAAGTTTTGCTGAAGTCTCTGACCACTTCAGTGTGGTGTGGACCTCAGTGGCCACGTTCACATTAGTCTTAATACTCAATTTAGATTTTTTAGTTTTTGAGTTGATGGTTCACAGTCATGTGTGTGTGTGACATATCAGCTCTGGGGGGAACATCACTGAAGTTCAAAGTCTAACCTGCCACACATGCACAAACGTAACTGAAACATATCTCTGTTGTTGCTTTTATTTTTTTCAGACTGTGAGGAGCTGGCAGGCAATATGTGCAAAAGTGTGGCTTTAAAATACAGGGGTTGCGTTGTCAAAAAATCTGATATGAATGAAATTGGAATGAATATTTGATTTGAAAAAAATGTATTTGGTTCGTTTCCTTTTCCGTAAAACATCAGATCTGGGTTATTTGGATCACGTGAGAGGATTGGATTTGGGCGACTTCAGCAAGCAAAGTGAACCTAGGCGATGAGACATTACATATTAGATATCTGATGCATGCTAGCCAAGATTACAAAACTGATGCATCCAGAAATGGTTTGGCCTAACTTTGACAAAAATCTACATCTCCTGCTCTTGAAAGTCTATACCTAACACCTAACACATTAGTGCAATGTAAAAATCTAGGATAACACATTTAAAACTCATTCTCCCCCAGGGATAGTCTTTGTTAGCTCTTGTGGAAAGTAGTTCATAAGATACGTAAGACTATTGCTGTGAGTGAAAACTCTGCAGGCTATGTTTCAGTCTCCTCTTTAATCCATTGTGCATGTACTGCACCGAACGTAAATGAGTCACTCATTTTTACACTATGGCAGCAACTTTTTTGAAGTTCTTAAGACTTTCTCTGTCAAACAAGCACAATTACAGCTCTGAGTGTGCTGAGTGCAATAGAACTGAAGAACAAAGATCAGAGATCTACCCACACTTTAAAGCACATATGCTAAAAACAGAGCAAAGAGCTTTGAATTCACATGGACATAAATTCATCTCTGGATCCACACCAATTTGGGCAAATAAAAGACATGTGAACAGCCTCTACAGTGTAAGTCCAGAAGTCTTTCTGCTGATTGTTATCAATGAACAAGACTTTGTTGAGTTTGAATGGGTCTGACTGCTTAGCAGCTTATCATGTTTGTTTAAAGGAACATAAGACAGGAACTTAAGAGTAAGACAATGTTGTGTTAGTGACATTTTCAATAATGTATCAGTGGACTACGTCGAAGACCAGATTATTTCTTCTTTGCCTGTTTCAGCTGTGTCTATTGATGTGAAATAAAGTATTGAATGATACAGCAGCATAGGGTGGATTAGTCAGTTGAATTAAAAAAAGGTCATAATGCTTAGTCAGTCCCATGACTTCAGGAGGAATATTTGATGAACTGTCCCCGTGTTGACACATTGCTGACATTTGAAAAAAAGAAGCCTCATGGCACATAGTCTTTTTAGTACATGCCTAGTACAGATTAGTAATGAGTCCTGTCATGTTCAGGTTTATTATATTTCACACTGAAAATGCAGCAGAAATATAGTTTAATGTCATTTTAAAAGATATAGTCACATAAAATTGTCTTTAGGAATGTTTAAACTGCCATCTTCATAGCATACATAGTGCTATGTATTGCCCCTGTCATTCCATGGGTAATATGTGAGATAATATGAATACACCAAGTATAGTAGCAAGTGTAGGTACACAGCAAACATTTCACGAAACCTTTACTACAAGTTCAGGAAGTACATAAAATAATTGCATTCAGGAGGAACACTTTTGGTTGATTTTGCCAAACTGACAGACAAACGGTACCAGTGCAGGTGGTTGCTCACCTTGATCACTTGTTAAGTTCACCTGCAAGGAAGCAGAGAGCAAATCCTTGTTTCTGCACAGATGGGAATGGACAGATGGAGTTTTTAACAGGGCAGCTGATGTCCTTGGGCACTGGAGGATTTATTGTGGATGGAAAGGTAAATGTCCAACATTGTACATTAGAGTGGCTACTCCTATTAACTTAAACTGCAGTCCGTCAGTATATTGTATGAAACAAATGTCATGCGAGCACTAACTTTGAAACACTACAAACAAAAATACGATTCAGACATTAACTGTTTAGGCACCAATAGAGTTGTTATTATTGTTATTATTCCATAGTTGTTTCTTATTTAGCAGACATTTTCAATGAAGCAGTCAGTATATATTAAATGTCTTTTACACCATTAACTGTTGCTGACTGACTTACAGTGGGATACACAAAGCTCCAAAAAACTGGGCATGCCTCAGATAAATAAATTAGGTATTAAAATAACTGTAAAAATGTCCTGTATAACCTACATTGGATTCCTATCCCCAGACATTTTCAATAAGCTGATATGACTTAATTATCTGCCTTGACTTTAGCTGCTTGATCTTAAAGACCCATGATGTCCAGTGTGATAAACTCTGGGAGCACACATCTTCTGTTCTGTACTTTTTCTTATTATTTCTGTTCAGTCCAGAGGTGATTACCCTCATCAGTCTCACTTTCTAGGCAGGGAATATTTCTGCTACACCTCTTACCAAGAGGTTTCTTCACCTCTGGCTTGGCAGATATGATGGGATCTCTGAATGTCCATAGGAAAGCCAAATCAAATCCCTTTGTCGTTACTGCAGCATAAAATGTCTGAGAAACAGTGACAGCAGTCCTCTGTTTTGGTAGTTCAAAAATTTCATTCTTTATTCTGAAGCTGCAATTGACATGTAAAGATGAGTACTTGATCTTTATCAATCAATAAACAAAAGGGTATGCTTTCAAAAAAAGACTGCAGTATAAATTATTTTTACATTTAATTTAGAGATATTGATTTTAGTATCATTACTGGCCATGTACTGAGTTTTTCTAGATATCCTCAGTAACCCCATCCCATGCTACCCTCTTAAAAGGCACTCACCATCCTACTATTGTATGTGTGGACACTGTAAAGGAGAATTGATTTCTTTTCATCCCCTTGATTTTAAAGGACAAAAGAAGGAGAGTTTTGTACACTGAAGAATCTGTCTTAATGGAAATAGAGAGAGATGACTCATCTGTTGGCAGGTGTCACTCACAGGGAGCTATTGTTCTTGTATTTCTGGGGACACATTGCAGCCATTTCATGGAAAAGTCTAACTTTGTTGTAATTAGTTTGTGATAGGAGGTGGGCTAACAAGCTTAGGGACACATTTTGTTTATGCAATCCTCTGGCTAATTTCTCAGCTGGAGTGTTGTTTACTTAGTGCATACAATTACAGAACACATTAGTGTGCCCATTGGCCAATGTCATTAGAGACACAATTTATATAACATTTGGGGGTTATAAAGTTTCCATTCATGGTATTAAATTGCATATTAATCAGAACACAAGGTTAGTATTCTTAGATTTTATTTTGGCAGAGCAAACTCCCATCAAGTCATGTGACTGCAATTAAGTGAACAATGAATCACAACATTTAATTGCTGCTCTCTATTACCCAATGTGTCAAACCGAAAAATGGATCCCGCAGGTGTAGTTATTGTAATTAGCCTGCTCAAAGCAACTGGAGGAAAGAGCCAGTGCTCCTGCCAGTAGGGGGTAAGAGTGAGTGAGAGGAAAAAGAGAGAGGAGCTGGTTTCAAAGTACGGAGAACAGGATAAGATCAGACAGAGAAAACCTTTTATTGAAGTCCTGCCTCAACAACAAGCCAGGCACATCAGTCACACTGACCCAGAGGTGTTATGGTTCACTGAATATATTCTAATTCCTGTGTCAACACAGTTCTACCAATCCCTAATAAATTATTGTTGATGGATGTGGCTGCACTGTAGCAGAAGGAAGGGCGGCACCCTTAAACCCTTAAAGTACAGAAAGGTCACATCAATTAGCTGCTTTAGCTGCCTATCTGGGAGCAGGCACCTCAATTATATCCAAGGAAGGTAAAAATGTGTCTTTCTTGTTAAGGAAGGAGCTTGGCAGAGATGCACATTAATATTAAACCATACTTCATTCCCATATTTACGTACTTACACAGACACACTGAATGGCTTTTGGTTAGTTAAAAGTAATCTGTTAATGTTCTTAATCCCTTTAATTTTTCCACAATTTGCCAGTCTAGTGGGTCCCAATTTTACATTGATAGCATAAATCTTACTCCAAATTCTGTTTACTTTTGTCTTGTGAAACAAATGAATGTGTTTGCATTGTGATGTCTAAACATTCTTACAGAAATTCTTCAATATGTTGTGAATATCTCTAATATTTAGCAGGGAAAATATGTTCTTGAATCAACAGTTTGACATTTTGTAATATAAATTTATTCACTTTCTTTCCAAGAGTTCATTGATAAGATGAATATCACAGCACATAAATACCTAGTACAGTCAGCAGCTGGTGAGCGAAGCTCAGCACAAAGATTGGAAACAGAGAGAAACATCTACGTTACAAAATTCACCAAAGAGCACATATGAAGCTAACTTATTAGCACAAAGTATCATTTGTGGAATCCTTACTAGAAATGAAGCCTAAATATGACACATAGCCGTCTTAGCTAAGTTAGCTGGCTGCAGGCTGTGGCTTTATCTTTACTGGACAGATGAGAGTGGTATTGATCTCGTCCTGTGGCTCTTGGCAAAAAAGCAAATAAGCAAATTTTGCCAAATGTCGTTTTATTCCTTTGAGCTGGTGTAACTCAATAGAACAATTTAATAAAACTAATTTAATGTAAGTCTAACATAATATACTGCAGATGTACACAAACCCTTTGCCATAGCCTCATCTTTGTGACAGTTCTTTTTATGTAGGCTAAGTCAGCTTAGAACAGCATAGTAAAACGTACAGTATCATTCTGTAGCAGCAGTTGAGCTTTGAAGCACTGAAACATCATCAGTATACAGAAGGTTTCACCCAAAGCTGGATGCACATGTCCTCATGCCACAGTGAAATCACATTTAGCATGCTGTTGCCACTGGAGCCCATCATATTTCCCAGCTGTGTGCACACTTACAAGAAGCTGATAAATTAGAGGGTCACCTTGGCTTGGATTCTGTCACCTCTCTGCTGGCCTGCTTGTCTCTCTCTCCACTGAAGCAGCAGTCCTTGGCTATGAGTGATTATATGGTAGAGTGTGTCAATAGCATTTATTATCATATTTACTGACACAACTGCTTTCAAAGCTTCACATGAGCTACAAACTGCTACATCTCCATCGATAGACTATTACCCCAGTTCAGTGAAGAATTTATCTCTGGGTTAGGCTTCACATAAGAATCATTTGCAAATTCAATTGACTGAAACAATAGCTTTATGAGTGTGTGGGAGGTAGAAAACATCAATAGTTTGCAAAGGAACTTGTGAAAAACAGATTCTGATGCGAGAGAGGTAACTAAAATTTCCCTTACAATCCTATGTCTCTCTCTACATCCTTCTCTACAGTGTTATTCTGTATCAATATATCAGACAGACATGTGGCAGGGACAGAAGCAGAGGCAACATACAATGAAATTGTGCTACGGAAATATTTAAAGACACCATGATCTACGCAAAGAAAACAAATAACATTTTTATAATATGTGGTAAACTAAGCAATGATATCATCATTATACATTTCAATGCTTTTATACATTATAAAGATTATGGTTAGAGAACTATGTAACCACATTGTTACCACATAAGGTTGGGGGTGTATTTCCATGGCAGTGCTTGAGTGACAAAGTCAAAGTCAATTTCTGTGGCGCCAAGCACATCACATCCCTGTTGCCTACAAATGCTCATACAATTTGTTTTTCCACATAGTTGTGGTTATGCACTGATCTAAGTTGTGATTTAAAATATGCGATTCTTCAACATTTAAGAGCCATAATGCTTTTAAGTAGACAGACAGGCAGACAGTGGAAGATAGAAACTAACTACGGCTAACTTTTACTTGTTCAGTGAAAGCTAGTCAGCCTAAGTTGGGAATGTTAGCACTAATTCATACAACATTACATTTGTGTTCACCCTGCATCATAGAAACAAAATGATGGCAACCAGATTAAATACGCAGATAAAAACAATTAGTATTTATTTTGAGCCATTTAGTCCATAAGTCAAAACAAACACCAATTCCAATTTTAGTTTGACAAAATAGACTTAAGTTATATATTTATGATTGTATTGTTTTGATTGTTTCTTTGTCCAGTCTATGCTATATCCATATATGTTACAGGACTAAAAAAGAGCTTAGGTTATGATTGACTACTTCAATGTGTCATCTCATCACGCAGCCTGTGTAATTCAATCTGTATGCAAATAGGGTTTTGACTGTTGGTATGATGTACCTTTTATAAAATGCTGTGTTACTTAAAAAGGCTCCTGAAATACTCCCATTACATCTGGCATAGTTTTCTTCATTTATGGTTAATGGCTCTGGTTCGCTGGAGTCCCAGAGCCTTATAAATGGCTTTGTAACACTTTCTAGACTGATACACGCCACTTACTTTGTGTGTCATTGAGGTGTGACAAATATGCAACAAATAAAAAAATTCAGAAAAGTGGCAACTAGTTTTTCACATCACTGTATTTGATTGAGATTGTGCACTGCCAGTCTTAGAACATATACACGACTGATGAGCAGATTAAGTCATGCCACATTGCAGCAGAGGCCTGGTGGGTATGAGGCATCACCTGCTGTCAGGATGGAAGACTTCCAGTGTGCTGATACATGTTCTGTGGAGCCCAGTCAGCACAGTGTTGTCTAAAAATATCTGACACTTTCGAGTAAGTAAAGCAAACTCGCAAACAAAAACAGAGCTTGTGTTTTTCCACTGGGATGGGGCAATCCCTGGACATCTGTTGTGAGGCGTACGCAGAGATGGTGCCTGTGGAGAAGAAAGTTTGGCTGTTTATTTTGGTCAGTGCTTTGCTTGTGATGATGACACGCCACATCCTGCACAGAACAGTAAGAGCTGGTTGGGCCAGTGGCAGTGAAAGCAATTACCGAGAACAAGGAGACCCTGTAGGCATGGCAACTCTTATGATACTGTTTCAAAAAACTGAATTCTTGCCTTGTAGATATGTGAATTACCGAACGGGAGTATTTTAGAGGCATATGAGGGCAACTAAATGTGTTTTTGTCTCCGTCTCTTTTTTCAATAACTTCTTCCCCTTCACACACACATGCACAAGCAAACAAAAGATAAGTACAGACACAGAGGCTGACAGCCCTGAGAAAAGACAGAGACGTAACAGGCCTGTGCTTTTATACAGGCCACAGTGTTCTTTCACACACTGAGAAGCTGGGCTTCATTCACGCAGCAGGTATGTGACAGAAACCAAAGCTTAAGTTCCAGGTGGGAGGACAGGAAATCTACTGTTTACATCTAAGTTATGGTTCCCCGTAGTGTAAACTCAGATGTTGAGCTCTGATTATACTGTATGTTAGGTTAAATTACACTTGAGGGTTAGTCTAACTAAGCATAGTGAGTTTCACAACTTCTTTAATTATAGGAAAAAAACATAAATAATAGAAAGACTTACTTAATGGGATTTGAGGATAATGGCTAAAAAAAATATATATATATAGAATATATGCAGTAAACTGCAGTTGTCAACAATAATGAGGTGACAGAGTCTGTTACATGGACAGTTAGTTTTAAAATTAATACAAGTTTGCCAGCTGAATAATTTCTTTCATCATATTTTCATATTGCAAAATATGATAATTTCTTCAGTTAAATCGACCTTTTCAGTAAATGACATTAATGATTATGTTTTTCAGCAGGTAATCAGTATTATGTGGAAAATAACAGTTTTATATTAATCTTTGCAACATTAACCATGTTGTAACCTCTATTATTCAAAACCCTAATAACAATAGCTTATCATTCCCTTCTACCTCCATTTATTTTTTGTTTATTTGATGTTGCCAGCCAAGTTAAAAATATGTATCATAAAGCCCAGCCAGTTGTTTGAGGCTATGATGTTGTACGCACAATATTCATCTCAAATAAATAAAAAGGAGTGATAATCCATAGACAACTTGAAAAGTAATTAAAAACTAAGAAAAACAAAGGTGAAAGATAACGTTATGTTTTTTTCTTTCTTGCAGTGTAAACTACTTTTCAACTTATTTGAAGCCAAACATAGGCATAAATTTGAATATTAAACAACATGTAGGACACAACCATCTTACTAATCTATATTTTTGGTCATAAAACACTTTATGTGTCTATGTGGAGCATAAAATGAATGTGCGATTTTGTGATGCTCAAGTAATATGATTTAAAGATGGCATTACTGTACATATAAGGAATATATGGAAGCATTTGTCAAGTGAGACCACTGACATTACATATTAACTGAGGAATAGCTTTTCAGTAAGTTCAAATCAATTGCGTAATAGCTTAGCTGTGAATAGCCAAATAAAGTAATTATTTATGAAAGCATCAGGATGTAAGTGGAAAACGTGTGCTTCCTGGGAGTCTTGGGTTCAAATAAGCAAAGTCCTTGGAGTCAGATGGAGTGTGTGGAATTCAGGAAGTTGAAAAGTAATGAATGAATGGGATATAGTCTAGATTTGGATAGGGTCCAATGGAAGAGAGCTCTTCACAAGCTGGTGACATGTTGAAGGATTTACTTAGCTTTCAACATACCCTTGTCTTTGAGGTTTTATAGACTAGAAGATACATCCTGACTGATCACGAAGATACTGAATTCTGGAGAGGCATTAATATTTGTCTGAAAATTATTTTTTTCTTTTGACTGAACATGTTATTCATTGCAAAAAACTATAATTATACCGCCATAGAATGTCTTTTGAGATAAATATCTAATACTACAGTAATTATTATTATTTTATAATATTTAATGTCTGAGTTAGGGTCTACTCTTCTTTCTCTGATTCCAAATTGTTGCATGGACCAGAAAAAGAAAAAAGCCTGAATTGATTCATCTTAAACATGATTTCAACCACACATTATACTGTTGTTTTCTAAGTTACAATATAATATATTTCATATGTAGTACTGTATGTGTCTGTGCATATGTGATGACAGTGGGGTGATCATGCATAATTCAACTCATGTCTAAGGAAGGGAGCTTAAAGTGAGAGTGGATGTTTGCAGCAAGTCGTGAGACAGCAAATGAGATTGCTGATACTGGCAGGATATCACGGGGCCTGTTAGGTGAGTGAGCTAAGGCATAAATAAATGCAAATGTTGGCTAAGTGCCCACAGAAGGAGCTAGAATCACAAAGCCTGGCAAGCTTTGACTAGTTGGCCAAGTACAGAGAGCATTCTTTTTTTCCTAAATCATGCGCCAGCAAATCATAGATATGAGTCATGCTGACTTGTTGTTTTGAAAAGGATACATTCGACACAAAGACCAGATCATGATTTCTGTACTATCCCAAATGTATTTTCTCTCTTTGTTCTTTTTACCCTTGCATCTTTAAGGATAATGTGTGTACATCCAAGCATTTCTTTTTCAGCAAAGGCTGTAGTTGAACCAGTTACCTTACGCTGCCAAACAAGCTAAAAGACAAGCAGGACAGCACGCTCCACATAGCAAGTTAAAGTAAAGCTTTTAATAGGAGAAGACACTCACGTTGGGCTGGTGGGCACACAGATTGCACACTGTTATGCTACCTGCCACTCTCTGATAGGACCCCCGCCCCCTCGCCCCCCTTACATTTAACAAGAGGCATCAGTGGGTATAAGTAAGGGTATAAGATATGTGATTTCCTCTTACAAATAGTTTCAGTTTAGCACAGCCAAAAGCCAGCCACAGACCACAATCCAAGTACTGTGCTAACTATTTATACTACTCCTTTAGAGCAAATGGGGATTCTCTCACACAAGTGAGAAAATGACAGTATTGCTCACAGGTTAAATTTATGTGTGAAGCACCATTACCTATTATCATTAATTAAATGGTGCTTTATAAGCCCTGCCAACTGGAATCAAATGGTTTTAGTAATCAACAAGAGCTGTTTTGGTGTTCAAAAGAACAGAGAGACCAAGTGGATTGCATGCTGGCTGTGTTTCACATCACTGACACTCAGCTAAATACCAGTAGCTAAATATAACCATCTGATTTCCAAAAAGATGATAAAATGTGTTCCTATAAAAGTAACAGCAAAGAAGAAGGGACCTACCTTTATAGCGCAGTATTGTGACCTCTCATATTTTGGCTACTGATTACTTCTCACAAAGCTCCCTGTTATTCATTTTTTCACAGTCTCCTGCATATCAAAGTGCATGGACAAGGAAGTGCTAAGAGCTTTTCCCTTCATTGGTACCCTGCCTCCGTCCATCCATCCCTCAACAAGCCTCTGAGGGATGACTGAAAGGGGTGTTAGAGACAAGGTGTCCAGGATTGTCAGGAATGGGATTTGGGGGACATAGAGTCTACACTTGTCAACAGAGGTGCAAGACATCATTGGTTTGCAGGAAATACAATATGATAGGTACGTAGCCTAATATTGGATGGCTTTCCCATAGTGGGTGCTGTTCGAGGAGAATGTCCAGACAGTTACCTTACCTAATGACCTTTGTCTGTCACCAGGTAGCCCAAAGGAACTGAAGAATGGTTTGATCAGTTGGTCCATCAGGAAAAATGGAGCAAGTTAAGTAAGGTAAAGAAGAAAAAAATAAGTGTGCAGTTGCCCTTCCCTGCAGCAATGAGTATCCTGCATTTTCACACTGTGAAAAAAAAATCTGGTAACTGACAACCTGTCTTTCTCTGATTGTCTGACCATGAATTATTAATAGGCCCAGTACTTCCCCTGAGCTGTGGCCTTGGCATATTCAGCTATTTTATAGGTCTATCTTTTTCTCTGAGTCTTCAAGTGGTAGGGGTGACAGAAATTTGTTGATTTTCACAACATGATAGGTATATTTCGCATGAGCAAACAATATTTGGACTTGATTCCTTCAGACTTACTTTGTTCTATGAGCCTGTGTTTCTGTTTGTATTTGTGTGTCTGGCCCATTTGACGGGCACTTACAGGACCAGTGGTTTCCCGTGGATCAGCTCTCTCTGTTTTCACTGTTGATTTGCTGGGACTGACTAGCATACAGTCGTCACTCATTACACTGAAGTCCATCCACTAGAGCATGTCTGGCTTGCTCCAGAACATTGGCTTGTCATTTCTCTCCCTATTGGAGAATGACAGAGGGAAAAGACAGCATAAGAAAAGGGAGGAATGGGGAGCAGTGATGGAAAATAGAGTACGCTATTGTGAATTTGACTGCAGATGTGACCAAATCCCTCCAAATGATGACAATGTGCTTAATGTTTAGCTGTAGCTGTAAGAACAAAAACAGCATTCACATGAGAGAGCTGAAACTCTGGAGTGAATTAGATAGAAACGATGAATGGATGTGACAGAGCTATCATGAGAAAGAAAGAACAACAGAGCATCAGGCATATATCTGATTTAATCAGAAGTGATATGGAAGTAATCCCTATGTTAGGTCTGAAAAACAGAAATGCAAATGGCAAGAACAGCACAACCAAGTCATCAGTCATGGTCATCGTCTGCAGACTCAATAATAATGTACAATAATGTTCTGACTCAGCATCCAAGCTTAATTTAAAGGGCAAATGCCATATTATAATAGTAATTTACTCCTTAGTCAGTTGATCAGGCTATGAATTAATGACATTACAAAAGGATTATTGGGAGGCAATATTAGGGTGAAATGTTATCCTGAGGCACCATTACATAAGGATGAAGGCTGGCTGAATTAGTTCATTTTTGATTCCCGGTGTTGCTACTCTAAAGTAATTTTTAATATCAAAATAACTATTGATATCGATTATTCAGTCTGTCCAACAAGCATGTTACAGCTATGTACTGGCGAATTAGATAAATACTGCATTGTTTCAAGCATCCCCTCTTCAAAAGCTGATTTAGCTGTTCAGGTGCACAAGTGAACAGCATCTTGCTATTCAATAATGTCTCTGCAAGCAATGCTTGTCATCATTACTAGTTCTAGGATCGTTTTATGTACTGAATTAATCTACATTCCTGTTGAAAATTAAACAGCTGGGTGAAAATATTTAGCAACATTTAAAAAACACAAAGTTAACATAACAAGTAGTGGATGTAAGTAATGTTAATCCTGTGAACGTGATGTGACCATGATCTGGCCCAAATCAACAGGTTTTTGTTAAATGGTGCATAGGCAGTACATCTTCTTCACAAAGTATAAAGCAGTGTTGTATTTTCAAGATGATATTTTACATTTAGCATTTTGCTGGAAGAATTCTGCTTGGCATGTCATCCAGATAATCACCACACTTATGAGTAGATGACAGTTGCGCTGTTATTCCACGTTGCATAGCAATTTTTGTGTGAGAGAAAACAGACAAAGTTTACAAACTGGTTCACTGATTCAGAGCAGAGCAAACACACCATATGCTCCTAGTCTGTTTATTAAAGGAACTTTACTGTGGCTAAAATTTCATAAGCCACAAATACAGACGCATTGACACAAATTTAGTGCAATGTACCACCTAACCATAAGGCTTAGAACTGAAATTTATGTGTGTATTTTTTTTTCTTTCTGTAGATTGATTTTCGTTTCACTCTACATTTTTCAAAATGATCAACAGTAATTTGTTAAACAAGTAATTTATGCAATCAGCAAAATGATCAATCTGCAAAAAGATTGCTTTATCTGTAGAGGTGCACTATCCTCTCTCTGCAGCATCACCACTTCACCCGCTTGCATCAATCATGCTTATGTCCCATAATGCAATCAAAAGCTTAATGGTAAACACGACCCAGTGGCACATTGCTGATGCAGGACATTTTTCCTGCTGGCATAAGTGGACACGTAAATAAGTGAATTAAGGAGGCCAATTAAGGAGTAGAGATACTTGTGGCTTGGGGTATGAGTGTGCATGTGAGCATATCTGTCTACGACGTCAGCCTTGTATCGATCACATTCACAGTTGCAAGACCATGTTGGGCAACCTGTCTGCTAGTTTGACAGGTGTCCTTGTCTGCCTAAGTCATCTTGCGCTGCTTTGTTTCTTCTTCCTCTCTTTTCCTCACTGTGGTGCAGTAACCCAGAGGACTGTTCATGTGACACATGTCCCAGTGGATACAGAAAGCGCAGGAAAAGACAAAAGTGAAATACAAAGACACCTGCTTCTGTGGGTCCCTCTTCAATATGGCATTAGTGACCTGCATATGAAGTCATGATCGCTATTAACAAATGATTTACCATGTAAACAAATGTGCAGATGCATATGCAAAAAAAAAGAAAAAAGAATAAGGTGACTTCATTTTACTGGATTGAGGTCAGGTGTGAGGCACCGCTATGTGTGAAGAGTCCTTGGAGGAGCTAGACGAGCAGCTGTGTAGCACACTAAAGGAGAGGTAATCACTATTCAGAACGCAAAGTCTCTTTATTATAGGGATACACTGCAATGATGCAAGGCAGTCTTGCGTGAAATTGAAGAACTGACATACTGTGTTTTCTTCTTTTTTTATTTGTTAGCTTTGCACAGTTCAGTGATAAGTTGAATCAGTCACTCACTCAAGTTGAGTGACGTTGTGTTATTGTTTTCCTTTTTTCCTCTCATGCTCAGCTTTTTCCTTATCATCGCATTGAATGGTTCAGTTGACTATACTCACTTGAAAACTTGTGTTTATGCATTTCTAAAGTTGAATCCCTGTGATTGAGGGAGAGAGACCTTCCTTTGACATGTTACAAAAATATGTCCAGGAGAATGGGTGATAAAGGGGTTTTGGGAAGGGACTGTCAGCAAAAATGAATATCAGCACGAGAGGACACAAAGCAGGCAACGGTTCAGTGGTTCACCACGTCCAGGCAGTTATTCACAACGACAACGTTTCAAACACTGCTCTGCGTGACTTTATCTCTGAAATGATGCATTTGTCTGAACCAACAGAATCTACCTGGGTTATGAAAAGTATATTCCAGGCTTGAGTCAAAAATGTTTATTCTTATCATGTACATTTGGTTGTCGAATGTTACATCATGAGACGTCATGTATCAGTTCATGCAATTCAAATTAGTGGCAATGTAGAAAAATAATATTTTTTGGCCTGATCTCTGAACCAGTGACAAACATACTCTCTAAACAATGAATTTATTTGAATGTCTTCATTTTTAAGGATTTCCTTGCTTGGATACCTCTCAAGGTTCTTACCTCTCAGCTCCAGTCTACCCAGTTATGTAGCTGCTGTATGGTAAAGTTTTTATTGGCCAACCATTTTTAGTCTTTCGCTATAACTTGCATTTGGCAGCATGTTACAGCAAAAAAAAAGAATAAAAGAAATTCTGTTTCAAAGTAACTGTGTGCAATACTTTTCGTCCACTATTGAGAGTGGTTATCTTGTTCAGTCATTAAAGTTTTACTACTTTGCTCACTAACGTGTAGAAAAGTTCCATGTACTGTCTTTCACCAGACCTTTCATGCAGTCAGGGGACTAGTTTTGACAGACATGAACATAAAGGTATTATTGTTTTGACAGATTCTAGCCTACAACATGTGTTTGACGTTTCTCCATCCTAACCACCTGCAGTGTTCTCTGTAATGGGAGATTTACTGACAGTATAAATTCTACATGATTTTGAGTTATGGAGTTTTTGTTTGTTTTTTAATAACAAAAGACAATATTCACTGTTTTATCAAATAAAAGCACTTAGGTAGATCATTGTCATTTATTAACAGAATAATCTTTGCGTGAGAGTCCAAAGCCCTAGTTAAGTGTGGCCTTGTCACATATTGACTGTCTTTAAAAACAGTATTATAAATCATTATGAAAATGCTTAAAGTAATACACAAATTGTCAGGAAAAGAAACATGTCTCTTGTCCTGTTCTGCAGTACAGCAAACAATCTTTCTTTTGCTTAATCTTCAGTCTTTCTTTTACCCTCATTTTTTTGTCTCTAGCGCTCTCTTCCTCTTTGGTGTATCCCACTAGGCCTTCTGTTCCTGTACTTCACACTCTCAAACATTTTCTTTCCCCTAGATAAGTCCATTCTGTGTCCTGCCTTAAATTCTACCCTTCATTAAAACATAGATCCTCAAAGTATATGATGAGATATTTTTGGTGTTTCTTTGTTTATACTGTAAATATACACTCTACTTTATTAGGCACACCTGTACAATCTAATGCAATCTAATAAGTTATATCTATTATGAATTCTACTTTTACAATAGTACCATTTCTAGAAGAAGATAATTCAACTATATGTTTATTATTGAGTTTGTAGCAGTTGCAGCGGTTGGTGGAGTCAAACTGTGCATTATAATAAGGGGTGTTTCTAATGTTTTGGCCACCCTACTTAAAATGAATGACAGAGGCTTAATAAAGTAGCTAGGGTGTGTATATATGGCCAGAGTGATACAATCCCAAAGGCAACATCAAATATCAATGTTTAAAAATGGTTTAAAAATGGTGGAGTCCAACTTCTTCTTCTTTGCCAACATGTGTTCTCTTGATTTGGTGGTTTCTATTTGCCATTCATTACCCCATTAATAAGTGGGCACTGGTTTTAAGCTTTTATTCTTGGACCCAAACAAAGATGAGATAGGAAGATATTTGTACCTTTTTGGTATGAATTAATTTTTTTGCTTTGGTTTTGTTTTGCGACAACAGTCACAAACTGGCATTAGAAATATATTGAACTTAAAAACTGTGCACTCAATCACATTAGTGAAACTGAGCCTTGCATGTTTCTGTTTATCATTATACTATAACTATTTTTACTTCAATTGAAGTCATAACATTGTAACCTATGCAAATGTGTGTGGTTTCTATTAATCATGCAAGTTCTGTTGTTGTCATGGTTTTTTAGCTTTTTAGTCTAAATTAAATCTCCCTGATTTTCTATTTTAAGATCATTCATTCAATATTCTTTGTAATTATTTTTTAAACAGCAGTAGAAGACCATAGCTCCTAAGATCCCACTGAAAATAACATCCAAGCCTTTTTTTTAGGGAGAGAACTAAAGGAAACCAAAGCAGAAAGAAACAGCAGGAAATAGCTTAATTCTTGCCACACAACCACAGTTGTGGTAGTGAGTAAATAGGTAGTCTCTACTGGGGTAATAGTAGAGAGAAAGACACTGTGGGTAACATTGCATGTCAGTATAGCGGGAGGTGCAAACTGGGTGTATGGAATATGAAAAGCCCTAACACTGTTATCGTTGACTGTCTGCGCGTGTGAGATGCGATGTGACAGCTGAGCAGGGCTGTAAGGGCAGAGATGAATTCACAAATGGTAGCCCCAGGGAGCAGTGGGTTTGGGGAACAGAGGTGGGATAGGGTGAGGGAGTGACGGTGTATGCTGGAGAGGGAGGGTGGGTCAAGAGGTTATCAAGGGGTAGTGAGGGTAAACTATCTGCAATGCAGGCAGGATTCTCCCTGCGTCTCTTTGCCCTTTGTTGTAACACCTAAATAAAACTGATGCAACAACATCAGCAGTTTATTATTAGTCAGGGTACTGTAATGAGCTGTTGAAAACATTTTGTATATGTGGTTCGTTGAAAGTGGAAAGACCTCATAGCAGAAGGTAATACTGAAGGTCAATAGCAAGGTCAGTCGCTTCTGTAGCCCTTATACTCAAGCTTATAGTGGTTCTTTTAGACTTTCTGTTTGAGAGCTAAATAAGAAAAAATGATCAAGGTCACTTTCATATCTGTATAATAAATATGAAGCTACTGCCAACAACCTGTTAGCTTGCAACGTGTTATCCCAAAAAGGTTATTCAGTGGTTCCTTTTCCAGGAACTAAAAAAAGTCTACTTGTTTTAGGCTACTATTACTGAATAACCTTTTTTGGGCTAACCATGACCTGGATGACTGATAATCTTTGCAACGCGTTAAACAGTAATTGAGATTGCAGTTTATGGGAGACTGTAACTTCACTATGACTGTAAGGGTCCAAGACGTCACTGGTTCTTGAGAAGAAAAACTCCAGTATGTCAAACCTCTGTAAACCCACAACTCTCTATAAGAGAGAAATAATATTTTCATAATTAAACTTTGGGTTGATTTTTGCACTTAGCCAGGCTAGTTGCTTTTCCCTCTTTATAGTCTTTATGCATAGTTATGCTAATTGGGTGTCTTCATATTTATCAGGCAGATATGATGGTGATATTAATAATATCTTCTAAACTAACTCTTGCCAAGAATGTAAAAAACCAGGATTCAGAAAGACTTCACTTCATCTAGAGTGAACCCTGCTGAACGAGTGTGCCAAATAACGTATGTGCAACATGGCATGTACTTTATGCTATTTAGACTTAAATGACCTTTCAATAATTCAGTGTTCCTACTCTCATATCTGT
>JAUBNQ010000005.1:11816934-11841858 GCA_032353495.1 Ctenopoma kingsleyae | reverse complement strand
GTGCGTCAGCAGTGCCTTTGAGAAAAGGAGGCTGAGAGAGAAAGCGAAAACCAGGAAAACCATTTAGCATTTTAAATAGCTGCACCATCTCCAACTCAGTCGAGCCCCATTAATTAAAAGGACATGCCCTGTTGAAGCCCAAATGGAATCTCACTCTTATTCACTGTAGAAAATGTCTGTAAAAATGATCTTTTCCCTGCCCCATGGTAAAACCATGTAATTGAGGCTGCAGACTTTATTGTAATTGGATGAGGATGATTAATGCCAGGTAGAGAGAAATGATCAGGGGGAAACCTACTCCAACTTTCTTCTTTCTCTCACACACACACACACACACACACTCTTACACATAAAGTCCTTCAGCTTCAGAGGATATTACACAGTATGCTGTACACTTGGAGCTCTTCGTGGCTAGCAATCTGAGAGTTCTAAATTATCTTGACTGACATATTTCATCTCAGTGGGAGATTAGTTGTTAGTGTTTTGGCATGTTTGTGTAATTTCAGGGGGCTTAATTTGCACTTGGTTTCTCAATTTTGGAACTGAACCCAGCAATGAAGTGTGTGTGTGTATGTGTGTATGATGTGCACACATTCATGCTGTTATGAAGACAAAGTCCTGTGTGTTGATGTATAGAGTTGACGTCACATTCATGTTTAGCTGATGGCCCCTATTACACCCTATTAAATGTGAAGTATTTTTTTCAATTTCATAAAAAAATGTAGCTTGGCTTATTTTGGCCTCTGAGGATGTTCACAGTGCTTTATCAAACTATGTTTGATTCTCATACCTTATAAGTCATCGTCGTTGAGACTGGATCTAGTCTGACGTCAAGATATGTAGTGTAGTTTGAATTTTCCTCTTCAAACTGAGCATGACTCAAGTTTGAGCCACTAACTTCTGTCATGTGGCTGTGTAGCAGAGAACTACCCTCATCAGTGGCATTGAACCTCTGAATTTTGAGCGCATCTGAATTTGCATTTATGTTTTTATTCATGTGCTAGTAGTTATTTTCTATGCTGTTGCTTGCTGTGGGATTTTGCTTGTGGCTACAGAGCCTACTCAAATTTCAGGTAGCTGCACTCCCTATGCAAAAGAAAGGTCCTTGAGGAGATCTTGTTTGAACAAAACATTCCACCATATCTTAATGTAAAAAGTAAAGGAGGCTCCTCAAGTATTGGTGTAGACCATTCATAAGGGAATGGAAGAGAGAGATAGTGAGGGAGAGAGCAGGGCAGCTTTTAAAATATATCCACAAAAGGCTTTTAACATTCAGCACTGCAGCACAATCAGTAGGCTTTGTCTTACAAACATTAATGTGACTGAGTGATGTGTACTAGAAAACATCGCTAATTAGCATTTTTTCCCAGTCTAATCCAGATGCAAATGTTATATGACATAATATAAAAATTCCTACTTTTTTTAAAATGCTCTGATAAATATGCCGTATTCTCCAGCTACAGCTTGTTAAGTCTTATCAGAGATGGTATAATGAAGGCAAGGGGAAAGAGGAGTGTGGGTGGTAATAATGCTTTTCCCCACTGTACATTGGAGTGGATGCATAGCTAATGAAATGAATAATATGGAGGACATGTTGCTGATACAGTGGTAATTACCAACTGCTGCCACTGCAATACCTACGCTGCCTCAATCATATGCTCATAGCCCTGAGCACGACTCAGGCAATGCACAGAGCAACTCTTCCTTCAACTCTCCTCTCCCTTCCTGTCACAGCTCTTTTCAATTTCTGCCTCTCTCTGCCTTTACACAATATGTCTCTGTTGTCTGACTATCTTTGTACAGGCTTCTATTATATTGCCATTTACTGTGTCATCATAAAGTATGGTTAATGTATTTCTTATAAATGCAATATTATTTCACATGGGTTATTACTTCCATCAAAAATGCTAATCATCATAATGTGTTTTAATGCTTTTGCTATGATCAGTACAATTTAATTAAATTACAAAAACAATAAATGGATTTAAATCAATTTGTAATTTTAATTTTAAATTTAAGTATTGTCTTGTTAACAGAACCAGAAAAGCAAATAAATCTGAACTCCATTGTTTGAAACCTCTGAAACTAAAGGTAAAATACTGTAATTCCACATTTTAAAAAAAAAGATTTAATAAACATCATATTCATCTCAAACATCAACATCAACATCTCAAATACAGATTCCACACTTTCAGACACGTCTGTCATCCTACTCCATGCACTTATTTCTGAATATGACAGCTGAAGAGTGGCTTCCTAATATAAGCTTATGACTGCACATGCTGAAGCTCTTACTTCGGTGCTCTGAATGTGACCCCAGCCAACGAAAGCATGCATAAATTCATTGATGCAGCACATGAATAAAAACTTGCTGATGCACATGTTTACTTTAGAGCCAATGTTCACAACTCTTTTTGCTAATCAATTTCTACTCCTAAAGCAAGAATTCTCATTGTAATGAAACATCTGGTCCATTTGGGGCTCATTTTCATCATTGCATTTACAAGGAGCTTTGAATCCATTATGTACAGTATATCATACATTTAGACCCTCCATTAAAGTCAGAAAAGAGTTATACTTCTGTAGCGTTTTGTGCTACATGAGGTTTAGGCACAGTACGATTAGCACATTGACTGGGTGTTAAACAAACTGCAGACTCCTGTCAAATGCTGTTGCTATTCTGAACATGTCTTTTCCATTAGCTGCATGGCACACGCATCCCACTCATCCTACTATGTTTATATGCTAATATGGCTGTAGGTGAAATACTTCAGAGTAATTACACTGCCACAAGATGCACAGATTTTGAAAGTGCATGCTATTGATTATGTTAAACAGCTTTAACAAGGGGATTTCAAATAGACAGTGTAATGCAGTTGTGAAATCACTGATGTTTCAGACATCCTGTGTTATAATTATTGCATTATGGGATGAAAATTATGACATGCTTGGACAACATAATTCTTCTGTGATAGTCATTAGGTCAGTCGCATTTACTGTTCCAAACTCAACAGACGGCTCATTAAGTGAAGAATCATGGTTTAACAACAAACAATTATGCACAGAAGATAGCACTGTGAGTGGAATTGCAACACCTGCAGAGACCTTAAAAGCTAATTTGGGAGAAATCCTTTGAGTGAGACATTAACTCAGCACAAAAGATATGAAAAACTCAATTAACATTCAAGTGATGAAATACAACAATACAAACAAGTGTGCTTCTGGGCACGGTGAAAATAAGCCATCATTAGCCAAATGGAAATTATTAAAATAAGATAATATAAAGACCTCCCCCTGTGCAAGTCTGCAACGGGTGAAAAGTTTAAAGATTATTTATGATTTTATGGTAACAAAGAATATTCATCAAGTGGAAAATATTTAGTGTATATAGCAAGTGATTCTCACATCTCAATTAAGTACTGTCAAACCAGTTTAACATGGTAAAGTGTTAATGTTATTTTTGTTGGTTTTCAATTCGAAGAAATTTGTTCTAAACAATCCTAATGCCCTTTTACTGTTATTTTTGTTACTGGACTGTGTGTGTGTGGTAGATAACAATATTGATTTTAGTGTTGGTGGTCTTTGACCTACCAAACAGTTTGCTTATCATGTCCCTGCATCATAATGGATTTATACACTGGGAGCAAAGGTTGGAATCACGGCAGAAGTTTTTCTTTCTGATGATGGTCCCAACCTTTTCCCCTTTCATGTATCACCCATTAGTAATGCCACATATAACTGTAAGCACTGCTTATTCTGCCACGTCTGCTGCTCATTGTTACATGGTGTTGTAGTTGGCTCAAACATTCTGACTCCGCTGATGAATAAAGAATTGGCTTGATATTAGTCCTTCATCATTAAAATCGTCTCATTCCATACACCATATTTTTGAATCTGTTGAACTTCAAATTCAATCTGTTCTTGCCAATTATATATTTCTCCACAGCCTAAGAGTCTGTGGGTGCTTTATGGCTTTGTCTGTACCTTTTGTAAGAAACAAAGAAAATTATAAATCTATTTAAATATTATCTTACGATCTGTTGTGCTGGCTGTATCCTGGCTGTGATACAGTACAATAAACTTGGATGTATGTGTTTTTTCAAACCACATGCAAGGGTGTACAGCAAAATATACAGATATGATTTATGGAACCATCACCCCTCTGATAATCATCTATATCTTGTGTTATAATTACACTTGTGTACTTGCTGCTTGGATTTATGTGCATAATTTATTTACTTTCCAACAGATTTTAAATGGAAAGGATCAAACAACTGAGAAACTTGGTGCTTCATCCAAGCGAAGTTAGGTCACTGTCACTTTGAAGAAACAAAGTGAATACACAAATGTATTACCTTTAAACATACAGTATCCTTATAAGGGTGGCAGTTAGAAGGCAATGACTCCCTCTATTTGCTGTTTGAGTATGAGAATACAACAAATGTCTATCAGGTTATCTGATTATAAATGGTATGTCCATAGAGATAGATGAGTGTTGCTTAAATTCCCTGAGCTGTGACAGGTACATAGCGTTGCTTGCATACAGAAAAATGAACAGCTTTACAACACCATGAGTGAACTGCCGGATACTTATTCAAGAAATACTGAACACATGGGAATTGTTTTGGGATTGACTCTATGAATTAATTCTCTCTAACATGACAATGTGACTTTTGTAATTTGTACCACATAGGATGAGAGTTAATAGCATCATAACATTTCCTACTATTCAGTATTCCATCAACAGTATCTGTTAGTTAATGTATGAACCTTTGCTTGTGTTGCCTGAGGGACAGAACTTGCCCCCACATCTAGAACACCAGACAGAGAATATAAAATTAATATTTCATAGTGCTCCAAAGCCTGTCAGACAAATTTATGCGGACATCCTGTCAATAAATGGTTGAAAGATTGATGGAATATGATGTCCCCGGGTGGAGCATGAAGCAGCTGGTGGGAGTGTTGATACACATGCTATTTTTGGAAGATTCCTGGTTCTTTCCTTTAATCTAGTGGGGCAGCCAACTGATGCATTGTTGCATGCATCATTGTGCTCTGGGAAAATGGATGGCATAAGGGAATAATGTCACTGGAATGTCCCCTCTCTCAGAGTATGTGGAAAATCAGAGCTCCTATCTGCATTTGTCAAGTGTATATGCTATGCGTTAGAACATATGGCTAAGTGGTGACATTTCATTTTAAAATGTAAACTCTTTGTAACTTCAAACTTACCATAATTATAACATAAATGCTCACAAAATGGAGCTTTAAACAAAACTAAATAGAATGTAGGTTGAATCACACAAACTAGTTTCTGTGTCCTACAGTTACTCCAGGTGTAACAGCTAATTGACAAAACTACCATTACTTACTAACATACAGCATGACATAGTCAGCAATATCTGACCGATCTCTATTCTGTTTGTGTAATAAAGATGTAAATAGCCTATATAAAATAAAAAAGCAAATGCATCAGACTATATGACATGGTTTTATTCAGAGAAAACACCAGGAATTATCCTGGTTAAAAATAACTCCAAAGTTCCTCACAGTAATACCAGCATTATGCCATCTCAAGTAATTGTATGATTAGATATCATATCTCAAAGGTTTTAAAGCCCAAATAAAACACCTGTCTTGTCTGAATTTAGAAGTAAAATATCACAGGACATCCAGGCCGTTGTGTTTTTTAAACATGCTTGAAGTTTGACTTGTCTGCGTAGCAATGGAAATTTTGTGTTGGAGTGTTTCATAATGATATCATCTAAGGAGCTAATTACAGCACTGTAGTTAAGCCTGCACAGTGTTATATACTTTCCATTCTTCCTAGTCTGCATGAATATTTATTCTGGAATGTACATTTCTCTATGTATATTCAAGTATGTATAACAGAATCATAACAAACTAACTTGATCCACTACATCTCTTATCTTTGGCGATTATGCTATACTTTTAAATGTCATGTAACTTCATGTTTATGTAGTTGCCTACTTTTGATTGGATTTCTTTTTATTCCGTTTGACAGATGTTTCCTAACAACATATGTACGCAACCTAAAATTCAGATGTTCATCTACATGTTGTCTCCTTCTCCACCTACAGGTACCAGAGGATGTACCCAGAGGTTTGCCTGGAGGGACACAGTCATTTGTGAAATGTGAATGGTATTCAAAATGGTCATTAGAGAATAATCAAAGATATGAAAGCATATTTGTCTATAATTTTGCCAGTCAAATTATTCAAGGCAAACTTATCTTGTAACTTAGATTATTAATATCAAAATGTCATTGTTATTAGAGTCATAGAGTCATTCATTTAAAGAATACAGTTTGATTTATTTAATACATATGCAGATTGGTGAGACTTGAAAATAACTTGTTAGTCATATTATGTTACGTATGTTATGTTCTGTACATAATACAGATGTTGACTGTATGACAGTTGGATTGTGATTTATGCTTTCTCTCATTGAGCCCTACACATCTGTCTCTCAACTTGTTCTGTAGTAGTTTTATGGTGCGATCACAATTCTCTGACATCATAAATAAATTAGCTGAATATCAGGGCAAACACTGAACGTTTTGGTACCCACAAACCAAGGATAGAGAGACCACACAATATTTGTTTTGACAATGAAAGATCCAAAACCCCGGGACAGCCTTCAGTGGATCTGACATGGTCCCATCTTGCTGCATCTGCCAAACTTCTCTTGAACTTTTCTTTCCATTATTTTGTGGTAAGGAACATAGTACAGCCTAGAGCAGCTCCTGCATCCGTTTGAAGTAATGTGCTTTACCTTGACAGCAGAGATAAAGGGCTGGGGCTGGGGTGAGGAGGAAAAAACAACAACTTGTAGGTCTCCAGAGAGCTTACTGTGAATTTGAAGCTTAGCTCATATAAGGCTGGTATTCAATTCAAATGGTCTGCAAAGCTACTGCAAGCAATTAATTTACACCCTGAGCATTAAACAAAAAAATGTTGACCTTCTTATGCTCTCCACATACTCAGGCAGTGCAAGGGAGGCAAATGCAATTTTATTTCATTTGCATCATTGATTTCTTGGAGGTCAGCAATTTATGCAGTACCTGGGTTAGTTTAGCAACCCCTTAACTGTGTGCCAGTCAACTGTGGTTTATACGAGAGTCTAATTTTAAGAGGCATTTGATCAAGAGGAACAGCAGTATTATTTTATATAAATGGTTGAATTTACTTTCCCATAAAACTATAAATTTGATCCCACTCCAGTGTCTGTATAAGTTCTTCAATATACTGATTTTACAAATGGGGGACCAACTGACTGCAGGGTTCTTTTATTCAATGAGTGTAATTTCCTCAATGTAATTACATCATTGACAGCAGCCAGACTACAAGCCTAAACTCAAGTCTGAATTAGACACATAGTTCTAATCTGGTCTTCTTGCATGTAAGGCAAATATTTGCATCATAAGGACTTGGCACAATATCATGATCCGCTGATTAACATAGTGATGAGAATCGTCATGTCTTTTTCATTGGTTGAGCTCAGAGTTACAAGTTATGAGCTTTAATATTGACTGTCTCTGAGGGCATGTTCTGCTCAGCAGCAGGAATATGGGACACTCCACTGGTGATTGTGATGAATTGGGGGGAAGGGGAAGGGAGGCAAAAGAAGAGGGGAAAAAGGGAGTAACAGTGTCTTTTTGACAAAGCAAATCTTTTCTGAAGGTGTTCAATGCTTTAAAAAGCAGCAGCAAAGAGAGCAGTAGACAGGAGACGAACTGGAGATGGCCTGTCCAGAGAAGCCAGAGATTTGTGACAGGTTGACCCTTGTACTATAGGGATCCATTTCTTAATTGTTCCTCTAGGACTGTCCTTTCCCTCCATTTCACGGCTATAAAACACCCTCCATATGGCATCTTTGGCAAAGGGCATTATTCTGCTCCTCAACAGACCGGCATCATGGGTGAGCCTGGCTGTCTGAAATGTGCTGACACCTCACTTCTTGGTTAGCAGTTAAAGGGGTTTAGGTAATGGGAGGAGTGGGGTAGGGGGACTAGTGTGTGCAAAAGACACATCCCCTTTGTTGTTATTGCAACAGATACCTCTTTCTATGCTCTTACTCACATTCTGTAAGTTAATATTATTCATCAGACACCCTTTGTAGGGTGAATTAAGGGATAAGGGGATGCTGAGTTAAGTGATGGAATAGAAGATATGGTTTTGGATGCACTGCCGCAGTCCGTTTAGTGGTATGGGGCCAATGCCAGACATTACTCTCTCTCTTTGTGATGCTTTGCTCAGCACTGCAGCATTGTAGCAACAGGATGGATCTCTCTCTCAGTGTGAGTGTGTGTTTGAAGGGGTAGAGGAGTCACAGAAATGAAAATGAAGTCACAGCATGTCAGGGCAGCAGCAACATGCAGCGTCGATATTGAGATAACAAGCATGTTGCAACAGAGGAGAAAGCTCTGAAGAAACGAAATGGCTGAGACACCCCTCAGAAGATTTTTGCATCCATTTGTTTTAGGAGGGTGCTGAAACGGGGTGGCGTGCTGCCAAGGATAAGCTCTTGTCTTTGTGTGTGTGAGGGAGTCACTTCATCAGATGTCTTACAAAGCGAGGACAGAACATTGCCCTAAAGTCCTGCACTTAATATCTGAAGCAAACCTGGAGAAATTGATTGATTGCAAATTATTATTATTCTGCTGGGGAACAAATGAGCAATGCTTTATTTGTGTGGCTGAATTAGTGCACTGGAGCTTTTTGTTCCAGTGAAGCTGCAATATATTCAGGCCTGTTGTAATCTAAGAATATTTTGACTCACTGAGTTGCATACAGAGTTATACAAACATAAAAGATCATATGCATATATAGACTTCAAATGCCTGAATAGTCAGCAGTCATGAATAATAAATAGCATAGCACAATCACAAAAGTGGTTCTCCTTTTCTGTTGAATGAAGTAAGATTGATCCACATCTTACTATTGACCCTATAAGAATGACTCACACATCATCCCTATCAACTGTTTCTATCTAATAGTAGGGCACTAGATGTAAAATACAGCAAAGCTGCATGTAAGTGGGGAATTGTTGCTGGATAAGCGTTGAGCAGCACTTATAAAGGTACAGACCATTAAACCGTGCACTGGATGCATTCAGTGGGAAGCTTCTCTGTGGCATCATGCCACCAAAGGGACATGACTTAATTAAACTTTCATCTGACTGAAATTCATGTGTGTTTAATGATCCAGAATCACTTCATTCCACGTGAATTATGAATATTAATGAACAGCAGAAGGGTGTGTTTTGTATAGGTTGGAGCTTCAAGCAAGGGTGGGTGAAGAAAAAGAATGTGAGTAACCACCAGTAAATCTTCATAGTCCCACCAAACCCTCCAGGCCAGAGGTCATGATTGGAAATGTGTATGCGTGTGTGCGCACGTGCACGTGTGCTCTCATTACAGTACCTTTGCGTAGAAGCTCCAAACCACTATAGGATTTCACACAGATGTGACTGGAATAGGAGGGGCTGGTAGTGGCCTATTTCTGGGGTCTTGCTATGTCACTTCTACCCTCAATAACATTGGCTACTGTCATGTTTTTTTCTTGCTCTATAAATTAAAACAACGTAGTCAAGCCATGTGCAGATGCAACCAATAAAATAAAAACAAAAGCTGATTCATTCATAATATATTATTCTTAGTTGTAGTAGTAGCAGTAGTAGTATGGTTTTACATAAAATCAATTAGATTATGTAATACATTATATATATATATTACCAAAACACACACATTCCTGCAGCACTGTTAAGAGTCATTACAGATACCATATTACTGTGAAACTGTGATATCTTTGCTTAAGGTTAAGGGTACTGTCAGAATCTTATACTGACAGATTAAAATACATAGCAGTGTTCGGCTTGTCAGTATATTGGATCTTAAAGTGAAAGTTAATCCTCTGAGTTTGATCAGGACATTAAACTTGAATAGCTGAACATATATACTATTAAAAATGATGAGTATTCAAAAAAAAAACCTGGATTCTTCAGTCAATGTACAGCATGGATGATACATACATGGAAAGCAGCATAGGCCTCATTGTATCCAAATATCTGTGTTTTTCTACTAATAATGTGTTTCACCTTGGAGCTCTTCTTAAATTGAAAAATAAAAATACTGCTGTAGAAAAGGAGTTCCATGAGCAACAACACTACCCCTCTGGCAAACCATTTAGATCCCTTTAATGTTTATGAGAAACCTGAAGTGGAATACAGGCTAAAAGGGAGCACAGAGGATATTCCTATGACAATTGAATCCAATTCCCTTCTCCACATAAAAAACTCTTTAATTCAGCATTTTTTTTTCCTTCACAGTGTGTACCAACTGTCTCGCATCCTCACAGAGATGAAGCCCCTGGTTGCACAACTCTGGTATATCAATGTCACTGGATCAATGCTGCCATCTACTGCTATTTTTCAGCAATTGAAAAACTTGCAGCTCATTAAACTGTACACTGTATATTTAATATACAGTATTGTAAATGGATATTGCTAGAATGTATGTTTTTGAATCAGATCTTGATTTCAAACATCTTAGAAATCAAAAGAAAATGTGCTTATTTATTGGCCAAAAAATATGGCATGGTATTCATTTGATTCCCATAGGCAATATTGGGGATTTCAAAAATTCAGCAGGTCTGTCCATTCTGTTTTGCCTTTAACTTGTGTTCTTTTGCCTTTAACTTAGTGTTCTCCAGACTTCCAATGGATATAAATTGGAGGAGGAAATACATCAGGGAGATGTATGGGGTAATGGCAGTATAAGGACCCCAAACAGATTCAAGAGCTTTAGTCATCAAATAGTATACAGCACAGGTGTGGTTTTATGGTTCAGTCTTTTTACTGCTTCCATTGCACCCAGCAGAACATTTCCCACAAGACATGATGACAGCCAAGAGTTGTTGTTAAATTGCAAGTGTTTCCTGCACTGCATGAGTAATATAAGCAATGCAAACAGCACCTTGCATGGAATAAATATGTCATAGGAATTGCAACGTGTAGCTTCTTTAGTAATGTCTACACCATACAGTGCACTCTGATGTTATACTTAGAATGTTAAACTGCATAAAAAGAAAGAATAAGGCTGTTCTTCAAATTGTTGCAGATGTGCCATCGCTGGTTCTCTTACTTGAGCTTTATCAAGCCAGAATCTGTGAGGATGTTTCCCAGGTGTGAAGGAGAAAATCATTACAGTTCAAATTGATCAAATTAATATAGAGGACAGACACAGAGGTCCATCTGATTAAAGTGGAAGTCAAGCCTCTCATGGTGCTCACTTAACCTCCACACTCAAAGATGTCACTAGAAATCAGAAGTACTCAGTTCCAGGTGCTTGAGCCAATGACCCAATCAGACTGAGCCACAGGGGGAAAAAAATCCTTATATGTGTGTAGTCACAGAAACTGAATAAGCAAGAGAGCAGAAGAGAAAAAGAAAAAAAACAAACAAACAGACAAAACCGTCTATTTTTTTAAGAACATTATTTAGCTCCAGCTTCTCAGATATGAGATTAATTGAGGAATCTTCAGTTGCACCGACAGAAGCCTGATTAAAATTACGGTAATAAAATATAAATAATAATAAAATGTCATTATATATAATGAAAAGATAGCTATATACATTAATATATATACTGTTGCTGTTTAATTAAACGAGATACTCCCAAAGAAAAGCATAACATCCATCATGGTCTATTACACTGTTTTATGTGTCGTAAAGTAGCCGCTGTTCACTACAACGAAAGCTCACGTTTTACGGCATTTTGCTTTACGGTAATACGAGGCCTTCTGTTTATATTGCGCATAGCGCTCTTTTTACGCTAAAGTTTAGCATTCATTTATCGCTAGGAGAGTGTCGGTATTTGGTTAAATACAATGGGAATAGAGGAAGAAACGGACCGGACGCTCTTCATAAGAAATTTGGATGCAAGAGTGACGGAGGAGCTTTTGTTCGAGCTGTTTTTACAGGTGCTCTTTCGCGAAAGCTAACAGCAAATATCAAGTGCATTGATAGCATAACACATGCTAACACATCGAGAGCGTATCAGTCTACCACTTCACTTTAAGTGATAAAGCTGTAAGCTTTCTTCTAGCGAGTGTGATATCGTTAAGTACATATGTTATAGATTTAACGCTAATGGTTGTAAACACGCTGTCGTGTAATGTAGGAACAGCGTTACGTGGTTCGTGGTTGTGGCAGGTAGCTGGGTATCAGCAGTTTGAGCTAATTGTTGTTTGGGTAATGCTGCCATATTTGATTTTTTTTCCAGGCAGGACCTCTCATCAAAACTAAAATTCCAAAAGACTCTGACGGGAAACAGAAAACATTTGGTTTTGCTGTGTACAAGCATGAAGTGTCCGTACCATACGCCATGCAACTACTCAACGGGATATCGCTGTTTGGAAGGACTATTCATGTGCAGTTCAGATCAGGTGGGTTCAGGTTCTTTGTTAACTAAATTAAATTCTGAGAATACCTTATAATGTTAGTAACCTTTACATTAATGGCGCTACACGTCTAAATACATGTTCAGACGAAAGCGTTATCTGTGCACAGTGTACACTTAAAAAAAGCAGTGACGTTAAATTGTGTCTTACCCAGTTTGGTGTCCTTTCACTTTATATACAGACATTTAAATATCGTTTAAGTTCGTTATAAGTCATTATTGTGTGGCTTCTCTGAGTGTGATTATAGTGGTCTAACGAGGAGTTTGTGATGCTATTAAAATGCCCTCACATGCCTAAAGTGACTGTTAAAATCATGTGTCCCAGAAACAGGTGCTTGCTTGCATTTTTGCACCTGTCTGTATGTAACCCCTGTTGACCTTCTGTCTAGAAAAAAGTGCCTTTTACTAAGTGTTTTACACTATGCAAAAAGTGCAGACAACCTGCATGTCTTGTGAAGGAGTTAGTACAATAACTATGAAACAGAGGAAATTCTTGAATTCCCAGACATGACTGGCAATCGTTCTGTGCAGCTTGTACTAAGGTGATATAGATTACATTATCATTTGGTAAATGTATAGTAGATGTCTGTCATGCTCTCATTTAATAATTTTGTCATTGTTCCATAATGTTTTTATTCTGTTTACCCAATTATAGGTAGCAGTCATACAGGCAGTCCAGGAAACTCACAGAATTCCAGTCCTGCAAATACCCCAAATCCCCATGGCCAGAGGTAAAATTATCTCATGAATAGTGTGTTCAGCTTTTTTAGTTACAAATCTCTTTTTAATGAGATCTTAGCTGCTCCTTAATGTGTGGCATTACCACAGATTTTTTGTAAGGAAGGCGTTTTTCCTTGAGAAATGTAATTGATTTAATTTCAACTTAAATCTGCCATCTATACATTTCTGCTGAGAAGAAGTGGTACATTGTATGCAGAACATTTGCATACACTGTAACTGCAACTATAACTATAAAACTAACTATAAAGAGTCCATAGCAGATACCTCACATTTATGTTAAGCCTTTCCAACCTATATGCAGGAGTGAAACAAACAATCCTAATAGCTGGAATTTGGATTTTTATTATTATTATTTTATTTTATTTTTTTCATTTTAAAATTTACTCTGTTGATTTTGATGTTACTTGCTTTGTACCTCACCTATAAGTTGCTTTGGATAAAATCAATATGACTAAACAGAAAGTCCTAAAGTGTAAATTAACTCTAAAATTTCATATTCTATAACAGTTGCTTTATAGACTTAAATACACTTTAAAATATTAAATTAAACATTGCTGACAATCAAGTCAGAGAGTTGCAGTCTGTGTAATATATTTTCCTGCATATGTATACAGTTACAACAATACAAAGAAATGCATCTTATTTTTTGGGCTGTCAGAACTGTCTTCTGGTGACACAGCTCGTCAGTAGATTGAGCTGTAGCATGAACATTGTTTAGATATACAAGTTTTTCATGCTCTTGGCAGTGCCTTGTGTACTAAAATTGGAACTCTGGCATAAGATGTGGCATGAAATGGGATTGGACTGGTCTGCATTTACACTTACACACACGGCTGTATTCTAACATCAGCTTAGCAGTCCTTACTAGCTAGGCTCCCTGTGTGTTCTCTAGTAAAGAGTTTATTCACTGTGACTACTGTGACAGCGCTGACAGCCACAGGTACTCAGACGAGTCAGTTGTTGTTGTAAACAGTGTGTGGTAGTCAATGTATGAACCTGACATTATGTAAACATGTACTTGTCTTTTTACTATAAGAAAACATTTGACAGTAGTTTGTTTGTTTTACAGGACCCCGATCCAGTTCAGTTCTCCACCATATACTCCTCCCCAAATGCAAAGGTCCTTTTCATCTCCCGATAATCTGCAGAAGCATGTCATGGTGATCTTTTAATTCTTTTATAATGACACAACACTGCACAACCCTGACATAATTTAATGTCTGTTCTTCAGTAGCACATGATGAAATGTGCATAATTTAACAGGAGGAACAATAGGGGATCTGTCCACAGTGAACTGTATAAAACACAAATTCTATTCTTTAATCTGCAGATGAACAACATGATGTGGCAGCTCCACATGCAGCAACTTGAACAGTTGAATGATGGCTTCTCCAAGCCTCTGCAGAGGCAGTCTCCTGCAGGTGGAAATTCAGGCAGAGGTGGCTCGAGGCAACATAACGCCTCCCAACGGCATCATTCCTCCCAGATGAACAGTGGCAGAAACCAGCGCTACGGAGACGAACCAGGTTCTGGCCGTCATCAGCAACATGGCCACAGCCGGGACAACTACCACCACCAGAATGACAGGAGTGGCAACCGTCACCACGACAACAGAGGTGGCAACAGACATCACGATGACAGGGGTAGCAACCGTGGCTACCAAGAGAATAGATGGCGACGGTACTGATATACTAAGGATTTCTGTAAAGACTTCAGTTCTTCACAAATTTCTGGACAGCTTACTAAAGATTATTAACTATGTTGACAAATTTACATCAATACTCAGGTTGTTTGTACATGATCCTACCAGGTTGGAAATTTGGTAACTTATGCCTTAGAGCCATTTTTATTTACTTTTAAGGCGTTTTTTAAATTTGTACACTACTTTCATGTGAGTTTTTCCTCACAGATGTTGTAGATGGTTAGGGGAATAACTAATACTGTCATGAGAGCAAGGACAAAAAAAGCAGACATGACTGGTAACAATTTTTTGGAAGACAAAAAAAGACGTATCAAAAAAAGAGTTACACAATTCTGGAAGATTTTTATGTTATGCAAATAGTCTTTAAGTGGGGCTCTCTGTATTTTAAATTCAGGTATTTTGCAAAAAAAAAAAAGAGAACAAAGTCAGCTAAAAATTCCACCAGCATCACTTTTACTGCAGTAGGGCACCGTGTTTTCATATTGTTTGATCAGATGATCTTGTGATTTCTAAAAATGAACTTTATTTTATTTTTTTTATTCCGTAAGTCTTTAAAACAAAACTGTTTTAAATGAACATTTTTCATTCTTATAAAGCTCCCTTTATTTGACTGTTGTATTGTCTTTCATCTAGCCACAACACCAATGCCTGGACCTTGGCTGCACATAGTTGCTATTTACAGCTGTTTGTGTATGTGACTGAGTTAACTAAGTGACCTATTGTATGTTGATGCTACATGCTGCAATGCATGGCCTTATCTGCACCTATAAATGGCCCACGTGTAACTAATATGCTTGTGGCGAGTTATGAAGTAATCTACAGGTGGCGCCACACGCATCCTTTTATTGAATCAATTAAGAGAGTAAATATAACTAAGCCACATGTTCAGTTTTTACATTTCATCTTTCTGATTAAGATGGTAAATGCTCAAGTCTGTATGAAGATTGGTCACACTCTGTGCACTTTACAACTTGCAGGTATGTTGAGGTGTACGTCATGTTCACCAGAGTTTTGTGAGTGTGTTTTCCCTTTAACCCCTTAATCAGCGCAGGTTTGTGTATAAAAAAAACAAAAAAAACGCCTATTGTCCTCTCCCAGAATGATCATGGCTTTGATCCCTAACATCTCATGCTGTGATCAGCCTTTCAGCGCGGATGCTGCTGCTGTCTGTGTCTCTGTTAGGTCCTGCTTACAACAAAGCGATGGTCAAATCCCTTAATGTCCTAGTTGAGGTCATAATCTACCCTTCCGAAAGCGCTTATGACACTAACAGCGGCTCCCGCGTTTGTATCGACAACTATATCCACCAAATAAATCTCTGTGTCCAAAAGCGGTTGTGCATTTGCACCTACTGCTAAGCACTGTCTTGCCTGTAATCTGCCTCGTATCGGGTTGCATCCTGATGCTCTCAAATCGCTCTAATAGAGAGTATCCTCTGTTTGGTGCCACTGCTAGGAAGGCGCTTATTACGCTCCTGACTGAGGCATAGCTCTTTTAATTGGTTGATCTTCCTGGCGTCTCCAGCCCTGGAGCGAGCGGATTAGAGAGGCCACTCGGTAGCCGCTGCTGTGTGGACTTTTATAGAAGTGTGTCTCCTGAAATGATCCACTTCCAAACACCCACAGAAATCTTCCATCTCTTGTAGCAACCCCGCAGCGCAAGTCAGAAGTGAAAAGATCCCTTCAGCAGTTAGTCCCGGATCTTGGCAACACCTCAGGTTGTTGGGTTCATTGGTGCCGCAGTAGCCATAAGGTAGAGGCCCAACTCACCCGCTCATAGTGTGTGTTTTAATCCAGTCTTAATTTTCTACATAGTGAAAAATATGTTGAGTGATTTGGAACAACACCGCATATTATTAGACCTGCAGACAGTGTAATTAGTCTAAATATGTTTCTTCTCAGATAAATCAATTAGAAAGTCACATTGATTCAATACAACAAAAGACAGTTATAGTAAAAATATTCAAGCAGAGGCATGTTTGGTTTAGCAGCCTGTTTTTTTTGTAGTGGTTTCCTCATACAAGTAAAATGTTCAACAGCAGTCCTGCTCCTGTGTTGACAGTCGTTATCCCCTTAGAACACTGAAGTTTGAAACGCCAGGAAATAAAAAAGAAAACACGTTTTCATAACTTTTTCAAAGCAATTAATATTCTGTATGAGGCATCACTGAAAGGAGTAAAATAAAAGCCCGACAAACACGATACCGCCTCTCTCCATAACGGGCAGATTTAAAACAATAAAACGACTCAAACTTAAATTGTGTGTTCATGGAAGAAGTGATGTGGAAAGATTCAGCCTGTCAAGTAAACATGACGGTATGTAAAGTATTTCCTCACATTAATGTCAGTCGACTCATCTGTCCGTGGTCGACACTGACACCTTTATTTCTCTTACAGCCTTTCTGATCTCACTGACATTTGATACAATATTCTGGAAACATTTTTTAAACTCTTTGCAAATCAGAACGCGGAAACCGAATTAGCCTGCACGTCCTTTTATCTTATTTCGCGTTATATGAACTGCGACAGTCTACGTGCATGCATCTCACTCGGCCTGCATTCATGCGCATCCCCGCTCTTTTGTTGATTAATAATAAACCAGTTATGAATACGTCATTTTGCTTGGCAACTCATTAAAGTTAAATTAATTACTGGGTTTATCCGCAGTTCTGGCCACACAGACTTTAACTTCTTTATGAATAGTCTAATGTTTTGTTTCTTAAGCATGTAACTAAATAGACACACTGAGTTTAACCTCATAGTGTGCTTCGTACTAAATAGTTATATGTTCCTACTCGCCACAAAACAAGACAAAACTGCTTTTTTGCGTAGCCTGTAGCCTATAAAACGTTTAAAAAGAGGATTATTCACTGTCACAGTTTAATTCACCTTCGGAGGCTGCGCTTATTGCTCTGTGTTTATTTCTGTTTGAAACTAAACTTCAAATATCGAATAGATTCGATTTTGTATTTATGTCCAAACAAATATAGAATAAAATAAGTTAAACGGAGAAAGAAAATAAGTTAGATGCTGGTTTATCAATAGATAATTTAAAAGAAACCTAAACGTTTAGAAAAATAAAATGACGAAAACTGATGAATTAATGCAGCTTTTATTTTGAAACATTGATAATAGTATTAGTTACAGAATGGACCATTTGTGATCACTCTATTGCGTTTTTCTCAAAATGTGACCTAACTATGAGAAAAACAATTTTTAGAGTCGAATGAACACGTTGTAGATTATAATTAAATAAAAAATAGAAATCATAGAAATAAAAGTGTTTTTGGTAGAGTGCGTAGGTGTGTGTGATGGGGGGGGGGATATGTACAGTAGATGAGTGTATTTGTAAAAGAGAGAGAGAGAGAGAGAGCTACAGAGATGTGTTCAGGGATGGTTTATATAGCAGTGGGTGTGAGCACAGATCACCATCAGTTCATTACAACCGCGGCTCTCTGCGCACCTCACGTTGAAGCCTGCTTCAACCAGCCGACGCTAAACTTCAGTTTTTAACGATCAATAATGAGTTATTTAAACGCATGAACTCCACAAGTCGCCTTTCCACACGGTCCAACTTGTACAAGCTTAGATATTAGTTGTAGTCTACAGACACTTTATCCAGCGAAGAAAGCGCACGGCGCACACGGACAAGTCATGCACTGTCAAGCCGAGTTGAGGCTCTCCTCTCCCGGGCAGCTGAAGGCTGCCAGGCGGCGCTACAAGACTTTCATGATTGACGAGATCCTCTCCAAGGAGACTTGTGATTATTTTGAGAAACTTTCTCTCTACTCGGTGTGCCCTTCACTCATTGTTCGGCCGAAGCCACTTCATTCGTGTTCGGGTAAGACTTTTTTTATTCCTAATTAGAAAATGAAACAATTTAGAAAGCAACAGTGAGATGTGATTATTACCAGCTGCAGATTTGAGGGTGGAAATGAGAAGATGTCATTTTACGCACGGAAATTGCGACACTTTGTCATGCTTGTTCAGTTTTATTATTGATGTTTTTGTTTTTCTAAGTGTGAAAAGTTTACATGTTATACGAGACAAGTGAAATGACACTGGACTATTTTGTTTAGTGTAGAGGGTTAATGCCGGTGTAATAACATTTGTTCTTGTAAAGCTATTATTCACGTGCTTTCAACTCTAACTGTGCAAAAGGTTTCATTTTGTACGCATCGTTTGCGTAATTTATCATGTTATATCTGTGGATTTGTTTCCTTAATAGCATTTTAAAATTATTAAATTATTCAGAATTAATTAATACTTATTTGCCTTTAAAACTGCAGATCGTCTTCACCTTCCTCACTACTTTACTTTAGAAATCATAGTAGGTTTAGTGCTGAAAATCAAATACATGCTGTAGAGTCAGTGAACATCACTGACGCTTCAGGGCTTTTGTTGCGCACAAAATGATAAATGACTGCACTGATAACTCGGTATAGTTATACTTGAAAGTCGTTGAAGGGACAGTAGAGCAGATCAGAAAGATAAACCTCACTAAGTCCGTGGTTAGTAAGCTGGATGCTTCACTCTATTTGATCTTTTGGACTTGGATTAATATATGTTCTGTTAAACCAGAGGCCTCTCCTAATGAGTTTTGCGGCTGCAGATGGAAGGACTGCATGCTGTTAGTGGCCAACATCACAGAAATGCATGTTACCCAGATCACAGTGAAGTGATGTGCACTCATTAATACCCTTAAAGGAATCTAAAAACTATTATTGTCAGTATCCAGGTACTTTCGTTATATGATTATGTTCTATGATTGAAACAGCCATTTGTGTCTTGTACTTACTAAAAACGGCCAAAACAACATGACAAAGCCCTCTTGACACAGTATATGTTATATTGGCATAACAAAACATATTCCCTTGATCTTAATTTTAATTCCTGATGAATCCAAACTACAACTGCACACTCTGTGAACCATTAGGATAATAGCTCCAAAGTTTGAAATAATAGCTACTGCAATTTGATGATGACAGTCATGGATGGATAAAAATAGGGGAAGCAATTCCCTCATCCCTCTGATATGGATTGGTGTATGCTAGAGGGCACTATGACTGGGCTTTGGCACCCCTCTGTTTGGATGGATAGAGTAACTCATCCTGCATATCAGAACAGTGTGCCCACCACTTATTTGTAGCTGAGGGGGTGTGAGACATAGTATATTCACCAACATCAATGGCTTTTCGTGCTTGATATAGAAGTTGGCAGGCTTACAAGTCCTGAGCCAAAGAGAGGCTGTTGGCCCCTGCATGGTCCCTTAACAGTGGAAACCGCACTCCTCATTCTGCAAAGCAAGGGATGCTATAACCTCTTAATACCAGTGGAGGCCGCTAAAAGACAGAAATGATAATAATGTGGGACAAGGGAGTAGATAACAAATTAATTGTTGGCTTTGTATTGCTTCCATTCAAACAAACAACTAAGTGATCTTCCTGCATTTGTGCTATGTGATTTGTTTGTCGATCCAGTTCTGTCCCTGTTTATTTGTGAGTGACGAAATACAGACCTTAATTTTGTGAAGTTAAAGTGATGAATTTTCCTGGAGTTAATTCTCCGTCCGTTTCATCAGGGTCAGATACAGCAACAGTGATCCATGTAATGGCAGGGTACGGTATTTCATTTGGACTCCCATCTCTCAGCAGGGCCCAGGGCAGGGCTTTTAGTGGTATTTTTCTGAAGAGGTGAGAGAGATTAAGATCAACTGTGGTGTGATCTCACCTGACAGTAAGATAAAAAAAAAAAGTAGGAGTGTGTGCAGCCTGGGGGCTGCTGCTTACTGGTTTGATACTGGCTGAGGGCTTATAGAAGAAATCCAAGTGAGCAGAAGGGTTTTCATCTCATCTTAAAGACTAATCCACTACAGACAATAAAGTCTCCCATTAAGTATAATTCTTGCTTGAGAAAGTTGATTACACCCATGTCAACACACACAGGCAAATATGTAAACACACACAAGGACACAGTGCACACATATCTTCTATCTTCAGATAGGGATAATGTTTGACAACCTGTCATCTCCCTGCCATTTCTGCATAACCACTACCATCACACATTTCTATCTTGACAAAGGATCAGTAATAAATCAGTTCTAAAAGTAGTTTATGCTACAGGCTGATTTCAGCAGCATCAGGAAGACCTGTGCGGATCAGGTTTCAGATTAAATAGTTAACACTTAACTTTAATATAATGTCTTTTGCTAGATGCACAGCCTCAATTGGAAAGGTTTGCCAGTGTGCCTGGGAAAACACTGACACTTAGAGTCAACAAGCTAATCTTGACACCTTCCTTTTACCATTTTTTGAGAACTGCCAATAAATTGCTCCAATCTGTCATGTCCTGAAGGTGAATGATTCTAATTAAATCAATGAGTTAGGGCAAATAAGGAAGCTGCCGTGGCCTGTTGCCCTTCCCATCCCAACAGTGTTTGATTTGCACTCAAAGGGCAAAGCCAAAAAAACCCAAACCTGTTTAACTGAGACACTCTGTAGCTGTCACCAGACAGTTTATACACAAAACCTGTTGAAAGTTCACATAAACTTGTGGCTCAGCCCTCAATTGTCTTTTGCAGATTCCCATTGAAAAAAAACATACGTAGTAGTTGCTAGAAGAGGTAGCATGTGCAGAAAATACTTTACACAGAAACATCACCAGTGTTAAATAAACACTGACAGTGTTGAATTGGACCAAATTTAACATTCCCAGAGTTATATTCAGCACTGTCAGTGTTAGTTTAACACAGGGGATTTTCCTGTGTAAAAAGTATCGCATTGATGCTCTTTGCCATGTATTGTAAAAATAACATTGTTAATGTTCTCAATGAAGAACATTAACAATGTTCTTCATTGAGCAAGATTACACAATAATAACTACGTGATCAACAGAACAAATTGTTGGCATTTAAAGGAAGTCTTAACAAACAGCTCTTGATCTATTTTTAGCAGGTATGTTTTCTGTAATGGTTACCAAAAGCACTAGTGGCAGTCCCTACATTCCAACTGTGATTATCAAGAGTATCAATGTGCTTTGCATAGGGACTGAGTTGCGCTATTGCAGCTACTCAAACAGTTTATTTGTAGACTATTGACAAGACACTGGCACTTGTCAACAGCATGTCAGAGAAACGGCATTGCTGTCAGTGGAAAGTCACCACGAGGGCTGACATTTCTCTCTAGCTTTTTCTCCCTCAGAGGGAGAGGGAGACAACTTCAAGCTCATTGTTGACAAGAGATTTCCTGCCAGTTGAGACTTTTTTTCTTATTCATAATGACAAGCGACGTTTTCTCTTTTATGATCTATTTCAATATGTGTTCGTGTGATATTTGTGCAACAATACAATAGTGCAAATAGTGAAAAAAATTAAATAGATGATGCATTAATATCGGAACAGCTGACACAAGAGAGAGAGAAAACTTGAGTGATATGGAAAAAGTATAAATAGAGAGGGAGAGAATACAACCAGAGGAAAGAGGTCTTCTTGTCTAGACCTGTTGCAACAGCAACTATCTAACGTTGGATGATTAGTGATGACCTCAGCGCCTTACTATGATGTCATGATAAGCCCACGGCATTGTGTGTGTGTGTGTGTTTGTGTCTTTGTGTGTGTGCAGAGCAACTATGTCTCCTTGTACTGTATGTGTACTTGCATGCTGTACTTGTGCGCCTCATGCTCGACTCACCTCTAATAGTGGGGTTTTTCATATTTATTGTACAGTTTACATGTGTAAGCATCTAAATTCAAGTTTTACTACTGCAAGCTTATTAAAAATAGACATGATCCATCTTTTTGAGAGTTCTTCCTTTTCTTATTTTTACTGTCTGTGATAAAAAAAAAAAAAAAACGTCTCACTGACTTTTTTGCCTCCTGTGGGAATTAGTGTATCTGTGGGTCCAATGGGTCCAGTGTGTATGTTGTCTGTTGCTATTGATAAGTGGATGAAGAAGATAGCTCTGCCACACACAACCAGGATCACACATGCTGTGTGTGACAACCTGTGTGTGTAAATTTTGGTTTATGGATTGGTTTTATATTTGGAGTCATAAGGGTTTTTTTCTGGCAGATATTATATTCACTTTGGTTGAACCACCACATCCTCTTAGCCAACCTCTTGGCCTTCTTCCTTCCTCCGTCGGCTCCAGACAAGTGTTCCTTTTTTATTGATTCTGGAGTCTTTCTGCTTCTGTCTACACTGAAAAAGAATAAAAAAATGTGTGTGTTTGTTTATGGCTCTGCACGTGTGCACGAGTGAGAGAGATTCTAAAAAGACAAGACGTAAACTTATTAGAGGTACAGTATTTTGAATTCTGTTGCCTCAATGTGTCTGAATGTGCATGTACATCATACTGACAGGCGCTGTGTGTGGATGTGATTTTGTGTTGGGAAGTCGGTTAGTATTTAACAACCTCTGAAAAATAATCATTCTTCTGAAAGGTTCAGAGGAGAGGTGTAAAACACAGCATGCGTCATCTAGATCACAGCCCTCTACATGGAGGAGGTCAAAAGCAAAACACTTTTCACAGCAAACACCGGGCAATTAAAATGAACCTGTCTAAGTAATTACAGGTGGTCGATAATGGTACAACCAAGGTGATTGAGGAGCTCATAATAGCTCAGTAAAAACTTACAATGATTCAGAAGGATGTGTAACCTTTCTGCTTTCTTTGTGCTGGGTATTAATGCATTTCTCTGTGTTTCTGTGATCTGACGCACTGTCTCTGCTGTTCCAGGCTCCTCGTCACTACGTGCATACCCCCTTCTCTCAGTGATCACGCGGCAGCCTCCCAACTTGCCCACTCACCTCCCCCAGTCGCCATCTCCGGGCGGGGTCCCCTCACACCTGCCCTTGCTCTCCCCACAGCATCTGCGAGGCTCTGAGCCCTCGCCGAGCCAGACGCCCCTCAGCATCAGTAGTGAGTCAGAAACAGAGCGCAGCACACCTCGTCTGAAGAAGCCACGTCGCAGCCGCACCATCTTCACCGAGCTGCAGCTGATGGGCCTGGAGAAGAAGTTTCAGAAGCAGAAGTACCTGTCTACACCTGACAGGTCAGCATGCTTACCAAACTCACATCTGATTGGGTACATCTAGGTAGATTGGATTAGGTACAGTAGAGTTGTATTACAAGTGTTTTGCACATAATGTCAAATAATAAATCGTCACTCTGTAAACCTGATAGCTACCTAAATGATTTTGTGAACTTACACAAAGCGAGCAAACCTTTGATATATTAAATGCAACAAAAAACAGAGCTATCAAATATCAACGTGATGTAAAAAAAAAAGCCACCAAAGTCATAAGTCAATCACTCAACTGTGACATTTTGACAACCTGCATACCTGCCATAGACTGCATTTTCAAAGTGCAGCATATACATGAATGCACACACGCACACACATTCACAAAGCCACAACTGTAATTATCAAGCAGTGGTTAACGTAACATCATAATTTTTGATTTATCCTGTGGGGAATGTCTTGTGTAATGTGAATTTGTCTAAGCCAGAGCATTACCTCAGCATTCTAGTTGAGACAAGAGTAATGTTTTAACCCTGAGCTCCCCAACTGTAAAATGCCCCAACAAGGAAACACTACCTTATTCAAGAAAACAGGGACTGTGGCCAACACATGCAAACATAAATGTATTACATTGATTTACTGCCAGTCATTTCACACATGTGCAGGTGTATAAAAAGTACATTTAGCTTTCTACAATAAGATGAAGTAATCTGCGCGTTAATATCTGTGTCTTAAGTTCCATTCTGTGGGTCATTTTTGGGACCTGACATGAGGTTAGACTATATTTTCCAGTTTTATTGTATATCTCACTTTTATATTTGGCCTTCAGGCTACTTTTCCATAACCCAGAATAGCAGTGAGCAGTAAATGTTGTAAAAAGCTTCCCTTTACTTGCGCAGTAGGAATTTCAAACTGCTTGTGAACCTTTACTGTACTTTGAATAGAGAAGGAATGTTTGAAAGCTCCATCTCTTATACTCT
>JAUBNQ010000005.1:11791141-11810737 GCA_032353495.1 Ctenopoma kingsleyae | reverse complement strand
TGTGGAGCATTGCGTGTCTATGATCCAAAATATTTGTCAGGGTGGAGAATGAATTCTTTCATTTTGCTGTAAATATGTCAAATGTTAAGGCATGTTTGAAAGGTGCCAGTTCCTTTTAGAACTTTGCAAAATGCTTGGCCTATGGGAGAGGGGGCACAGTAACTCAATTGCAGGACATAGCCCATGAAGATGAATGCAAAATCATTTAAAACTTCTCAATAATATAATAATTTATGTCAGATGTTTGTGTATTATCGTGGTTCTGATCACATTCTTAGAAATGCCCCTATCAGTTCTGCTTCACTGGTACAATGATTCATTGTGTGACTCATTCATTCAGTGAAGAGTGCACTGCTGCGACTCAGGATTATTAGACTGTATTTTCTGCATTTTAAGAGAGTCATCTGTCACTTTGACTGAACAGGAAAGAAAAGTTAAACAGTCTATTTTTAACCTACAACCTATTTGTTACCAGTGGCAGTCTTAAAATTTCTATATTGGCCACTAGAGGTCACTAAGATAGATATAAGGTAGTGAAACTGAAAAGCATCCAAATGCATCTGGCATACAGTTCTGTTCACTTTCTTTTTCCATTTGCATTAACGTTGCATACAATAACAACCAAATAAATAAATAAATGACCACTGCTTACAAGATATGATTTATTTAGAATGTCTCAATGCTGTTTTGATAATGAATTACTGTTTTTTTTTTCCAAAGAGAATTTAAAATTTACCAATGGGAAACAACCTACAGATATATGTGCCAGGACCTTATGAATCAGATATTTTAATATAACTTCTGTCATTTACACAATCATCCCTTAACACAGATGCTTTAGCACTAAGTACCCAAATCATTTCTCAGTACATCCCCTGTTGATGTACTGTGGGATCTTTTAGCCTAATGTATTTAGTGAGTTAATTACAGTTCTGCCTGTCTCCCTTTGTCTTCTCTCGATAGCTCATGCTCTGGTCAACTTGTCTGGAGACTACAAAACTGCCGCCCACCTCCAGGCTCTTAAGCTCATAAATCAACCAGTGGGCATGTGTGTATATGACCGTGTGTGCGTCTGCATCCTTGTTTTTGCTGCAGGGATATTGAAAGCCTTGTTATGGAAGTCATGATCACTGGTTCAGGGGTGTATATCCTCCAGCTGAGGAGATGGGTGGTAATAGACCTGTCAGCTGTGTTTCACCCAGGAGCTACTGTGTGCTGCTATGTCCAAATTACTACTGAGTCCCTAAAAACCCAACAGACCTACACAAAACATCCCTGTCAATTCAATTCGGTTCAACTAATAATATCATCAATAATAACATGACCCCTAGACTAGTAAATATAGCCTATTCTTACATCCTGTAGAAATGAGTAGTAGGCAAAAAAAGTAAAAAATTAACCTAAAAACAGAGGCCCAAACCTTGTGCACAAGTTTGTTTGTTTTTTCAGTTTTACCTCATACCTGTACTTCTAAATATTTTTCATTTTCAACCAAATGCAAACAAACAGCAACAACTGGATAGAAAAATCCAAAATGAGACGGGAGCCATGTGGGTGGTGGGCATTGTCAGAGTTTCTCACTGTGATCATAACTCATTCTCAGGCACAGCTGAGTACATGGGAGTTATCCATACAAAATCCAGCAAAGCCTGTTGTTGTGTTTTTTCTTCCGTGACCTGGCCTGCCCTTTGAGAGATGTACTCATCATTTGCCATTTTAGACAGCAAATTTTACGGTGCTGTTCTTTGATTTGCTTTATGGTAACAAATCAAACCTTTCAGACAGAATGGCTTACAGGGGAGACCATTAACAGCTGGCAGCAAATCAATAGCTATATACCTAGAAGAGTTTTATCTCCCAAACTTTCCTGGTGAGGCAGATAAATGCATGTCGTAACAGCCCTGCCTAAAATTCACTAAGTTCATTTCAACATATTTAATATTTTATATGCGTGAGTTTCTGAGCCAAAAAAGCTGCACTTCAATGTGAGTAAAATATTTCTCACGCTTTTTCAGTTCCACTTATTTTATTCAAGATACAAGATTCAAAATTTCCCTATCTGTCTCATATGTGTCTTTCACACTGCCTTCCTTTTCTCCTCTTTCAGTCGTGGTTTTCTTAAATGGTAAAGAGCAGCTCGTAATGCACTTCATTTAGGCTACATGAAAAACTGACCTCAACAGGCTTGTAATCCACATTTTACACCAAGACTTGAGTTTATAGAGGAAGACGATCTAAAAGCCAAGGAAGTGTCAAAAGGGAGTGGGGGGAAAAAAGCGCAACAGTGCAGGCTCTGTAATGTGGGATCAACAGAGTGGCAGAATGACTGAGCAATTACGTATTTGTTGAAAGCCCGTTTCACAGGTCCATGCCGAACTGAAATAAAACGAATTGACCCGTCTGTGCTCGTCTGTGTATTTTTGTGCGCAGGCTTTCTCAGTTCTGTAGTCACACTTTTTGTCGGCTGATGTTTTCTCTCGTCTGAGAGAGCAAAGAAAACTTCCTACTTGTCAAAATTTCTTTAAGTAAGATTTTTTTTTGACACAAATCCACGTTAGCATTCTTTCCTGTGCTGACAGAATCGACATTCTACTAAGACCTACTACTAGAAACGTGTGAGTGTGTGTGTGCATAATAGGACTTAATGTCACTTAAATTGTGTTGTGTTGGGGCAGAACACAGACAGTGAGCTCAGGTTAGCTATCTGTCCTCTCTTCAAATCTTTCTGCTGGGACAAAAGTAAAAAATAAACAGAGAATGGGATTTGATGATTGGCAAGATATGAAGAGTTTCTATTTTCTCAACATGTTTAGTTTCTCCTCTGTCAACCGCTCTGACAACAGAGCATGTCAGTGATCCTATGAAGGGACTGCACTTTTCTGCCTCGGCTGATGTCAGGGAGCAGCCAGGGGTCAGCCGTCAGCTCAAAAGGTGGAGTTAACAGAATGAGGGGTGGAGCTGGTAAACTGGCATGCTTCATAAGTTACTGAATTCCATATGTAGTTTTATGAATGAAATGAAATTAATGTTATTTGAATTAAAGCATAACGTCTATATTTTAATTATTAGTTTTGGTCAATCAAGATAATTGTGCTTCTGTCACTGGAATCAAATGTGCTGGAACAGCTGTACTTGTGGCCAAGGCACATGCGAGCTGCTACATGTGAGGCAGATGCATGGGTGACTCATCTGTGAGTTATTCAAAGGAAAAATTAGGCATGATTGTCATAAATAACAAGTGAGAAATAAGAATCATAGACAGGGGTTGACATGATTAGTTTTTGTGGGCAACTTCAGCAAAATTACTCACACTTAGATGTTCTAATAAGTCCCATAATAAGAGTAATTCAAAGGCTTAGACAGGATGCAGTATGTGAGCAAGAAAGAAAATGCAGAAATAACAATAATAAAGTTATAATAATAATAATGCCATAAAATTTATTTTACATGGTGTAGTTTCAAACCTTTGTTTTTTTGCTACAGTAATATGACAGCACACATTTACGTTGCACGTTCAAACCTTTCCCTGCTGCAGACAAAACCTTCTTTATATGTGACACTCTCAAGTGAGCCAGTTCCTCTTGACTTGCTGTCATAACGCATCAGAAACCACAGCTCCATGAAGAGCAAGACCTGCCAATCTGCCAAAGGTTCATCCCTCTCCACCTGTTGTGGCACTCGTTGCTATAAACATTTGTGTAATTTGAATTGAGAATGCAATACTGTAATGTTTCCTTCAAGATGTTATCTTCCTGTTTCTGGCTCCATGCCATGCACTCAGGGTGTAAGCGCAGGCCGAAACACATACACAATTAGTCACTCGCACACACACAAACACATGTTCACAAGTTAGAAAAAAATAGAAGAGAAGGTGGAAGAAAAGAAGTAGGGGGGTGCAGCAAGAATGAGGTGGTCTAGTCCTTGGGCTTGACAAGGTGAGCTCGCTTTGCCCTAAGGGTTGACTGCACAAATAACATTGCTGGCTGTTGAAGCAGAAGGAAAAGGCTTTCAGTCGTCACAGAATATACAGTAGATAATTTCATAAGCACTTAAAGGGCATGGCAGATGGAAGACAGATACACTGGGCTGTTTTAAGTCTAGAGCCTAGAATGTATGTGTGTTTATTAACTGACAAAAAGACAAGACATTTCATTACAGAGTCGTCAGGCGCCAAAAGGAAAGACAAACGGAAAAAAAAAAAAATTCTTTGACAATGCATAACATCCTGAAACAATACTGCCACTATTAAATTATTTTTTGGCTTGTTGGTCAGGTCTCTCAGTTTTAAACCTCATTGTTGTAGCAAAGTTCACATGTTTTGTTTATTTATTGACTCACTAGTGTTGTATTGGCTCATGATTGGATCCTTTGTTCATTCAATGCTCATTTTGTTCTACTCGCTTTTTTTCATTGGTTTTCTATATGACCATGTAACAAAGTCATGCTAATCAGTAGTAGTTTGTTTCATTTCTTGGATCACTAAATACCGAGGATACAGGTCATGTACGCTATGTTCTCCATCTAATGTATATGTCCAAATTTACTTTACATGGTTCTTTGTTTAAAATTAATCAGTTAGAAAGCTGAAAATGCCAGTAAAAGACATCATTTTGAACCAGCTCATGGAGTTATCATTAGCTTTATTAGCAGGCTAGCAATAGGTAATAAAACCTACTAGTGACACTTGATTATTTCAGATGTCAAAACCAACACTTTAAAATTTCTGAAGAATTGTAAGTACTGAATCTCCTACTGTTGTAAACTGCGTTGTGAGCAGGACAAAAAGCATGACAGGTGTAGAGACAGTAACTAAAGGGGCTTCAACTAAAGCACATTTTCAGTGGCGTTCCCAGACTGTGGGGACTCCTCACACAGCCAGCTGTCACACAGTAGAAAAGGTGTTTCAGGGGCAACACAGTGCACTGTATAGTGCCTTTAAATTTAAGGGGGTTTATATTTATCATACAAAATGTCTCAATATTACTGGGTCCTTTTTCTCATTGTTTTTGTAGGGAGACCAAACATTTGCTTGGTTTGCCTCTCCTTATGGTGGACCCCTGTGTGTTTGCACGTAATAAGCAGTTCTAATGTTAAAGAAAATCATGATATCATGTCTGTCAAGACTCTCAATTGTCCAGGTCATTGTTATCCCACAAAATGCTGGACTTGTTTTTACGCTCTTTAAAACGTTTCACCTTCCATTAGTTCAGAGCTAAAGCCTTCTCCTTCAGGTGAAACATCTTCAAGAACTTAAAAACAAGTCCAGTTCATCATAATTGGCTGAGGAACAATATAAAATAATGTAATAGTTTCAGTAGTAGTTTTAATAGTTTTCGAAAACAACTGAATGAGCTACAAGTACGCTTTTAGTTGAAGTGGAAAAGATAAAAAATGCAGAGTTCTTAAAAATAGACGGTATATGGTATATAACTGGTTATGTGCATCATCATGTACATGCTGTATGTTTAGGGTGAAATAATTTGTACAGAGATTTTGGAAATTTTCCCTGTGGGACACTTAAACCAGAGCTAAAACCTGGAAATATTCAAAGGTCAAATTGCAAGCCAGCTCATTTAAAGAAGATCAAAGCATTATCATTAACCCCTCACATCTGTTAAATTGCATAATGGGGATCACTATAAATGTAGTCACAAAATGCATTAGGCAATGATGATGTTTTTCTTTCCTGTAGTGTGGGTGGTAATAATTCAATTTCCATGATAAATAGGGACTAGGTGCTTCCTGATTAGTGGCCAAACTGGATAGGAAAAAAGGGAGGAAGAAATGAAGAAATGATGAAAATGGCTTTACTATTAGGTTTGGGAATGATGAAGCAAAAGAACAGTCAGATGTGTTGATCACCAAATGAAAGAACAAGAGAGAGAAAAAAAAATGTCACTGCGCTATTTTTCTTCCACCAATAACAGAGGCTCAGGAGGGATTTTCCTTGCAGTTGAGGGGCTTATTTGAATTGAATCTGCTGTTGACTGAAATGAATCAGCCCAATATCACAACTCCTTATAACTCGATCCTGGGGACAGATGGACGAGTCATCTGAGAGGACACTTTCTCTAATCCTCAGTCCTCTCATGTACTGTGGCATTTAGGGATGTCGGAGAGGGAAGAAAGAGGATGCCGGAGACCAATGACCCTTCCATGCACACACACACAGACATGCATTCACACACACAAAGTTTCAGACAAAAAGCATCTGTGACTCTTGGCTCTGGGGCTAAGTGATTTCATGGTGGACAGGAGCATGAGATCAAAAACAACAGAAAGGTGTATGGAAGAGTGTTTTCTTAGTTTTACTTCTCATCCAGCAGTTGGAGTGGCAGGGTGCTGGTGCCAAAGGTCAGCTTGTCAGACGTAGTTATCTAAACATGACTTTGGCCCTTCTTCAACTTTGACAGGGTCAGATTTCACTGAGTCCCAAAGAAAATGCTTTTTCTGTGAGGTTTTTGAAGGAGGAAACCACTGTTTTCAGTTTAATTCAAAGTACATTGTCCTTTTATTTTGTCAGATAAAAGCTAAATTGACAGTTAATTAGAATATCATTATTGCTTATTTTTCTTGTTGGGAATAGCTTCAGTGTTATCATATCTGAGATGCAAAAATATATACTTAAAATGTTTTGAAATGTCAAAAAATAGTAGCATTTCCAACTTCATAATTGTTTTCATTTTCACTCTACTTTGTTTCTGATTGACATTTTCTCCAGTAACTCACCTTTCTATTTGAATTTGGTATTTTTCCACTTCTTGCTGTTAAATCAATCTGGTGCTGTCAGCACAACAGTTTCTGGGGTTCACTTCCATTCATACTCACCAGCAGAGTGCTTGTTTCTTGTTGTGATGAGTATTCATTTATTTATTCATTTGGAAAAATAGATTATAGAAAATTTAGAATTTTCTTATAAATTGTAATTATATAAGTACATCTTGTAGTAAATAGGAAACAAACTTGTATAGCTTGTTACACTGAAAAAGTAGGTTGTGGCAAACTGTCAATCACCTTCAGCATTTTAAACTTACATGGGAGTATGTGTTACTTAGTGTTAATAACATATGACCCTTTGCGCTTTTAAATGTCGTTTGCACATTGTTTTGTACAACTAACAATATATTTGTGTTTTATGGTGAAGCCTGTCTACTTGGTCAGAATAAAATGTTTATTTAGTTTTACGTAAACAATAATAATAGTAAAATACTTAATTGTGTGGGAGCTGGAAACAAAATTAATAACTAATACTTAAATGTAACTGTAACTTTTAAAAACTGTGTTCCATTTTGTAATCATAGAATCACTAAACTATTGTCTAAAAATTAGGCTATAATTTGGAAGTCTGTTAGTTTTCAAAGTGAAATACTGTCAATGGCAATGCATAGTTTTCACTGATATTCAGGTTGAGTCAGTAGAACAGAAGAGACAATGGAGACTATTGTTCAGGGATAGCCTTGGATACAAACTAATGGTTGCTATCTTTATCAACATTGGCTCAAAACACATCTGGTACATTTCTGTTAGCATGAGTGGCCATACACAAAGAAAGCCAGTGTTCAATATTGACTGACAGAATCTGTGAGGGTTAAATGATTTACTCAGCCTTTAATACCAGGGCAGGGCCTTGTGCATGTACAGCATTAGGCTGGATGACACACTAGAGAAAGAATTATAGTTGTTACTTTCAAAGTGCATGCATTCAATTCATTGCATGCACTGTTCACGCTGGTTTACGCTACACATCTTCAGTGACATACATTAAATGCATATACATAATATCAATACATACACGCATCTGCACACACATACAAACATGCAGTCACATACATTCTTCTGTATTTGTCATACAGGTAATGATAATATGGCTTTGGAGCATGTGCACACTTCATTGTCAGTTATTGTCTGTGTATAGGGTTACCCAAACACAGCAGCAGCCAAAGAGATCCAACAAATAACACCTGATACTTCTGTGTTTTCCATTAACTGTCATTTATGACATTCAGCTCTTTCAACACATTGAGCAAAATGTCTTCACACTAGGTTCCTGTCCAGATCTAAATACATATGAATGACATGAAGCGCTTTTTTTTTTGTTTCTGGCTTTGTTTTTCTTTTACTGCGCTGCGCACAGGCTTAAAGTTTTATTTGAATGTGTGTCTTAATGTATTTTACTCTGAAATCCCTGATGAGTCAAAGATTAAATAAAATTACTATGTTGGGTTTCTTAACTATTTTTTTCTCCTACACTTCAATCACTACAGATCTATATCACACCACACATTTATAAAAGTAGCATTAGGCCTGAGTTATTGAGAATAAAGGTTTTGCAGACTCACATAAATTATTGTTTTCTTAATTAGATTAAAACCTCAAAGTGAGTTTGGAGACCTCCCACATCCAGACAATGGAAAAAGCAAGCTGGATCATTGTAGATTTCCATCTCACAAGGTCTTCAGTTTCTCAATAGCTATTAGGCAAGGATCCTTGTTAAATTCTTTATTTTATTGGGACAATAAATCTTTCATCTCGACAATACAGAAGTGGATACAACATTTTTTTTTCCTCTACTTTCATCCACCTGGAAAAGATGTTTCATATAAATAAACAATTGGTATCTTCTCCATCATCTTCCACAGCCTTTTCTTTCTCCTCTTCACTCTTTCCTTTGTCCCAAGGTGAAAGGAAAGCGTTGGCACATGTACTGTACGTGGATTGCTCATTCACTCATAGGTGTTCTGTTCCTATGTGTATGCATAGGTATGTATGTGTGTGTTTGTTTGTGTGAGTTTGATTTGGGCACTTCTGACCAGAGGTGGTCAGAGTACATTTATTCAAGTACTGTTCTTAAGTACAATTTTGAGGTACTTTACTGGAGTATTTCCATTTTATGTTACTTTTAATTTTATTCCATAAGAAATCACAGGAAAGAGGCTATTGTGCTTTTACTACATTACATTGATTTTAACATCATTATTTACTTAATTTTTGCAGGGTATTATTTTAAAAACCATTATATATTAATAAAATGATGCTGTATCATTTATGGATTAACCTCCTGTCACTATACAGTATAAGGTGGTTAAAATCAACCCCACATTTACCAACTTGTGTTTTTGTTCTACGAGTCTGTTTTTCAGTCATAATTTTCACCTTTGAGAATTTGTCAAACAAATCTGGACTAGACTTCAGGCATCACATTCAACATTGTTTAAAATACATTGTTTTCTTTGTGGGGTACTTTTACTTTTACGCTTTGGTAACCTTTAGAGGTACTTCTTTAGTAATTTTACTTGAGAAGAAAAATTAAAGGGTACTTCTACTTATGGGCAAGTATACTTACCCTATAACTGGGTTTTGAGTTTGTGTACTTTATACAGTTCATGTGCTGACAGCAACCTGCTGGGTGAGCTCAGTCCTCAAGGTGAGTTGAACTGATGACACTGTGACACATGTCAGCAGATAGCATCCTGTTCAGTCAGCAATCACTTGTAACCATTTACTGACACACGCACGCTCAGGAAGTCAAACATACCATTATGTATTTACTTGTTTCTCTCTTTGCAAGAAGGAAGAGCATGTTGAAAATGACAACCTCATCAAAGTAGATTAACAGAAAAAAATGCAAAACGTTTGTGTTGTCAGCTTTTAGTCTCTAACAACTTTGCAAAGATGACATACCCATTAATTTTATCACGGTCGGTGAAACTACTAAAACAAATGAGACATACTAAAATAGTTATGTTCACATGAATGTCAAATTTGTGATTATTTCCATTATTTTGATTACTGATAACATGCAGTTTCAGTTCCTGACATACAGTAGTCTTTCTCCTTTTATTAATTGTCTACACATACAGCAGGAGAGTTTCACTGTTTTCTAAAAAATGTTGCTATTTGCACATCGCTTTGCATGATGTGACTATTTTTATTAACTGAGGCAGCTGCTGGTTTTGGATAAATGTATTGAAACACAAACTATTATATTAAGAGATAACTTAATACAGTCCCAAATACAGTAGACACTATTTATCATGGATTATATTACTGAGACCAATTCATGTAATGTTGTAGGGAGTGAAAATTACCCTAATGCAGGAAGAAAAATCTCTGTAAAGGACATACTTATATTTTAAAGTATCTTAGTAGTAGTAGTAGCAGTTTATTTCAAACATATGCCCATTCGCCATAATTACATTAGGCAGAAGTATAAACTTATTTTGCCCTACCCCCCTATCTTGAATGTCAATGTGCAAAATAAACTAACTATGTGCAATAAAAGGGTATCTAAAAGTAATAAATGGTAACCATATTTACTATCATTATGATGTAGAAGCTTGTTACCGTGTGAAAAATGCAGACAGAAACAGTAGCAACACTACACGACAGTTGTCTTACAACCAGAGTACTGAATATGCTCTTTGGACGTGGACTAAAACAAACTAAAAAAAAATAAATTCAAAAAAAGAAAGGCATGGTTAAAAAAACAAACCAGTGTCTGGTTTCACGTAGGACCAATTTAGACATATTCAGCTCTCACACACAGCAAAGGTTTCCACTTGCTCATCTTATGAACCCAATCCTCCCTGAATCACAGGGAGATTAGGGCTGGATTATGCTGCCTCTGAGAATCCCAGCCAGAGAGCAGCTATTATATCCATCAGAGGAGACAGTAGGCCGCACCTGTTGCCACTGCTGTGTGGAAGCTGATGGTTCAGGCCTAATTTAGAATCTACTGTGCACATTTTCAGAGAAAAACACAAAAATAAGAAGAGTTTATAAAGTGATATTTTAAGCAGTTTTAACCTTCCTTATTTCCTTGGCAAAGGAGCACCTTTATTTTAAAGCACCATGTGAAATGTGTTTTGAATTTTATAACATTACTTCATACCCTGGCAAAAGATGTCTCCAAGACTACATGAATATGTTCGTGACCCAAGAGGTTCTTTATTGTCCCTGCAAGCACTTTACAACCAGCTGTATGTGCAGTAATTCACTTAAACGCAATTATCTTGAAAAAGTAGACCATAAAAAAGGCAATTTCAAGAAAATGGTGTCAAGAAAAGTTAATAAAAATGGGAGTTATTTACATGGATAACTGTGCAAATGACTGCTAATACTGTGGTAATGGAAGGGAGTCGAGAGCTCAAAATTAACTACCCTCTCTTAAAAGTGCTGCTAACTTGCAGGTGGAACACGCAAAGCATTGTGATTGTGCGCATCTTGTGGAAATAAAATATGAGAAATCGCTGTTAATGTGAATTAATTTATCTTAAACATATTATGACACAGCTTGTGCATTTGATGACGTTGGCAAAATACTGTGTAAAACTAAATATAGACCAGTGGACTCACATTATAGCCTATTATAACTAAGTTAGAACCTGCTGAGAAAGAAATAAAAAAGACAGGAATCAAGGATTAATGATAATTGATTAATGGCTGATTAAGATTAGAGATGAATTTACAGGACAATAACAGCATTAAAGAATCAAAAGGAACAATCACTCATCACACCCCTCTGCCTTCACTGGTCCACAAAGCAGATTACTCAACCCTAGAATGACCCCACCTAACTCTTGCAAAAACTATATTTACACGGACAATTACAACCCTTTAATAATGTCAAGATGGATTGAGAAAGTATGTAATGGTTTAGCATTAAAGCACTGCGGCTGAATCTGTGAGCTCCACAACTTGTCAGTCAGGACAGTGCTGTGCTTTTTCTCTGTTTTGATAAGAAGAAATTAAAGGATATGAGGCAGTTATTTCAATGTTCAAGCTTTTATAACATACCAAATTACAAGGCATATACAAGTTAATTTGTGATATGTGTGTAGTATAAGTGGCTGCAGACACACCAAAGCTTGTTCCTTACCAATATGCAACTCCTAGTGCTGTCTCTGAATGCAACAATGCTATTGGGCAATAACAGGATGAAACAATTTACTATACTTGTCAGGAGAAAAACAGAACAGGTAACAGTACATTAGGAAAACAACCTGCAGTTGCTAGGGAACAAGTACACAAACAGAGCGGAAAACAGAAGTAGATGGGTGTAAATCAGCCTGAAGGGACAAGGGCCCAGTCACTGAAGCACAGAAAGCCAGTTTCCCAAGTGAGGCTAAGCCAAGTATCATCCAGTATGAAATACCAGCAACTAATTGTTTACCTTGTTTCTTTTTCTTTTTATCAATAGATCTATCTGTCTTATTCATCTATTTCTTTGTAAGAAACATGGGAGCAATTGCAGATAATATTTAGGGTTATCTTTTATTTTTCTGTTAAAACTGAACTGACTTAAATTCAAGTTTTTCAAGTACAAGAAAGAAAGAAAAACTTTTTTCTACTCATTTCCTCTATGATGAGTCTATGCATCTGATAAATGAGTGAATACAGTTCAAGCTTCAGTTCAGTTGTTAAATATAGTCACCCATAATACCTTACTAATGCAGGTCTTTTCTAACTCTTCTAATAATGATCGTTTTTACAAGAAAAGTGGCAGCGTAACATTAGCCTGTCAAAGCCAACCATAAATTTTAATTACTGCTCTGTTGCCTTGTTTAAACTATTTAGCTTTTGCACGTGGAAGGTCAACTGTTTCATTTGACCTCTTGAAGTTAAAGATATGCTTTTCAAATTTGCGAACAGCCACGCACCAGAACATGTGAACTTTACATGATGTGCCAACTCTTAGCTTACAGCATGTAATTTTCTTTCCGCTTAAGCTGCTTCAGCAGATGACAGACGAGTTAAAAGGGTAAAGTGAAGTGAATGTGAGATGTAGATATCTGTTCTTAACTATGGCCTCTCAGTTTCGCCGCTCGGCTGAGGTGATACTTGCTCTCTGGTTTCGATGCAGTTGCGCTCGACCGGGCAGACTGGGGACATTCCTCAAATGAACAGGGCACACTTAAACACACTTGCACACACCCCTGTCACATGCTTAATTTATACCTATGCAAGGACAGCAGCATCTCCTAATGTGTTTCTCCTTTGACTTGTTAAGCTAAGGAATGTGCATGATAAGACAGTGAAGGCCTCGGTGAGGCTTAGTGGCCTCATCTCTCTGTGATAGGCATTTCACTGTTCACTAGTTTCCCTCAAGCAGCACAGTCTTGTTGCAATGAAAAAAATTCAACAAAGTGATTTTGAAAATTTAGGAAAATTATTTCATACTGACCCTGATAATTTTATCTTTTCAGTGTTTGACGTGCACTGAAGAAGTCAAGTACCAGATAAAAAGTTCAAGGAAGTTCAGTCTCAGATTACAAAGGAAAACTTGACCCCAGTCATCACAAGAATATCATCACAGATACCACATACTATTTATGGGTATCGTAGAAATAGATTTGATCAAAGTTAGCATATAGGAAACTTTATAGAAAATGTCTGGTGCCGATATCAATACATCTTTGTAACCTTTTAAATGGCAGGTGTTTAATTGTACTATTGAACCATATGCAGAAACATACAGAAAGGATTTCTCGTGGTTGCTTTTCTTGGTCACCTCATAGCTCCTAACTTTATGCTGGCTAGATGCTGTCAAGCCAGCTGCTGGCAATATCACTCGGCACCAGCAGCGTGGTGCCGTACTGTGGAGTGAGCTAATGGGCTGTGCGTTACTTCATCGCACTTCTAAGTGTTGCCCCATTTAAGAGAAGCTGGAGAGACTGCAGAGGCACTAATAAAGCCATTCAGGAGAGAGAGAGAGTGTCCCCGGAGATTTCATGGCTCTACTTGTGAATCGTTGACAAGTCTTTCTAAAAGCCCAGGTGTATCCTTCAAGTGGAACTTTCACTCTTTTGCAGCTAATTTAGACACTCTGTAAGGCAGTTAAAGTGAAGATGCAGTAGCTCATCTGAGAAAGGCAACTTTAAGTGTAGATTTCTTTTGTTTTTTTTCAATGTTTTCAACAGTATGTTGAGTTTTATTGCTTTTGCATTTTGTATAGTACTAATCTAAAAGCTGTGTAAAATATGTATGTTGTAGTGCTTTTGAAATATATTTCAGTGGTGCTGTTTTTATGCCAACCCACATGCAAGAAGACATGTCTGTGAGGCCCTGGAACAAAATCTTTAAAAACTGTAAACCATAGAGAAACTACAAAATTCATCTAGGGAATAATGGAAATGGAGGCAAATGTACAGGAACATCAATCATCCTCAGTTGGGATGATGTGTGCTGTATGTGAATTGTCATATGGCCCCTGAATAAAATCCCTCGTCACCACATCATGCAAACTCCTCGCAGCCTGCTTTTGCAGCTTGAGTTTTGCCTGCAAGGCCTTCTGCGCCTATAAATTAAATAGCAATTACACAACTGGTTGACAAAGCACAGAGTTTGTGCATCTGCGTGAGGCTTGACATTTTAGTATGGCTGTCAACACATACGCCTGGATGTGAACAGGGGTCTGTAAATCATCCTTTGTGAATGAAGAGATAGATGTATTGCTTATTCTAGAGCGTTGCTTCACATTACATGTAAAATCTTTGCTTAAAAAGATTTTTTTGTCTGATGAAGAAAAAATTAATTGTCTAAATTTAACTGTAGTTACACACTGGTATTTCTTCATCAGTTCTATGAAGATTAGCAAATAGTTACATGGAAACTATGCACTCCTGATTTTGCCTTAAGACACTCTGTTGTGAAGTATGAAGTGTTTTTCCAAAAGCTCGATCAAACAGGTGACATCACTGCATTGATCCTCACGACTGGACATGCTCAACTTAATTTTCGCCAGGTGAAGTAGAGGTTGTCTTCATATTACAAGGGTGGGCACGCTGTTTTTTTTTTCCACTGCTCAGTGTTATTTTCTTGTCACGGCAATGTCAATTTTTCCCTAGGAATTCACAGGATCAGATCCTTACCAATCAATACATGTCACTCACTTCATTGTCCCCTGAAAACTGATATAACTACAAATTGAGGGTACGAGCTATTGCTAAGGAACCATGCATGAGAGTCATAACAAAGAAAAGACACCAGAGTTACCTTTAACTCCTTTTTACTTGGAAGCATCAGCCAAGATCTTACTGGACAAGTTAAAAGGACTTACAGATACGAAGTCAACAATAATTTGTGCTGGAAAAAGAGTCCTGTTCAAACAGTGAATAATATTTGCCATGTGCAAATGTGCATTGCTGAGATTAACTAGAACCTTCTGACAGCAGTATACTGTATACAGTATTAAAGGATAATGCTTAGTACAGTAAGTTTGATAAACCTGTTGTGAACAGATTGATGTTTGGACATCTCACTGTGCAAACAAAGTACAGTAAAGACTTAGGCCTAAATCAGCAGTAACATTAATCATCATGTAGCTTTATCATGGCAGGCTTGTAATAGCAAATGTTTTTGGACACAGGAATTTACACTGTTAGAGTTCGGTGGAGAGTGATTAAATCATAAGGTTTTGGTGTAATGTGTTGATGCTTGATAGATTTTTGTCATAAAACCATAATAAGAGTGAAAATAAAATGAAAATGATCAGATAACGAGTGTAATGGGAGTTCAAGTGGTGGTCAATAACTAAAAATCTAATTAGATGTTATATTGTAGTTGTATCATCAGTTAATAAAAAATATGCTGTTTTAGATTAAACTGCACAGCAGTATATGCAGTGGACAGCTACAACATTAAAATGCTGCTTACAATTACATGAACATCAGCAAGGTTAAATGATTAATATCATAATTATTGTAATGTGTTTCTTCCCACATGCTGTCTCTCAGATGAAAAGATAATAAGTCATGTATTATCATAAATAAACTCAGTACAAACTCATATAACACTAAAACAACCACTGTGCCTATTAAACCTTCACTGGGCAGTAAAATGCATATATCATATATTAATGCTGCAACTAATGATTATATTATTGATTAATCAGTAATCTATAATTTTTTCAATTAGTTGATTAACTTCACAATAATAAAAACACAACAACTCTCAGGCATTGATACGTTACCAGCCAACACTCAAACAAAATTCCCTGTAATAAATAATCACGCTGCTTATTTGGAAGTCAGGGAGCCCCAGGATGTTTTTTGAGATGTTAATTCACAACTGCTGTGGTAATGTTAGGCCATGTAAGTTTTACAAAGCACAGGGTAATATTTTATTAGATCTCTCTTTAAAGAGTCCACTTTTGACATTACTGTTTTGGCTTTTTGGTATAAAGACATATTTTCAGGATACTGGTGTGCAGGAGCTGCCATAATTTGATATTAATGTAAACATTGTGATGCATTAACATATGAAGGCGAGGCATTCATGTTTATTGACGTAATCGATTATAATACTGACAGACTGTTTCAGCCCTATAGCCTACTGTACATATACATGAATACACCCACCACTGTGCATATAATGCTACTGTAAAGTTACTGATTAAGCTAGTTTCTCAGTTATTTACCTAACCGCAGAAATGGATGCTGCTTGCTCACCTACTTGCGCGTTGTTGTCCATGTGTATTTCCCTGGCACATTGTTTTATATTTGTTTTTATATTATTACTGCGTGTAAGAACACTGAAAGCAAACAGAGTGAAATTGCTTGAATGTGCAAATATACATATTCTATTCTATAACTTATAACTATAGAGCACAATTTGTGTAATGATTACTTGTACTTTTGTATGTTTTCTTATTATACCCAGTGATATTTGATTTGATTTCTTCTGTCTTAAGAGTTCCCTTAAGTTCAAGCAAAGACATCTAGAGTATCTGCCTCCAGACAAAAGGTTAGAGGAAAAGGAAGCAAGAAAAGCACCTATTCATAACAGTTAAAAAACAGACCCCTTTCCCCAGGCTTTAGCCGCTGATAGACTTACGCACATTGACTGATAAGGAGGAGGGCATCTTTCAGCATGCATTATCCTGCAGGGCTTACTTACAGAGACGTACAATTCACCATTCAGCAGAGAATTTGGTGTTACACACGTCCATCTGTCTCTCAAGTGGCATACATGAGGTGAGCAGTGGCATAAATAAAAGATAACCTGTCAACATTGCACGGAGCACTGACAAACTGTCAGCAACACGGGGAATGTGTGGTGGTGATCAGGCAATAAAATGCATAAAGGGTGTAAAAACGTTGGATGTGTGTGCAGTGCAAAAAAAAAAAGGAACACAGAAAGCAAGCTGGCAGGCAGCCAAGTGCTGTCTGGAGCACATCCAGTTGGAATGATGTAATAGCAGTTAAAGTAGTTCAGTGAGTTACAGGCCGTAGAGAGAAGCTTTGTATTTTTTGGGGTGCCTTTGCAGCAGGTGAAACACAACAATTGCTGCATTAATTTCCCTTTCATCCCTCAAGAGTGGGACAGAGCCTCAAGAGAACTCTGAGGAGGTTGTGGGCCAGTAGAAAGCTTTCTGTAACCACCACTCTCTGGTGTGTTTAACACACATCGTCTTTGTCAGTCAAGCTGAGCCTGATGGAGTACAGGCTCTGAATGAAGCTGTCATTGTTCAAATCGAGGAAAAAATGTTTTTCACTATAGATCAAGTAGTTATTTTTACATATGCCACACCCTGTATTGCCATTAAAAAGCACTGTGTCATGTATATTACTATTGTAAATTATTGCAAAACACAGCAAAAACCTTGTGCATTTAACCAATGAATCAGTCACCTGGCTGTATAGACAAATACATGTGTACTACACATGCAAGTCTTTATTACCTGTCACACAATTTGATGTCAGCTCATGCAGAGAGAAACAATATTGAGGAAGTAAAAAGCTGTCTTTTCTAATGACAGATTTAATGTGGGATAAACAAAAGGGAAAACCTCCACCGTGTGTTTTCTTCCTTGTAATTTTATTTTGGAGTTATGTTGCTTAGATAAAGGCATCCATCTCTGTCATGAAAGCTGGTCAATGTCAGTTTAAACAGGATATATTTACAGCAAACCTGAATTACACAGTACACACTAAATGAGTCACACTGCTGAAATGGAACAGTTTATTTAGCAACCAATAACATATTGTCTGATTACAGGGTGCGATCACACCAGGAAACTATGAATGAACCGATTCTCTTCTTTTATTTTCTTTTGCAACTTGCATGGTGTGATTGCACCTAAGCTAAATAACCACAAACATGGACAGTTGAAGTGTTTTGCTGTTTGAAAAGTGTTTCACTCTAATAATATAAATATGTCTATTAACATTTCAGAATTGTGAAATCTGTTCACAGATTCAGAGAAGATTTATGAGTCATGCTGTAGAAAACATCACTGAGTCTGACTATTTGTGCACATTTTCTTTTCTAGTATTATGAAGTCAATTGTGAGAGCTGGTAATTTATATAAGAAAATAAATGACTAAAGTTAAGTGGTGTCCTCCACAAAGAACATAATAATTATACATACAGATTGATCAAATGATTTTCATTCTGTTCATTCTGTTTTGAAATGTTTAACAGCTTAACTATTGGTTAGCAAATTCAATTGACAATAAAGCCTTTGAACTTCTAATCTCAAATGTCTAAATATGTAAAAGTCACCCTCCTTCTGACACAAAGACCGTAGTAGTCAGTGTGTTAGCAAACAGTCAGTGTTACTAAGGAAACAATTAAAATGACGACATACAAAATTGAATAAGAAATAGGATTTAGTGTCAACAGACAGGGGTGCCAGGTAGCCCAATATTACTTGTTGGTTGGAGTCTCATCAGTATTTAAAGCCCTTGATATTAATGGTGGTAGAGGGAAACATTATCCTTATGTCTTGTGGTTGATTTGAGCGCAGAGACCAGAGTTCTGCCAATACTTGTGCAGCTAACCCAGTCTAATATCCAAATTACATTATGGCACACTGAATTAGACCAAGGGCTATTATTGGTCACAAGAGAGGACATAGGCACATTTGCAGAGAATGGTTGCATTTATGAAGCAGGTCGTAAAAAGTTGGGTTTTGGGGTGGTGCAACACTGCACTTAAAACATCTGAATAGGGGGGCATGTCATTGCTGTAATAGCATTAAGTTAGCCCTTTAATCTGCATTAAAGTATGTTTATTTTTCAATTATGTTGGATTTTTCAAACTTGGTTACTTGGATTACTGAACAGAGCTCTGACAGCGCAGTGTGGAAAGAAAGAAAGAAAGAAAGAAAGAAAGAAAGAAAGAAAGAAAGAAAGAAAGAAAGAAAGAAAGAAAGAAACTAATGATTCCAATTTTTCATTCATTTCATTCAGTTACACCATTTGAACAGTTTGCTTGGCCACACCATTAAAATAATACATTTCTATCTGTTTTTCCTGGTCATGGTTGGGCTTTACAACTTTCTTCCAAAGGGCCCAGTCGGTCATTTTTACATGCAAATCACAGACAGATGTTTGTTCATTCCAACAACAACAGAGACAGTGAAAATGTCCCCTGGTTGCACTATTTCAGTTGGACAGCATTTCCAGTACAACTAAAAGGTTTTATGATCTCAAATCTAAGCCATGGCCTTTATGGTGAATAAAATGAAAGACTTATTTAAAACACGATTTTCAGATTGAGTTAATATATATTTAATAGTTACTGATTCCTTCCCCAGTAAAACACAGTTAACTTTATTATTAAGTTTTGTTAATCAGGTGCCTGTATATACAC
>JAUBNQ010000005.1:11778382-11791135 GCA_032353495.1 Ctenopoma kingsleyae | reverse complement strand
TCACTGCAAATGATTACATTGACTAATGTCAATAACATCACACTTGATTGCTGACATTACATTAACATTACACACATTATGTTGAAATCCTTTGTGACTTCAAAACATCCTGAACAGCCCATTTGGAGACCCAAGATCTATTTCAAATAGACATGAGAGGCAGCGATACATGCCTGGTTTCATATTAGAGTCCTGTTTTCCTTTACAGAAAAGAGAGGATTAGCAGTGTATTAAGCCATTTTGCTCCACTGTCATTTTGCTATTACTTGTCTGTTGAGGGGAAATACAACCAAAATCCTTGTAAAGCAGATGAAAGGCTGGCTCTTGCATCAGAGGGACTGAGCTGAAACCCAGGTTTTGCATTACTGGTGGTGGTCTATTTTCTTCTCCCTCATTTTCTCCCATCCCTCCCTTTCACACTCTTACTTTCTCTCAACAATGTTTGCCAGAAGTGGATCCCATCTTCAGCTCTGCCGCCAGCCTCCACCCCCTCAGCTCTCTGTTGCTGCCCCCTCAGTGGGCTATCAGCAAGTGGCCACCTTTGAGTATGGCAGTGAGCTGCTGTGATCTAACAGCTATAAAATGCCAAATGAAACTTATGGACAGCAATTGCCAGAGAGCAGAAGCCTATACAACACAGTGGATCATTGTTATGGAATGGGTGATGTCATAGCTGTGCCGCGTTTAGTGCCGCTCCTCTTCATTTTCTCCACTTAAAAGAGAAAAATCTCCTTACTATATCTGTATGTATCTTTGATGATGTCATGTCTCTGGGTTTGCAGTAAGTGCAGTACAAAATATTTTCAAATTATTTTTGATAAGGACACAGACATGACCAGTCCCACCATAATTTTGTACAATTTTCTTTGATCTACTGATGTACTGATATTGTTGTGCATTATTTTTCATCAATAAGTGCTAATGCTGCATTTTAAATTATGTTCTATGCCTGTTTAAAAACACAAAACAAAATTGCTAAATGTCTATAACCCGTGACATCTGTAATGTCCAATTATACGACAACAAGATCAAAAAGCGCGATTTGGATTCAAATCAAATACTAACCAAACTCGTTGTTATTTTTCATTTAGATTTTTATTCTGAACAATTCCATTAATCATATTTTTATTTATGTGTTGCAGCAAGTATCAAGTACCATCACACACAGGATTAGCCTGTGCCTAATTACTGTATTCTCATATGCAATGCCAAAAAAGACATAGGATTTAGAGTGTGAATCATACTGCAATCCTGGACTTAAAGACACATTTAGAGAGAAATAACAACAATTAAATAATTGCATATTTCCCCATTAGCATCATCAGAGCAGCAAATCATGGCAGTCTTATTGTCAATTTTGCAAGCAAGTTATAATTTGATATGCTTTCCTGGCTCGAAACCATGTATGCATAATAATTCACCCATAGGATCATTGGGCAGGTAGTTATTAAGTAGATATAGCTATAAATCTTCCCTATGAATTTCAAGTTAAAGGCATCTCGCAATAGAGGTTAAAAGGTTTTCTTTCCCTGTTGAAAGCTAGAAATCATGTTTGAGAAATGTGATTCTTCATGTATAAATGCATTTATTGTACAGTCTTTACTTATTATTATATTGCTATCAAAAATGAATGCAGCATGAGATTTTTTGTGTAAGCATTCAATTTGTAGGAGAATTACTTATTTTAAAACATCTTTCTGACATTTAATTTATCCACTGTAAAATGTTTGATGGGTACAAGTACTATTTGTGTTGTGTTGTTACTACTGCTTATTTTCCAAGAGTTGGACCATTTGCTATGACATTGCTGTAGTGTCAAGCACTCTTTCTCAATTTTCCATTCCTGCATCCCAACATTGTAGTTTGGATTACTGTTTATGATGGCAGGTTTGTTTTTAAATTGAAATTAATTTAAATTAATATAGAAAAAATAAGGTTAGTGTGTTACAGTCAATGCCTGTGTGCTTCTTGGGAAGTATCTTTATGAACCCTCCACTTTTTGTGTCATCAAAGAACTAACCACTGTGGACACAGCAGCCTTGTTCTGTCGCCCTCATCCCAGTGTGCCATCCCAAGCGGTCCCCAGCGTTCGACCCTCAAGTCCACCAGAAGCACCAGCCGAGCCAGCCACCCTTTAGTCATCTTGCGCTCCGTCACCCTGGCGTCGCATGACATTCTTTCCCACAGGCAGCCACATAGTTCCAGCGTCTCCTCATGCAAGGGGGCCTGGGACCCTGCAACAGGCGGGGAGCACTTCAAAGGCCGGCCGGCCCACAGCTGCAGCCTGTCGCTCCAGCAGCCAGCTCCAGTTTGTAATCATTATTAAAGGCTTGACCTCGGAGGCATCTCTGCCGCTGTTCACACCCCCTTCCCACCCCTGATAACGCTGCACGGGGCTCCTCTAAAGGCGACTCCAGTTACCCATCAGTTGAGTGGACTGAAAGGGATGTGGCAGAGGCATTGTTTCATACTGTTGTGATGGTCCAGTTGAGGCATTAGGGAGTTTCTTCAACTTTTTCCTTGAACTTACTCACACGTACAGTATGGCACCTGTATGCTATCAGTATGAATACTGCTTCAGGAGCTGGTGATTTCTTGTTAACATGTCTCAAACTCACAGCTTATTACACTGAATTGAATTTTTAGCATGTCACTACATGCCCTCATTGTTTTACTATTAAATCACTGTTTTCACTCTCATGAAAAAGACAGATAATTTCTGAATAAAATGTTGATTGGCACTGGAACCATGTGAATTCACAATTTGGCTTATAATTCAAAAATTGTTTAAGAATGGCACCATGCTACCAGCTTTCCCTTATGCTCTGGTTTAAGGGGGTGTCAGCTTATTAGCCGTGGGGTGATGAAGGAGGTATTTATAGATCCAATTTGTAGCCAATGTCAATGATGACAAAGATATACTTTATTGAGCCCTTTGGGGAAATTGTTGTTTATACTTGTACTGTTTCTCCTTCCCAGTGAAATTATACAAAATACATTAATTGCTGCCAATCATCTGTGGCTTCCCTAGCATTTCTGCCATTTCCAAAGCTTGTCAATTAATAGTTAGATTGGTCAAGAAAGTCACAACAAGTCGCATTCTCATTGTTCAACAGCTGGATCTTTTGTGTATATGTAGGACATAAATCACATTGTAAAAACATATCCACTGTTACAGACGTTATCTGTGCTGATAACAATCATCAGAAGCACAATGCACAATGCTCTCATGCTTTGGTAATTCTAAAAATCTACAGCCAGATGTTAATGTGCCAAAAGCCAGGATGTGTGCCTTCCTTTTTCTCATTAAATCCTCATGGCCTTTATTGATGCAATGCTATTGAGTCATTGCAAAACAAGAACAACAGCAGGTGTCCAGTAATGGTAGGCCTACAAAATGAGTAGGAGGGGTGTTTACCAGGTGTGCTGCGTTGGTAACAAACATGGAGAATGATAACCCTTCATTAAAGATTCCACAGTCTATACGACATCCAGCAGAAGCAGGAGTTTGACCTGAAACTATCTATCACTACATAATAATTAATACTCACAATAACTCATTGCTTTTATTGGAGATTTATATTGTCCTACAGACAGTATTTTGAAAGCAGACATTCTCTAAAGCTCACACTGAGTTTATGGCTCCGTTATACACACAGTAAATCTTTCATGACACCTCTGTGTCAAATAAGCAGGCTATGCAATTATCATTGTTAGCTGCACCGTTGTGTACAGAGTTTAATTTAAGAGTATAAAAATCACCACCATCAACTCATTCAAAAACTGTAGAATCATGCCATTACTAATGCAGACACTTGGTATACATATTTTATCCAATGTGGACCCTCAGATCTGAGTTGTGGTCAACAGATCTTTTTAATGGAATACTGAATATCAGGTTATCCATCATCAGGAAATTCAAGAGGCAAATTGCATGCTGTGAATGCTTGTGTTTAAAGCACATCAAAGATGACTTTTATAACTGACTTCTGAAGCCTTACCACCTTTGACCTCCTCATGTAATTAACAGGAACCACGTGAGTCTAGAAAAACACTGAAGTACAAATTGTTCTTTTACTCAAGTAATTGTTACAAGTATTATGTTTAAATAATCTGCATAATGTCAGGCATCAAACTGCACTTGAAGAAACATTTTCTCTGGAATAGTTCTCACATTCTTCTCTACAGTCAAGAGTAAGCTCTCAACTTCCTATTCAGAAACATTTATTTTGAAATCCCAACACCACTTCCTGTCTGTGAACTCCACTCACCTGCTGGTTGTCACATCTGCTCTGCTGCAGGAGCTCCATGCCACACCCTCTCCATTCAGTAATATTTATTGTTTGCTTTTTAAACGTCTGAAACTCTCCTGGTTTACCTGATTGCATTTCTGGGTCCTATAAACACAATCCTTACATCTACAACGACTTCATCAAGATTGCTATAAAATGTAGTTTTATTTCCATGGATACAGCCACAACACTGCAACATCTTAGAAACTCCCTTCATGAAACCAAAACATTTAGAATCATCTGGTGGGACTGAATTATTTTGTTAACAAATAAAAGAACAATACTGTGATAGTGTAAATAGAGATAACACATGCAGCTGTGTTTACACTGAATCCTTGCTTGTATCAATAACCATATTTATCATTAGATTTAGCAAGAGATACTATTTATTTTTGTGTGTATTTTTATGTGAAAGATATAAAATATAAGCTGTATTCCAGGAATGATGATTTATGCCCTGTTGCACTATGTCTTCACAAACAAAGCCTGCAGTCCAGAAACTGAAAATCTAAAACAATGGACTATCCTAAGACATAATGTCTCATTAAAAAAATAGACAGAAACTCTCTTTTGTTTTACATGTCAGATATTAAGTGTTTGTTTTTATTTTAACAATTGGCATGCTAAAAATGCAATGCATCACTGGTACTTTGTATTTCACTTACTGAATCAGATATGATAAGAAGATGTGGCGGTAATCTTTCTCAGTCAGTTTGTATTATTGGAGGAAAGACGCTACATGCTAAGTCACAGCGTAGTCGACAGTGCCATAGCTATCCACGAGGTACATGGCTAAGCGTTATGAGTGGAATCATTCCAAAGCTCAAAGGCTGACAGCTTCGAACAGATGGAAAAGCCTGTCTGTTCCATGCAACCCTGTCTTTGTCCACCTTCCCCCTTTGTTTTGTTGATTTGTTTATTTTTGGTTTCTATACAATCAAGAGCCTCTTTGGCTCAGAGTGCGGAGAGACCTAGACATAATATGACAGTGACAACGGATGAGAGGGACAGCATGGGACAGGACCCCCCAGGCGTGCTGCAGGGGGTCTGCTCCAGTAGGATGCCAGGAATGGCTCAGGGGTCCCAGCGGCACGAGCCTCCGACACGTAACAAGCGCCTTGCAGTTGTCCCCGGCCTTGACCCTGTCTCGTCTTAAGACACATATGGAGCTTAGACAGGAGAAAGCCTCAGGGATGTGATCAATTACACACTCAGTCATACTATAAGAATATCTCCAGTAAGAATATTTCACAACAGCTCTTCTGTTGCACAGTCTGGGTTAAATTTTGATACATGTTAAAAGTTGTTTGTATGTTTATACATTTGCTTGTAACTGTTTTAATTATGGCACAGTGAGCTGATTAGCTGATACACATTATGCAATTATATATTAGAAGATCACCATGGCCTCAGGAGATGTGAATACCACTGTTGAAACATTTAACGCTGTCCTAACGTTTATTTTAGCCTTTTTCTCTTACTGTCTCTTCCCTTGAGAAAAATCTTGGGATTTCTGACAGCACGGCTAGTAGATGTCTCAGCTCACGGCTTCTTGTTACAAGTCCCTAACAGACTTTGCTTGGTGAGTATCAAGGACACATTCCCTGGCTCCTTGTGTGTCCTCTGGGGGACCATGGATCACGTGCAGGAATCAGTAATATAGGCTTGCCAAGTCCTTGTCTTGTACTTGATTTAAAAAGTTCAGATTCACACCATAAATGCAAAAAAGTCAACCTAATGTCAAGCCTTAGCTGAAACAAAACTAGCTGTTTACCTGCACTGTGCACATTTCAAAACACTGATGCATTTAGAAAGAATGTAAAGTAAACAGTGAATGACTAATACGGCTGTTTTGATGTTAAAATGTTTTAGAAGCTATAAAATGTCGTGCCTGGGCCTGACAGGCCTACAGACTTGTAAATAATTCTTTCACGTTAACAGTGAATCAAGGATGAGGCATGCTATGCTAATGTTTTTATTGCTTTAGTTTTATGAGTTGCCAAACTTCTCATGAGGTGTTATTTTCTCTGAGAGTTATGCTCTCAGAAATTAGGAAATATATTTAAAAGTCTACAACCCTCGACAGTGGATAAAAGTGACAATCTACGCATTTGAAACCTACAGCTGTTCTGTTGAGGATCAGCTTAGATCAAGGGCATGACGTTTAATATGTTTGTTAAACTTTAAAACAAACATGTTCCACAGTCATAAAAGCACTGCTAATCTGTGTTTCTGACATGGATGTCTTTATATTTAAATGTCCACTACATTACTGTTTCTAAAAGCTGAACCATTAAGAATCAACACTTTACATACCAGGCAGTTAATGTGGTGGAAATTTGCCAAGTGTAGATTCCATGCAAACTGAGCTGGCCTGTCTTCTATTGGCCTGGGAATACACAAAATGCCCCACATGCATTATGTGATGCTGAGTTGTGCTTTGGAAAACGTGGCTTTTAATGTTCCCTAATTGGGAGGCATTAATCAATTGTCCTCCATCAGCAGAGGCTAAGAGGGCCTGTAAGCATCTGCCCACCATCCAGCTCTCTGACCCAAGACCATCTGGCTCTCAACCTACGCTCTGCTGCAAGAAATCACTTTTGACTCCATCAATCAAAGCTACATTAATATTCTGTCTTAAGCAGCCCACTACTTGGACTGTGTTCATGGTCTTAATTACCTTAAGCCCTGCCAGAAGAAGGTGACCGCAGAGAGCGAAGAAACTGTATCAGGTCTCCCCCTCTGTCAGTTACCATGCATTTATACTCCATCAGGGACTAGTGACTCTTTTTGGCTTGTCCGCTTTAGCTCGTACATACCATGTACAAAGGACGCGGGTGGGGGGTGGGGTATCAGAAATCAGGGACAATGGCAACAACTGCACATCTAATTTAGCTCCTTGTTTATCACAAGTTTGTAACCAGATCCGTTGCACAATTCAGGGAGCACAATGGAATGGTGATCAGGGAGCTATTGTTTTTCAAGCTAATTAGCCTCTGGCCATATCTATGAATCCCCTGGGGTGTACAATTCCAGAGTTAAATACGGCTAAAAGCGGCGTGCATCCATGGTACCATTAAAAAGAGCCTTACAAGTCTATGGTATTTGGGGATGCATTATGTGAGGGACTGGATATCTGCACAACATTGCTTTGTTGAACATAGCCCTGTACACTGGAAGCCCTGTAACCACACAACAGTTGCTTTAGTACTAATGTTGTCCATTTATCTATTAAGCTGCCAACTTACATTGTCTCATCTGCAATTCTCACTCCAACTAAGCGCAAGAGATTAAATGACAAACTTGGAGATGTGAACTGTAACAATATTAACATGCTTGATACTATATCTGATTCAGTATAATAATTATATTATTGATCACGTATGTATAGCAGTAAAACTGTCCTGTATGCACAATTATCATTAAGAGAGTATATTTAGCTTCCCGTTTGCTTGCTGTTTCAGGGCATCGCACTGATTCAAACATTCAGCAGACAGGGTGGGAACTGTTACAATGAGAGAAAGCAAGAGTTGCAAACCAGCCTTGTAGAAACAACCTTTGACCTTAAAGCATTAGCCTCTGACCTGCAACAGGTGGAGACAGTGTCTTTCCAGCCAGTTGGACCAAGTGTCAGGGACTTTCTAGCACCTACTCACAGCTCTATGGACAAATATTATCATTTTCCTGAGGGCTACTCCAACTAACATGGTGTAGACTGCATGTGAGGTCTAATAGCACATGTTATTTTGGATGTAAATGCTGTGTCTGGGACTAGTAGGGGTCTAGGGAAGGTGACTGAATGTGTAAAACAAACCAAACACCTGTTTAGCACTTAGAATTCAGTAAGGGTGCGCAGATAGAGGAGAATTTGTTGTAATCACTCATGGACAGTTGCCTTGAAATAATGTAGCTCATCTAAAGCATTTAAAAATGGGAAAATAGACTGATTAATCTCAGTCTATGGAAACACAGTGTGGGCAGGGTAATTCTCTAATAATATTACAAATTCCTACACTACACATTTAATTACATATATGACTTGTTGGATTATCTAAATTTGCTGAATATTGCATTTGGAATTCAAACAAGTTTCATTTCCTTGTAATGTCAAAAAGTCCACTTTGTTTTTATGTGCAGAATAAACTGAGAAGGAGGAAAATTCTTTAATGTACAAGCCAGTAATACTTTTTTCAGGTTTAACAATTATTCTTTTCAAAAATCTTACTGGCTTTCCATACATCACACGCCATGCTGTGTTAGGGCTTATGGTTATTAGTAATGGGGCAAGGAGGCACAGAGTGGTCTGTTGGCTGCTGACCAGACCTTTGATCTGCAACTGTGTAGTTCTTGGGGCCAGGCTGCTTCATGAGACCATTGAGAGGAAGAGGCAGCCAAATCTGACAATAGGTGTCGGCAGTCTCCCTCTGGTCTTTCCTCATCACAGGGAGAATGCACGCAAGTGGTCCTTCTGAGACTCTCCCTGATGTGGCTCTCCATGGCAAGTGATTTTTAATGGAGAGGTCAGGGAGAGTTCTTGACCAATGGGGCCAAGGGCCAGGTGGCACATCACAGCGTCCCTATGTGCAGCTATCCCCAGAATGCGACACAGTGGCGTCGGCAAGTTTGCCTCTGATCAACAAGGGGAGGGCTGGGCGTGATAGTGTCGCCAAATGCTGAGCGGACTGTGGCACATGCCCTCTGTGCCAACTCTTGGTGAGGCCATTCTGCTTTCTAGTCTGGAAGCAATAAAACCAGAGAACTGTTTTAACAAAAAACACAAAAAAAGTGATAACAGATATTTTTATCGAAATTATTTTTGGTTACTCAATAAAATTTTTACAAAGGAAAGATGATCTATTAAGATTAAAAGAGGATGTGGTAACAATTGTTAACAAAAAAAAGTGTTATTGTATTATCCTTAAACACTTTAGGACACTATTAACTATATTTCTGTGCTATGTAGGACTATTTTGCACTGATTAGAATAATTTATTAGATATTAAAACACAACCCTGTGATCAGGTAATCTTTTGACCTTTGTGTGCATTAAAATAGTGCTTGAAGAGTATGTAAATATAACTATAATAACATGGTTGTTTTATTAAAAATATTTCATTTTCAATAAGAAATATTTATGTACTCATTGAGTAGGTAGATAAATGATGGTTTAGGTTTCTAAAGGAAACATTTGTTTAAAGTAATTCCTCTAAAACAGCAAGCATTCAATAAGAATTAACTATCCCAATTTATTAGATCTCTGTTAACATATTGTTTAATATCACTATCTATCATGGTAATAAGATGCAGCAGGGTGCTTGTTGCAAAATAACAGCATATTTTATTTTGAACAGCTTATTTCTCATGGCCAGGTAGTAAGAAATGTATGATTTTAATTGTATTTCCATAAAAGGAAGATCATTTTAGTTTGCTTTTATAGCTAGTTTAAGTGTGAACCTCAGACATCTTAAATAGAGATGTCAATATGACACCAAACAAAACACTTGCAGATGTTTCTTGGCTGTTATCAGTTAGGAGTGATTCAGTAATGCCATCTACTGGTTGTACATTGTTTTGCCCCTGAGCAAGAATTGAGCACACAGACTTATAGAAACCACATAAATTTAAGCCAACCTTTACATCTTTTTCTGTGCGTAATTAAGAGCCACCTAACCACCAAACATGCATCATCTTACACATTAGAGAGTGTTAGTGTCCCTCTCTCCATCAGTTATTTTCACTTTAATGGTGTTCAGTCCTTCCTGAAGAGGAAGACAAGCACTAATTATGCTGCATATTGCCCACAAAGTGGCTCTGTCATCTAGTGGCCATTGAAAAGGACAAACAGTCCCTTGCCACTCTCAGCTGTTCAGAGATATTAGAAAAAAAAAAAACATTTTCAAACACCAGCTGTCTTGTGGTTTCCAGTGCACAATCCTTTAAAACCACAAGCCTTGTAGTATAACAGCATTTCTAGCTGCCTCATGTCAGAAGATAATGTAACCAGAGCCTGTTGTTGTGTACAGTCCTATAAAAAAGCTTTGAGGATGATAATGTCCACTTTTAAATACAACAAAATAACTTGTTAATGACCTGTTAATAAAACCAATTTATTCTAATTCACAGAGAACTCTTTTCAACACTTTCAGTCCAACTAAAGCAGTACACTCTCACTAAAACCTTAAAGTAGCTATGGTGTTATGTCTTCAAGAAACACTAAAGCAAATTAAGCTTCCCAGCACTGTTAACACTTGCTGGGAAGCTTCATTTGCAGTCAACATGTAAATGCACTTGCTGGCGGAAAGGAAGCAATGTTTGCAGAGCTTTATTTTTAATTGCTTTCTAAACAAACCTGTAATTAATGTTGAAGCTGCCAAGGCAGGAAGAGTTTTCATGCTTCACATTTTTCACTTAGTAGAAAATTGGCCATAGTTACTATGCTAATAAAGTATCACATTATGTCCAAAAATTAATTATGGTAACTTTTACCATAATATGCACAGCAATTAAAAAACAACTTGAGTGCACTTGATTTCAACCTTCTCTTATCAATACCTCCAATTAAAAAACATGCCAGAGACTAATTTCTCATTCATATTATGCCATCCAGTCTTCAAACTCTGGTTGCTTGTGGCCCTGCCTGAAGGCCAAGACAAATGCTTTTTAAGTACACTGAAGACAACGTAAATATGTATTTACACGTGTATTATCACAGTGATTTACTGGATTTATTGTTGCCTGCAAAAACTGCAATAATTTCAGCTTCTCACTCTAGAGTAATCATTAGTGAAAGAGACAGTGCTGAGTAAGAACATTATCTGGTTTCCATTGAGTAAATATTTCTAATTTGTGTAAACAGATGTGCAGCCTCATTTTTATACTTGTTTAATTAGAAATGCACATGTCCCTACAGGCAACTTTTGTTATTTATCAAATAAATGTTGGGATGTTTATTTGTACAGTATGTACAGGTAAATTGTTGTGTGTTTGTAATCTGCTTAAATTACCTATAATCTCCTGAAAATAGGCATCAGACAACCATAATGTGTGATTACAGCTCTATAAGACAATGTATATCTGTGAAGATTCTCAGTCATCCAGGTGAAGTTGTCTGAAAGTTGAGTCATGGCAACTGGACTTCTTTCTTTTAAGGTAGATACGTTTCATTCTGCATCCACAGAACTTTTTCGATCTGAGGGAACTTGGCTAGTGACCACAAATTTATCCTCCAGATTGGTTTCACCTCACACCTGCCTTGAATAGGCTCGTAAAGTTAAACAGGGGAGGGGTTTTGAAACGTCTTTACCTTAAAAGAAAGAAGTCCAGTTGCCATGACTCAACTTTCCAACATAAGACAATGTACTGTGACACTTTACAGTACTGATACACCATCCATTCATCTATTATCCTAACCACTTTTCTTCATGGGATTGCTGGAGCCTATCCCAGCTGTCACTGGGTGAGAGGTGGGGTACAACCTAGACAGGTCGCCAGTCTATCACAGGGCTGAGACACTAAAGAGTTAAAGTATGGCTCACGATGAACTAAGCCATGTTTTCATGTTTACAATAAATAAGAAGTCTGTACGAATAACAGACTAAGTCATAAATGACTTACTATTAGTTTTCTTTAATTAAGACCAGACCAGTATTAACAACACACTGCCAGCAAGTAAACATGTACTGCTACTTCTTTAGAAGGCTGTTATCCATTCAGATTTGGTGCACTGATACTTGCATGCAGCCAAACATCCCTCCTTTAAACATATTCCCTGACATTGTGTCATATTAGTGTGGATGTGTGTGCTGTCAGGCAGTAACAAAACCAAATGGCCATAATTACATATGAACAATCAGTCGTAACAATGAGTTATACTATAATCAAGTAACTTGCCAAGTCAGGGTGAGATGTTCACAAATCATTAGCTAAATATTGAGAAATGTCAGATTGTGTTCAGATTGTTTAAATATACAATAAATATAATAACAATACATTCAGGAGTTATTTAGTAGTGTTCAGAATCAGAATCGGAATCAGTTTTAATCGCCAAGTATGCTGGCACATACAAGGAATTTGCTTCTGGTATATGTTGTTGATTGAGTATATGCATTTAGGGACTACCCTCTACTGGTTGAAACCCAGCTACTGCACTTGGATTTTGGATGGATCTGGTGGCGGGTGACATTATTGGTAGGGATGTGTCTCTTGAGATTTCCAGAACATTTTATGTAGTGTAATGTGTAATTATACAGTCTTAGCTTTACAACATATCTGAATGTTAGCCAGCATTAGCCTTCTAGCTAATGTTACCTTATGACTCAAAGACTGTCCCCATCCTCTCTTGCACTTGCATTTCCTGGGCTCAGGCATTACTAAGGCTGGGGCCAAAAACTCAAATTGGTACAGCTGGGGACTGTCTGATACTGGTTGAATCAACAAATAGAAATTAGCGGTTTGATTGCTT
>JAUBNQ010000005.1:11759677-11778282 GCA_032353495.1 Ctenopoma kingsleyae | reverse complement strand
CTCTCCAGTTCCTGTCCAGAGGCGGGCTTTATTCATCGACAAGACTGCTGCCACCTCGCCAGCTCCTGCTCTCCTACGGGGACATGGTTAAGATGCTGCTTCCTCCTTGTCTCCAGTGCCTGCTCACTGACAGGTTGACGTTAAGGTTGTTGCCGCCCCTCTATCCCTGGAACCGGCTCACCGGCAGGACGAAGTCCAGACTGGTGTCATCCCCAAGCTCTCAGCTCCTGAGAGAGTTCCTGCACCCCGGCCGGGCCACGTCGAGGTTGTCGTCGATGTCACCACTCCAGTTGCTGTTCCCCGGAAGGGCCCCTGGGGGAACCATGCCATTGCTTCCTCCGTCCAGTGCTCCTTGGAGTTGGGGGGTCTTCTCCAGTCTGTCGCTGGCTTCCAGATGGATTTGTTCATGGGCACCGGGCCCACGCTTACCATCAGCCTGGCGCTCCCTTCTCTCCGGGTATGTCCGGCCCAGTTTGGCTCTCCTGAGCCCTCCTCCAGCCTCCCCCCACCCAGCTCAACCTCAGACTGCTTCTTGGGCCGTCTGGAATCTGTCCCTAGAGGGGGGGGTCCTGTCACGTCGCACTCTCTGGCTCATCTTCCTGGTTCCCTGGTTGTTTTCTCACTCACTTTGGTCACGCCCTCAGCTCACCTTTCCCTCCCTGATTGTTCCCAGCTGTCTCCCATTCACTCGTTAGTTCCCTCGCTATTTATCACCCTTCACTACTCACCTCCCTTATCAATTCATTGTTATCTTCACCCCCATGCTAGTTGCCATCACCTCTGTAAGTGCTTTGGTTTTGGTTTCTTCACTATTAGTTTTCAGTTCACCCGTCCTCCACTCTGTATAGCTTACCTTTTCCTCACTCGCTCCTCTCCCTGGTTTATTTTTATGCTTGTTCGCCTATTAGTTCTCCCTCAGCTCCCCTCATTGTTGTTCTCACCATTTGTTTATCCTCACAATAAACTCCTATCATTATTTTTACTCTCTGGTTCTGGTCTGCTTATTGGGTCCGTTTCTACTTAATAAGAAACCTGACAAAGGGTGCCTGGTTGCACATGCCCAATTACATATTGTCTTTTTCATGACCAATGTCTGGTTTTCTTGTTTTCCTTTGTAATTATGTTTCCTACTTCATGTTTCCTTCATGTATCAGCTGTTTTCTGTTTTTCTTTCTCTCTCTCTGGTCTCAAAGGGAAAAGCACAGATTTTGTTAAAACTTATACTTATGGGCTTGTTCAAGACGAACTGCGCCTTGCCTGGAAAAGAGATGAGAACAGACGGCCGCAGCAGGAGGAGTGGCTGAAAGTCCGCTATGAAGTCAGACAGTTTCTAACGTTTCTTGCAGCATTCAAGCTCCCATTTGTACTGTGTGTTGCAAATCCTCACATCCTGTCACATCGGATGCAGATTAAATAAAATTGTATTTTCCACTAACTGTTGTTTGTTGTTAAAATGTTCTACAGAAGATGGTGTGTCTATGGTTTAACATCCATATGATTCATGTATCTCACATGAAACACGGTAAAATAGTGCTGAAACGCTCTCAGTGTGTCAGTTTACTGTTTAAACTATAAAGTCAATACAAATACAAGACAGACATTTGATTATTGATCTGTTTCATATTTAGACGGTCAGGAATGAAAAATCTGTGCAGATGTTATTTTAGTGATCTGAAAGTAATCTGTTTCTTAACAGTCTAGTTTAAGTCTACAATCGGCTTTTTCTGATCAATCACAGCATTTATTCTATAAAAGAATCAATCGTCACAGTGAAAACTCAAACTAATAAATCAAAATATTTCAACGTAAATAAAAGAGGAAACGTTTTTACTAAACATCCTGTTGTGTATCTGACACCTGAAACAATCTGATCTTAGATCAGGTGAGAGCAGGTGTTTTCCATCATTCCCTGAAGTTTTGCAACTGCAGCGCCTTGCTCCAAAATCTGAGGCCGCCTTGATCTCACAAGGTTATCGTTGCTTACGTAGGCATGACGTCAGAGCAAATCTAACCAGCATGCAGTTTGCACCGATCACCGGTGATCGAATCTGCGCAGAACTTGCTCATCTCAAACAAGCCTTATGATTTATTCATGGTATGTGGTGATGTCACTTCTGGTCTGGCACATGTGGCAATGTCACTTCCAGTTTTGCTGATTTGATGGGATTGGTTTTGGGCTGTGTTTACTTTTGTATTATGGATTTGTACTGTGGCTTAGAACACCAAGAAAAATTTACTACTATTTGCTATGTACATATTTGGTTATAAGAGACACAGGATGTTTTGTATTGTTTAATTTGCAGATTTTACCACATGCACACACACATATTGTTTTAATTCAAGAAATGATGAAAGACCAAACTCAGAGTTGCTAAACCCTGTAGGAGAACAGTTCAATGGGGCTGCAGGACTGTAATGTTTTTAGATGCACGCTTTGTGTGGAATTTCGAGGAGCATGGGGCGACGTGCGCCACATTCGCTTGGACCCCTTTTATAACTGCTTGCAGTTCTAGTATTGTCTTTGTGCCTGCTTGATTTTGTAGTTTGATCTTTTGTTATTAAATACCCTTTTAATGTATGCCTCATGTGTAAGAGTGTTTTCTCGGTTCGACATCTTACATCATCCTCACAGTCCTGTCTTTACAAGACATAGACTGGATGTAATTAATTGTACTTTACTCTTAACACGCCACTCATATTTTGTCTCCAAGCTGTGGCTGCACTCCCGCAACCATATTAATAAGAGCTGAATAAATTCACGTTGCTTATGTGCTTGTCTTTTTTGTATTATATTTTGTTATAATTTTAAATCACATGTACATTGTCAATTTGATCCATTTTTTACAAGGTAGTTTGACTTGAAGTAGCTTTAGTTAACCAAACCAGAAATCTTCCTGTAGATCAATGTCTTCCACTATAAAGTAATTACTTTGCAAAGAAGCTTCCCCAACACTGCTTACAGTATTCATAAAGACCTAAAATGTCAAACTGTAAAAGTGTTATTTTAGCCAATGATTCTATTTTTTTTAACATGTGCATTTATACAAAACAATTTCTAAAATAAAACATAATAAAACCAAAGCCACAAAACAGGTTGAGGGGTTAAACAGCTCCATTTGCTTTAAGCAAATAAGAATAAGTCATAAGCAATAAGTGTTAAAGTCTGTGTGTGAGTTCCACTCACTGAAAAAAACTAACTGTCCAAAAGCAGCCCTCCTCCAAGGAATTATACAATCACTCTGGCAACAGATGTAGTACATCTGCTATCAGTTGTTTTCTGTTTAACAAAAGCAGTGCCAGGGGGATGAAATGAAGACATGTACAGTAAGATCAAGACAGACATCACTGGTTTTGAACAAGTTGTCTAAACTTAGTATTTTCTGTTTTGTTTTGTTTTTTGCAGTAACTCTGGTAGGAACTATTCAGGCACTCACATTAACAGCCAGGAAGTAATTTAAACTTTCAGACTTACAGTACATTGTGTTTGGGAAAATCCATGACATCATGTAAAAATTCAAGGACAAATTGGACATTTCTCAATATTGCGTTGACCTTTTCAAAACCCTTCACACAATCAATACAGTAAAATGTTGATTAAACTGTGGGCATCTAACTTCATTCAAGTCAGTTTCCTCAGTCAGACTCAACCACCACCAAACTACTGTGTATTTACACACTATTTTGCACACACTGTTATAAAAACTGTTAACCTTGCATTCGAATCTGAAATATAACACAAAATTACTATGAGTGAAAATATTCCAACATTGCTCCATTTTGCTACAGTACTTATTCCTTGATGAACTGTGAGGAAAGTATGCTTAATGCAAAATGTTTTGTAGTTGTATGGCATAATTTGACATTTCACCATTTTCCTTCAATCACAGATTGAGCCATACTGCAGTGCTACCTGTTGTCAGTGTTTGCTGAGTAATAACAATTTATTGTTGGGAGACAAATGTTAGTGTTCTGGTACTAGACTTGAAAATCTGATGTGTCTGATGTGTATGTGCATTTTGGTATATTTTAAATAGAAAGGTGGATTACAAATTAAACCACAAAATGGTAACTTTTAGCATTTTTGCACTGACAGAATGAAAATAAATGTTATATCATTTATTTATCTAAAACCATTGAATCAGTCAGTTTTCTGGGCTATTTCAGTTAATAAGGTTTTTAACAAAATAGTGTAATCAATACACTCTAATAATATGTTTAATTAAGGGGAAATATAACAAAAAAGGTAGGGCAAATGTCCCCATGTGTTTTTATAGATATAGATAAATATATTTATATATATGCAAATACTTTGTCATTTATCCCATCCATCAAGTCCCAAAAAGAACAGTTACAATTGATTAGCATATGCTACTAGGGAACAGACTGTATTGCATGTTGAGTACAAATTGTCATAAAGTCTGTAATAAGTGACTTCTAATCCTAAAAGAACAACACATTATTCAGGATCTTGTGATATTTTGCCTTTCAGGCAGCACATGAACTCCAGCACATACTGGGGTTATATGAACCTTAATATGAAAACATAAACTATAGAAAACACAAGGGAACATGTGCCCTACCTATTACACCTCTCTGCTGTCAAGAAGGTTTTTTTTGCAGCCATATGTAATGAAAAGCTTGACCTTGATCATCTGCTCAGAAGTGCTGTAAGCCCAGATAAAGAGAAGATCAAATGCAAGAGCAAGGATTTACTTCCCTGCCGCCTTCCACTAAAGCTTCATGGGCCTACCGCCATTATCCAGGCAAATGTATACACACGCGCGCGCGCACACACACACACACAGATATGGGGACATTTTTTTGGACAGGCAGCTGTATTTTAGATGCCAGTGGTTCAGGGTTTAGTGTCTTGTCTAGGGACACTTCAACATATGACTAGGAATCGGGAGAACCAGGAGTTGAAAGAACAAATGACTGCCCTACCAACTGATCTTTTGTTGCCCCTGACTGATATCAGTTTATTTGACAAAAATGGAATATGATAACTAAAATAAATATAATTTAACCTTTCATTTTCATTCCAACAGGATACCAAGAGGCATCATAGTTGACTACTGCTAAATATGAAAAAGATAAATGCACCGACTAACGTTTATTGATGACTGGGACGAAAATAGCAGTTACTAAACTGGTACAGTATAAATATTGATAAAGTATCAAGGTACCCATATCTATACACACAATAGTAAATGTGCCTCTGCAGTGTTTTTGGCCATACTCCAGAACATAATAGATCACTCTATCTATCATTTATCACAATAAAACTCTTAGGTTGAGACAATGTGATTTTTCCTGTACTGCTCCAACAGGTGGAGCTAGTGCTGCACTGCAGAGCACCGCTGAGGTATTTCCCAGATGGTCAATGTGATGATATGAGGAGCGGTTTTGTCTGCCACTCTGGAATTGAGATTTTTACATGACAGAGTGAGTTTGCTGTAGTTGCTGTGTATTACTTGTGCTACTATATAGTCAGGATGTCATTCTTGTCATTTTTTAACTTAAATGCCATTGTCACGCATTTTTCCCATGTAATACTTTCCTTTTTATTCCTTGTACTTGCTTCCTTTAATCCATATTACCACCGTGTTTAACGGTGTGCATCAAGGCAAAGCACTGCTATATCTCCAGCTTTAAGCTCATTACTGTGATAATAGATATGCTCTACTAATGTGTAAATATTTTGTTTGAAGCTGCAGCACAAATTAGTTGTATGTTTAAAATGGTGTAAAATACAACATTTAGCTGAACATAGTGACAGTAAACTCTAAAGTATATTCACAGAGTGTAACTTTTCTGCTAATGGAAATGAAATGATGGCAAATTAGCAGTGTTCAGCTTGCTTTGTCTATTATGCAAAAATATGTCTGCAGATTTGAATGATTTGTTTTCATGATGACATTTATGTTTTGTTTTTTTACATTGTGCACTGACTAATTTGGCAGCATTAGAGACAGCGCACAAACACACATTCTCACAAAACTGTACTGTTTGTTTGTAAGTGCACTTTGGTTTAAATTCATGTACATTACATACACAGATGCACTTTCATAAAATCTGGTTGTGATCTCTACATTTCTGATTACACATCTTCACACATATCAGACACACTCATAAGTGATCCTGTTTACACACAAAATGTAATAGAAGTCATTACAGACATCTTAAACTTCTCATAATTTATCCTGTTGTCCCTTAAAAAATAACTTTACAAACTCACTGAGGTGTACAATATCTAATAGGCAAAAGACATTCAATATGTAACATTTAAAGGAGGTTTGTGAAATGCTTTGGAAAACTCTCAGGTTTTGTGTATAGTTTCATGGTGAGCTTGTGCAAGATAAGCCATCATTATAGGTGTGCACATTGTGAGTGCTGTTTAGTCCTCGTGGTGTGTTAATGAAAAACATCCTCTACAAAAAGGAGAACTGACTGTGAAAATAGCTGAAAGAAAAATCTATGACGGTTTGGTTTGATTTGATTTGCTTGCGCTATGCATATTTTTACGTATGAAAACAAAAAAAGCTGAAGAAGGCTTGTGACAATCCCACAAAGACTGACTTTGGTGATTTTCCCTACACATTAGCGCTGTTATCTGATGCAAAATGTGACATGCTTTGTTTTGCAATTGACACGTTTTGCTGCACATTGAGAGAACAAAACCTCCAGAATCTGATTGAAAAGATTGTTTTCCGTACTTTTCAATTACCTCTTGCTTGACGCAGAAGCCCATCACCTACACAATGTGCCAATTCAATGATGGAGAGAAAAAGATGCAGCCTGTAGACACAAAATAATAAATGGATTTCTTCAAAGATTTATGATATTCCAAGGCATTTGACTGAAATGCAGTTTAAATATACATCCAAACTTATGGATGACTGACTTTCCAAAGTGGTTGTTGTCCTTATGTTTGCATAAGCAAGCAATGGCACTAATGATAAAAGTTTAACCCAGTTTCTTAAACGAGTTCAAAAGCAAAACTCCCTGTTGTACTTACCCCGCTTGCAAGTACCATATCACTAATTAATGCTAAAGTTCATTGGAGGCAGAACGACTCTCAGTTGGTCTATTTTGCATGTATGACCTCGATGAGAAACAGATACTAAATGCGTCCTTGCAGTGAAGGAATATAGTTTGCAGGAACTACTGATGTTAGCCATTGATATGCACAGCAGTGTTAGTTTTCTCTTTTTGTGTCTTCCCACACTAGAGACCTCGACTTCTGCTTTTAAAATGAACCACCTACCTCAATCAATGAGTTAATTAACATATTCTAGTCTTGCTCCGAGGAGTGTTGACAAAACTTAGCACCAATCTTCAGCTGTAGTTAGTTACCCTCTGGAATAAAGTGAGTTCCCAAGGTTGTACTAATCGGACAGCAGATTCAAATTATATTCTGTCCAAAGGGCTTTATGGAAGCAACAGCAGAGACAGTTCACTATCAATGAACATTTAAAGACAGCAAAGACGCTGCTTTTACACCGTTATGCTCCTGTCAAAAATTTGCAATAGAACATGTTCTCTCATACTAGCTTGAGTGTGGTGCAGAATTATTCTCTTTTCAGTGTTGCTTGTAGAAATTGTTACATTATATTTTATTTGCAGTAGAGAAGTCAAGGGAATCAGTTACCAATCATGCTTTGAAATGCCTCTTAGCCTCTGCTTATTTCTTGCCAACACCAGAATTTTGCTGCCCCGTGTCAGACTGAATTGCTCTTTTCTCTTAATAACCTCGCTGACAAGTTATTTCTCTTCCTCTCACTCTCTTTTATCTTTTGTGCTCACTATTCCTCTGTCACTAATGCCTATCCTTTAGAAGGGTTTCCTTTGCATCATCTGACAACTTCTTCAGCGTTCAAGAGTAAAAGGCATATATGGGAGAATCATAGGCTTACACTTACCCTGACAAGCATAGAGATGAAATATTTAACAGCTGAAATGTCCTAATTTCTGAGGGTTTTTCTGAGTCTAAGGGAAAGTAAATGTTAGGGTAAGGGTCTTTGAGTTAGATGTCGAGTATTTGTAGTGTTTATTCTACAATTTTTAGATTTTTCTTTTTTTTAAATCATTGCTTGTTTGTGTTTAGTTCTCATCTTGCAGAGAAATGAGTCTTCGACTTTGTGTGTTGAGTCTGCAAATCTTTGGTAAAAAGTTAATGGATACATCAAGCTTGAAAGGCTGTTGTGTATTTCTCTTTCTAATTATTGTGTGCTGAATCGTTGTGTGACTTATATGGGTATAAGTTATAGGTTGAAGAAGAAAATTCTCAAGAAGAAAGCACTGGAATATATGCAAAATCATGTCTATTCATCCATTCATCCATTATGTTAACCGCTTGTCCTCGCAAGGGTCACGGGAGTGCTGTGTCATGTCTAAATAATTGAATACAATACATGTTATCCTTTAGTCCTGAAAATAAGTGGGTGGTGTAAAGGTCCTCTATGTCCATTCACCTTGAAGAAGTGCTCTCTGAAAGTGAAACTATCAACATTACAGTATATGTTAATTTATGACTGTGTATTGACGAGTTACAATGTAGCTTCACACACTGTAGCATCTCCTTAAACAGATGATGGGTGAATTAGAAGTTAACTATATTTAACTCCAGTTCTATTAAAATGTGTGCAGCATCATTACAAAGTAAATAAATGAGTGTAACCTGAAAATACACCAATCAAAGCCACCACAACATGAAATTAACCTGATGGTAATAATTGAAGTAGACATGATCAGTATGGGTACTCTGACCGGTCTGCAGCCACAAAGCCCCTTAAGCACTATGCTGTGGTAACAGTGTATTTTCACCCTTGTCAATCATGGTCAGCATTTTTCTTTTTAATGTTGTCCATCACAACTTTTAGACTAGGTTGATTTAATGTTATGACTGATCAGCATATAATTAAAGGTAGGTAGCAACTTTAGTGCCACACTGAACTGAAAAGGAAACCTCCAAAAGTTATAGAAGGAAATATTTTCAAAGTGATTACCAACTATCTGTAACTTCATTTTTACATTTTCAAATATGAAAAATTGATTAAATATGAAATCTTTATTAAAATAGCTGAATGAGTGTGGCAGAACTGTGGAGAATTTGTGAGTAGCTTAAGATTTTAAAAATGTGTTGAGTGATGTTGAGTTTTCATGTTAACAGGTGTGTAGAGAGAGGTGAAAGCTCTGGGCCACATCTTAAAAATGCCAAGGCTGAAACACTGAGTAAATAGAAGAATAGAACTTGTGTTCACTGTAATGCCATCCAAAGCCAGAGGCCTTGAACAAATACCTTACCTTTATAAAACTTTTAGTCTTCTGTTACTGTTGAGATTGTGCCAGATAGGTGTTCATGTAACATACTTTTTTAGACCATAGTTTGAAGGTGTAGAACATGTACCTTATACCGCATAACAATTAAATAATAAATATAACATAATCAAATAAAATGTTACATAAAATAACATTAAAATTGCTAACAAGCTGAATTAAAGGCACAACACCAGCTTCTCAGTGAAAGAATACTGTATGACTGAGAATCTTCACAGACAAGTCGAATAAGCTCCTACCAAGGATTTATTGGTTGTTAAAAACAACGCAGTAATCTCAGCAGCACCTAAGTGAGAGTCAGCAACTTGTTTGCTTTGCATCAGACATCTCCTCTCCTTTTTTAATATCCATAGACTCATCCACAGTCTCAGTTCAGCCTCAGGTTCAAGAGTCACTGATCCAGCCAGAGTTTTACACTGATTCAACTCATAGTTTCTGTGATCTTTTGTCTCATGTTGGAGCAGGGAACTGGGGAAGGTAGGTTTCCCACTTTGATGACCCTTGTTTGAAAGTGGCCTGAAATGCATCGCTATCTATCCATACTAGCCGGGTGATAGTGACAATCAGTCTCCTCTTTCTTTCCTCCACCACACCCAACCTTTCTCATCATTTCACATTACACCTCCTCTGCCTACCCCATCTGTCAGAGCACACTTTCTAGATGTGCAGAGACAAGCCTAGCACAAATCAGAGATGTAGTTTAAGTATTCAAGTCAAAGAGATCAGAAGAGGAGGGAATACATACATGGGGTATGGGCATCCACACAACAGGTGGGTATTGGGCTATATGATGTGTTTATGTGTATATTCAGTGACATGCAAAGTACAACTATGACAATGCAGCAATGTTTGGCTTACAGTGATGTTACTCAGCCTTTCAGCCAGCTGAAAGCTTGATTAAATGTTTGAAAAGGCAAAGTTACTGGCTAGCTAGCTAAGACTGATTATGAAAGATGTTTGAAAATAGTTGCAGGTCTATTAACTGCATTAGAGACAGAGTCTACATTATATCAAATCACTCAAAGCACTCAGGAAATGAAGCAAATGAAGCATAATCTTTTTTCTACTGAGAATGCAATTAGTAAGCATAAATGTGTAGGCAGGGGTAATAGGCACTCTTGGATAGCAAAAGCACAGCTGTGGGTGTCGACTAGAAGTTCCAGGATGATAACATATCCATTAAAATGCTTTTAATGTCTGACTAACTTTAAATGCTCAGGTCAGCCAATCACAGACGCCCATTTTAACATCTGACTGAATCTCTGTTGTGTGTTGGATGATGGCAGAAAGGTATATTAGATCATATTGTCATGACTGAGGTCAGCAGCTCACTTGTACAACTACTCGGCCACATGCTCATGCAAAATGGCTGCCTTTGTGTGTGTTATCAAGGCAGGAGGTGATTATATTTCATCTGTGTATGACACCATATACTGTATGTTTAATGGTGTGACTTCACAGTAAACATCAATGGGATTTAGTATAGTCTAAATTTTAATGTTTGGCATGGGTCACCAATGCAAGCTTTTAACAGTGGACCTGACAGGCAGGATGGACTGGAGTCCTTTCTTAAGTGAAGTGCCCAGACAGAGGAGCCAGGCTGGGCCCTGGCTGATTGTCCGTGACCTGAGGAATAACACAGTGTCACGGTGTCTGCTATGTCTTGCTCATGACTCAGCTGGGAGCAAGAGTTAGTTTCCACTCCTGATTATTATGCATCCCACCAACAACCCCAGCACCCTCTAAGTTCTGTGAGAAGCATATACTTAATGAGGCATGCAAGGTAATTAGCAGCGACAGATGCATCAATGTACATCTCCTATCCTTTTCTCTTCTCTTGTCTTTATTACGGAATATCATTTCATTCCATCTCCCTTTTCTTACCCGCTATTGTTCACACCAGATAGATACAGTCTAGTTTTGTCGAAAGGACAGTAGCTACTTTCCGTGCAAGCAGTGAACCTATAAACAAAACTGATACTGCAGATAAAGACACAGACAGCCAGAAAGTCATTCTATGAAACAGGGACATGAATGATGGACAGGTCCTGCACTTACAACAAATGATTATCTGCAAAATGCAACCATTTTTCCAGGCCCCACAAGGGACTTAGTCAAGGTGAATGCCAAGACATGATGAAACTTGAAGCAATCTGACCCCCAGCATGTGAAAATGTGAATTCTGTCTTCCATTTGATCAATGTTAACACACACAGTTGGCTGTTTAGTGCAAAACAAGTCTGTTGTTCATTGGTATGAGTGGGTGAAAGATGGGATTCTGTGACTTGCTCAGGTTCAATCAGAATACATAACTTTTCACCTTGTGGCATAAAGCATGTTAGTTCTGCATTGCTCTCCTTCAGCTGGTAAAGTTCACTTCCCAAAACTTGCCACTCATCCTGATGAGCTGTCTAAGCTGAAATGGCATGTTGCCTGAGGCTGAGGTAACTCGTGAATATAAAGCCGCTGGGTGCAGAAGTAAGAGATTACAGGTATGGTATAAAAAAGAAAGGAATGTCATGCTTACCTGTATCTTCCTTTTTATCTGTTTTGTCTGTGATATATTTAGCTACATGCTTCTTTCATTTTTTACTGCCATCGACTAAACCTTAATGTTCAAAAAATGTTTTTCAGACAAAACACAGAAAGGCATGCCTTCAAAATGAAGATAACCTCCCTGAAATTACATTTATGGGTGTTTTTTTTTTCTGACAGCAACAATTTATTTTGTACTCTACAGTTCACTACACAGCTGTGCTGCTTTTTTTTTTCATTTTTAAGGTGTACCGGGTTTTCATTAAAGATGTCTCAAGGCAGCAGGAACTGGCAGGGGTGAATGTGGATAAAAACATCCTTTGCACATGGATGCTTTTCACTCCTGTGCTCAGACACTGTAACAAGAGACACAGTCTAAACCAAAGAGCTGGTTAGTCACGCGGATGGATGGGCAGAGGTTGATGGAGGTGTGGGATGGACTTTAAGGTATGAAGGTGGTGAAAGACGCAGGAAGTCAAAACTGGCTTAAAGCTGTGATCCAAAGTAAGCCGATGGACTGGACTTGTACAGTGCTCATTCTCGCTTCCATCTAACAATCCAGCTATCGATTTTGTGTTTCCTAATGAGTTCTTTTCAGCCGCTTGGGATTTCTGTCTGGCTATCTTCCATTTACTGTCTTGATTAGAGTGTGGTTCTGTTTTCTTTTAAATCTTCAACATTAACTTCTCTAGTAAAGTTACTTGCTTGTTAGCTAATATATAACAATTTGTCTGTCATGCAGGATTTTGTTTTGGAGAGAAAAAGTCATGAACGGCTAGATTACGTGTAATTTCTTAATTGTTTATTCACATTTTTTTCTGTAATATAATCAAAACTCTAAAAATAGATACAAAAATAAATAACATAACTTTTCACATCTTCAAACTCTGTTGTTATAGTTATAGTTTCCTTTTTATCTGCACATCTCATGAAAATAACAAATAAATAATATATTAGACTGTAGAATCACAAACCCATCCTGGTACAGTACTTAATTAAGTTACTGAATGTATCAGTTGTATATTAATCCATGGCCACATATAGCACAGTTTATTCTCTATTTTTTAAGATGAGAATTTAAATTTGTTCCCTGTTTCTTAAAATGTATGTCTTTAGTAGGAACATGTTCCACAGACTGAGCAGGAAAGTCAGAATGTATTGTGAGAAATAGTTTTCAGTCTTGCTATGTAGATGCACAGCAAACATTTAAAGGGCCTGTTGTCCAATTGTAATTTCTTGCAACATGTGCTAATATCTACTATATGAAACCATGTATACCTTTGGTTAGATATACAGTAGATGTATGAAACCCTTTCTTCCTAAAATTCTGTTTCTGTACAGCTAAACTGCCACCACAAAATGATTTTTGGAGGAAACTTTATTGAAATTGGATTAAGTTTTCTATTAATATAATGATAATATGCTGATAATTAACTGAAAAGTGTAGATAGGATATTACACATTTTAGTAATCTTTTTTCTAGACAATGTAGGCCCTTTTAATTACTGCCAAAATATCCAAACTTGCACACAGCATACAGTTTGTCAGTTTGGACGACTATGGCATTAATAGAATTTTTTATTGGTACATTTAGGCACTCACAACACTTAAGGATAAAAAAGGCTTTCATCTGGCATAGTAGAGACATACTTAACAGTGAATTCAGAAATGCTTATTTATTTAACAAAACCACAATCTTTCCTCAGCCTTAAAGTGCTTTTGGTTCACAAACCTAACCACACACAGGATGCTGAGGTCAAAGTCAGGTCTGTGGTGAGAGAGTTGACTTTTTATGTCCACCACATTCATTCAAAAAATACTGTATGTTGCATAGGCAACATTGGTTAATAATTTTATGTCTCAAGCTTCATTGTAACATTTCCATGACGTAGAACTGATTAATGCAGCCCATTCACTTGGGACACATCAATTCACAAAGGATTTGGTACATGTCAGAGATAGAGAGCTAGCATCGAGCCAGTATATTCCTCTGGGAGAAAAACATAAAAGTAGTTTCTTCTGCACTATTTATCCATTCAGCAGTGGTTGTGGTTTGATTTCTTGGCTTGCCGGCTTACTCCTGGCAACAAGGTGAATATCTTGGATTATATACACCCTTTCTTTTATCTGTCTGTCTTGCTTCATAGCAGTTGCCAAGGGTTACGGCAGTGGTCAGAGATCCATTTCTCATGTTTTACACAGAGAGTAGGTCAGGAAATCCCCTTTGTGCACCCACGTTTTGGAGATGGGTGAGTCATCCATCCAACTATCCATACACATGCATGCAGGTACATCCACCAGAAAACCCATCTTTACACTTTCATGTCATCAAACTGCCATTTTCTCTGTGCCATTCCAGTGCAGCACTGACACTCTTTGCTCCCTTGACTCACTGCCTCTGAAACACAGCACCATGTGGCATCTTATGACATCTTCAGTGCCTCCAGTTTGTGTCAGCATGGCGGACAACATGAGTCAATGAACAAGCCCTGACCACTGAACTGTAAAATCTATGGGAACTCCAGTGGGAACAGCAGTGAGGGACATGAGTAAGAGTACAGGGATAAACCAACAAACCAGATCAAAAAGCAATACCTGATATTTTGATACTTCTGAAAGATTCTGCATTACGTTTATGTAACTGAGACGAGAGAGGTGGTTAAAAGTACTATTCAAATAGGCACTATCATTGCATTTTCTATAACTTATGCAGAATTTGTGTTAATTGTAAAAAAGTGATAATTGGATTTTACACACCAAAATCCAAGACACATCAAAACCCAAGTCTTGTTTTTAACTAAAACATATGGACTAAATCAACAACAAAATTACATATTTTTTACACTGTAGCTCTGTTTTTTTTATAGTCTAACAGTTGTGTGGAGGTTGGAGAGTTTATTAGTGTGATAATAAAGCTCTATTTTATCCTCAGGATTACCTTCTTTTAATTTGTTTTAATATACGTCAAATATGTTGAATTCATCATTTTTTTATTTCAGCATTATTATTATTATAATAATATTTTTAAAATCAATATTCTATACATTAACATTTACAGTGCTGTGAAAAAGTGAAAGTAAAAAATACAGTTTTTAGATGATGATTTCATTTATTAAGGGAAAAAAAGCTGTCCAAACCTGCCTTGCCACCTAAATCTAATAACTGGTTGTGCCACCCTTGGCGGCAAAAACTGCAATCAAGTGTTTACAATAACTGGTAATGAGTCTGTCACATTGCTGTGGAGGAATTTTGGATCACTCTTGCAGAATTGTAATATTTCAGCCACATTGGAGGGTTTTCAAGCATGAACAACCTGTTTAAGATCATGCCAAAGCATCTCAATTGGATTTAAGTCCAGAATTAAGGTCACACACTGGTTGACATTCTCCTTCAGGATTTTCTGGTAAAGCTCAGAATTTGTGGTTCCTTCAGTCATGGTCAGTCATCCAGGTCCTCAAGCTGCAAAGCAGCACTAAATCATCACACTACTACCAGCATGTTTGACTGTTGTTATGATGTTATTTTTTATGAAATGCTGTGTTATTTTTACACTACATGTAATGGGATGCACACCTGACAGTGGATGGGTGGGACTTCAGATGGAGAATTACTTTTTCACATAGGTCTAGGCAGGTTTGGACAGCTTTTTTCCCTTAATAAATTAAATCATAATTTAAAAACTGCATCTTGTATTTACTTGAGTTATCTTTGTGTAAAATAATAATAACGTGTTTGAAGATTTGAGTCATTTCAATCATGTGTGACAAATATGTAAAAAAAAAAATTAGGACGGGGGTAAATACTTTTTCATAGCACTGTGTAATAGCAAGGATATCCCAACGCTGTTTTATTCAGACTAGATTTACTTCTTTTACTTTGAAGACACTGTTCATTTTGTCTCTATTTGCAATATGTCAGCGTTAATCTATTATTCTTAAAGTTTGTCTTGCAGTTTCTAATGAACCTTGTTTCTGATCAATTGATCTTGGTAACTGCAGTAAAAAAAGAAATGAAAGCCCACTACGTGGCTATTTACTGTATAAAGAGAAGCCTGACACACATGATCACAAACAAGGACATATGCACACAGACACACATTCTCAAATGTCAAAGGGGCAATGAGCTACTTATTAGAGAATATGCTCCAGAGAGAAGCCTTGCTTTAATTAATTTTGTGCCTGCCAGTGACAAGCAGAGGCGAGGGAACATGGTCAATTTGGTCTCCATGGAGACATCTTCACTCCAGTTGGAACTAGCTGTCCTGAGTTTTCTTCTGTAACACCTCAGATTATTTTAATAATTTTCTGTCACAAAACAGAAACATTTATGATACAGTAGTTTATAATGAAAATATTTAAAAATGTTAATAATGATGCTGCAGTCTCAATAATCCCAGTATGACAATAGCTCTAACAACAAATTCAGTCTCATGTGACTCAGATTAGACTGAACACCTAACTGGGAGGCTAACTGGACCATGACTTTTAGACCATAAGCTGAACTACCACCAGAGGCTTGTGTCTGACTAACAAGTCTCTGTAGCCCTTATTAGGTTTGTATTAGCTGAACACACAACAAATAAATACACAATTACATCAAATGCTGGCTGTTCCTCAAGAATTCTCAAGAAGAATTTGATGTGGACACTAAGTATGCAGCAAGAATGGGAGACTAAACAGATGACTAGGCAAGTTTTAGTTCAGTATGCTATGAATTTGTGGCTTGCCACCACAGATATAGAGCATGTAACCAGGTAGGAATTTTCTGAAGAGATCAAAATAGCATAGTTGAAATGCAGTATAGAACATGCTTTTTGATTCAGTACATAGTGTACTTTACTGTACATTTACCTTATTTCCTTTTTATAGTGAAATCTACAGAAATCAAATTAAGAATGAATGTGGTAGGACATAAATGCAGCCTTTTTCAAGACAAGGAACAAAATTAAGTTTATAGGTAAAACTTCAAAATGTTCTAATGTACAATGACAGAACAGGCTTGTTCATCTTCAGTTCATTATACTGTATTTCCTCGAGGCAGCAAAATATAGTTTGGCTCATTAATCAAAGTCAATACATCCTTGGAAGTAAACTTGAGGTTGGTCTAAGGACCAAGGCAAGACAAATTAGGCTTGAAATCGGTAATGAGACAAAACCTTATCGACTATAGCAAACTCATTGCATGCATTTTTTGTGAAAGTGTGATGATATCCTTAGTTCTAAGTTCACTATAAACTTTTTATATTTTTATGGCAATTATACAAGCTGGCTGTGTTGGTTTGGTAAGGTATATCCACTGTATTGTATGTTCTGCCTCAGTCTATACATAGGCTTATTATAAGAAACAAATTTCCTCCACAAGTGTGCAAACTGACATAGTTTATACAGTGTTTTGAAGGAAGGAAAGAAGGAAATGATAGAAAACAAATCTAATAATCACGATAAAGTATCCTGTTTATTTGTGTTTACATATTGTTTTTTGACAGTATTTGACATTTGTATACAAACTGCCGCAGTAGTTTACAGGCATGGTAAATTTACATTTGTTTTGGTAAAATTAATGTTTTGTGGAGTAACTGAAATGCCCCACATTTAGGTTAGTACCTGAACCTATTAGTGTCTATTACCTGTGCCGTAAACGTGTCAGTCTTTAATATTGGCCAATTAGTGATGTTTAAGGTAACAAGTGGGTGGGACTAACCAGAGAGAAAGAGAGATAGGAGGTTGAAAGGAAAATACAAGATAAACGACAAACGTGAATTTTAAGTCCCTAAAACTAAACGGTTGTAACTGTGGTAAAATGAACGCCAGAAAATCTTTATATATATTTATATTGTATCTTCGTGAGAGAAAGTGTGAGCCACATTAAAAGCTGTTTTCTCTCATTAAGTTTACGTAATGTAATTGGCGCTAGGGCCTTAGCCACGTTGTGGACTGCTGCTAGTTAGCGTCGGCTGGTGCTAGCAGGAGGAGAAGAGACTGAGGGAGTATGGTCACTATATTTAAAACTGCAGCATAGAATAATATGTTTATTAGTGTTTGTGGAGGGCTGAATAGTGCTCTTTGGAAGCTGCCACGCTCGCACTCAGGTGGTGCAGTTAAAGTGCTCGGGACCTGCAGGTGTAGGAGTGGGCCTCATGGTCATACACGTGGACACAGTCTCGGGACGTGTTTTTTTTCACCACATTGTTCAGCAACACTGGAAGGAGAGTTTGCAAAACGGTCCCAACGGCATCCTGGAGTTCAAGGAACTGTGAGTACGGAGTACTTTTTGTGTAAACTTTGTAAAGTGCAATCAAACTTAAGTGTTTGCTTCTGATTCTGTACACTTTGGTTCTGTTTGGTTCTGGGCAGTGACCCAGAAACGTTTGTTTCTTCTCTTGTTTTGTTGTTTTGTTTTAGTAGAACGCGGATTAACCTCATTAAAACAACATTGTGGCACTCCTGTGAATAGTGAAGTTTAAGGACTGGAAACAATTGGTTATGACTGATGGCAGCTATACTGCAGACCAAGACTAACACTGTAGGTGCAGGTGTGTGCAGCAGGCCTGTCCACAGCTTAAGAAAAACAAGTCTGGTAGTGAGCCACCCAGTGTTGCCAGATATTAAATGTTGAAGTATCATAAGGCAGCTTAGAATTATCGTATTTTGAGGAAAATTATTGTACACACGCAGTTTGCATTCTGAAGTGGCTCAGACAATCGGTTTCAATAACACAGTATCATAGACTGT
>JAUBNQ010000005.1:11747091-11759577 GCA_032353495.1 Ctenopoma kingsleyae | reverse complement strand
AAATTATTGTACACACGCAGTTTGCATTCTGAAGTGGCTCAGACAATCGGTTTCAATAACACAGTATCATAGACTGTGCATATTATAGTCTATAATGCATTTTTTTTTTTTTTTAACCTACATAGCGGTTGTAAACCCACCTCTGGGCAGAACAGTTCCTCTACCTGTGCGGAATGAAGGATGTATCCCTCCACGCTCAAACCACTCATCATTGTTTACATCGTGCATTGATTGGTTGTTAAGGCACACAAATGTGCATAAACAAACTAAGTGGGTCTGCGCAGGATGAAAAAAAAGATCTGTAGCCTACCTTGTCGTACTAATGAAATAACGTAGCCATAAAATGAAGGGGTCAAATTATCGTACATTATGGGATTATTGGGAATTATTGATCATACATCGTACAGAGGGTAAAATTATTGTACAAATACGATAATTATCGTACGTCTGGCAACACTGGAGCCACCTCACAAGTTCTAACAGTACCTGAATAGAAATTTCAAATCTCCTCAAATGTAGCTAATTACTAATGGATTTGATGAACCTTGAATGGTGCATAAGCGTTGCGTTCTTCACCTACAATTGAAGTGCATCTGTGTGACTTAACGTGTTCACCAAAAAAATAAGTCACCCACCCTTGTAGTGAGTTTGTTTGACTGACTTGAGGTTTCTTATTTTCTAATATTAATATCGCTCAGTCCTAGCAAAGATTAAGAACCATCTGAATTAAGCAACATACTCTATATAAATGAGCTATACTGTTGCAATTTTAAAGATTTATTAAAATTATTGGTTTTGAGTAAGACCTCACCTCTTAAATTGGTGTCCCTGTTATATTGAGTAGGAAGTGGCAGGATGGCAGAGCAGGCAGTAATGGGAATTGAAAGTATTGTTTTGACAAATAATTTTTGCAGTGCTAGTGATGCTCTGCTAAGCAATGTTGACCCCCCAGTGTGATGGCATATGTTAATAAAAAGCGCTGCAGGATGTCCTCTGTATCCTAATCTGCTTGTGTCAAAATGAATTTTGAATGTGCGTGTATGTGTGTATTTCAGTGACTGAGATTTCACATCTCTGTGCTGCAGCATATTTGACAATTGTCCTAATTCTGTGTATGTGTGTGTGTTGCACGACTGTGCGTGCATGCCTATTCCTGTTTATACATGTGGCAAATGTGTGCGTGCATGGGGTATGACAAGCACAGCACCTAATCTACATATCAATTTTCTCATTTAAATGCACCACTTATTGGGTGATAGTGGTGATAATTACCTGTTATGTAGTGAGTAGGGCACAGCCTCCCACTGGGCCTCTGTTTGTCAGCCTGGGTCACTGAATCTGCACAGAGTACAGTGACACACGCTGGGGACTGGTGAGACATGACAGCACAGCACGATTCCCAGCTTTCCTTTACCAGCACTGGTAGAGCAAGGGCCATCATGTAGGAAATGACACGAGGAAAATGTGTCTTAACATCTGGGATATTTTCAGCAGCAACTTAGCAATTTGTGCGAAATAGTAAAATGTCTTCCAGAGCACAATCTGTTGTGTCAAGAAAAGGTTAAAGCATTACAGAAAAGGTCAAGAGATGGTATGAGAGAAAGACAGCTTTTAAAGGTTATGAGAGTACATGATGGAAAACATCCTGTTTATATTTGATTAAACACAGTGAGTCAAGGCTGTTCAATGGCGCAATGAAGGATATCACTGACACTTTGGGATGTCAGGTGTCAGTATGATCAATTGTTTCAAACATTTCATTCACAAGCTCTTAAAACTATAAAAATGACTGTGAAACTGAATATTTCTGTAATTATATCTGGTGTCAAAAATTTCTGGTTCTGATAATTCACAAAAATAGATCAAACTGTGTCTCTGTGAGCACAGTTGAGTCATGCCGTCTGACCAGTAACTATACAGTACGTTGGACTGACTGCTGCACCTCTGCCATTGTTCTGCATGGCTAAATCCTGAAGATGCCACTGAATATTAAAACTGATCCTACTCAACAGCTGTATGTTTTTTGCCACCGGTATGTGACGGTCCAGGATGCACTCTCAGGGCCCACAAATAGGAATGAACAGGTGTCACTTCAATTAGGTTTCCTCTTGTTGGAGCCTAGAGTCGACCAGGAGATGGTGGCTCTTTTATTTAACCTTGGAGCTCCTTTGTTGAAATGCAGTGTCAGTGCCACACTAGGCACCTGCAAATATAAGCGGACAATATCTGACAGTCTACATGATTCTCTGGCTTATAATTACAAGCACCAAGGAATGTGCTCACTTTTCTTCACATACACATGCATCATTATTTTGTCCTCATTATTCTGTCTGTCCAAATATGAGAACATCAGTTTCATGTGTTTGTCTTCACTCAGTTAACACCACAACCATCAAGCCACATCTCAAAGTGGCAGGTTGCTTCTCTTACGTAATTTTCACTTGAAATGAGGTCAGTCCACCTTCAGACAGTATTTTCTGTTATCTGTACATAGATGTCTGGCAGCCCAGAATGAACTGGCATTGGAAATTTCTATTTTGGAAGGCTCTTCTGGCTCAGAGAGGGAGACAAATAGATCAGTTTGCTGTTTTCTTCATGCTGGAAAGATGCCAAAGTGGTAATGTGTATTTCAGAGTATTGACAATCTGTGTATGAATGCTTCTGTAGATTTTCCTCACTTTAAGTTTTATATAGTACGGGTGACTTTTCACACCACAGATTTGACTGACATTTGTATCCAATTATACTAATAATTATCTTTCAGCCTACAGATGTTGGGTCTCACGTGACTCCGGCATCTCCTGACCCGATAAAACAGGCTGCAGGAATCAAAGCTTATAGTTCTGTGTGATCTAGCCTAATTTGATGTGATTAACATGCTGATGTGGTGCTGATATTGTCATTCTAAAACAAACCTCTTCACTAGATTATCCACTTAACAACATTTTGTATAACGCAGTGTGCACAAAATCTGTATAAGTCTAATTGTACCTCTTGGCTCTATCATGGCCATTTGTGGCCAATTGAAACCCATGAAAACTACATTTTAAATGTCCTTATTTACAGTATCAAATAGGGGTGTTCGATATTGACAAAATAGTATATCACGATTTGTTTTGCCATTTTCCCGATAACGATAATTTGACGATATTTTAATAACCCCCAAAAAATTAAGCCTTATGTTCCATCTGTTCGCTCTGTAATAGGATATTTACTGTTGCTAAATAATATTAAAGAAACGGCACATAAAAAATACATAAACTACGCTCTTGGAAAAACAGGTCTTGTTGAATTTATTCAAAACTTGCAAAACCAGTAGTTTGTATATGCTATAAGCCTCAGGTGATCACACCTTCTCTCAGTGTATGAAATGATGTGATGAATGAGACTCGCCAATATCGTCTCCTAATTCCAGCGTAATCTGAGTTAATTCAGAACATTAATTAACATTAATAAGTAATTAAAGTTTAGTTTGTAGCTTCCAGTTGTATGTAGAATGATTTCCTGTTGTTGTTTGTAAAAGGATCCATATGAAACATCTCCACACTGAAACTTCTATGCGCATTTCTGCAGCGGTTGCAACATCGGTAACTTCATTAATTATTCATGATGAGTTAAGATTGGTCAGAACAGTAAATTATATTTTTTAGGGATGTCTGCATATTTACATTTGCTCAATAACTGCAGCAAATGTACAGAAACAGGTTTCATTAATAAGAGCAGTGGTGAAAGTGCACTGAACGGGACGTTTCAGTCCAGAAAGCGAATGCTGGTTTGACTGGTTTGACTTTATATTTTGTATCAATCATTTTTATAAAAATATTTTTGGGTTGTGAAATGAATCATCTGAGTTTCCATTATTTCTTATGGGGAAAATTCGCTTTAATATACTTCGTTTTGGATTATGAGCACTTTTGCAGAACGAATTATGCTTGCAATCCAAGGTAATTTGTTCTTTTGATAAGGTTGTTTTTGACAAATGACTCCGCCGAAGTTTGTTGCTGTGATTGTTTTATTTATTTATTTTTTTGCTGTCACCGCTGCTGGGGATTTGACAGACCTCCAAAGCTTTTTATATTCCTTGTACTGAGTCCAGTGGTTGGTCTGGAGATGGTTTATTGCCAAGTGGGGTTGATAACTTGATAATGCCTGCTGCCTCATTGTCAAATTAAGAATTTCGATATTGAAAACGACATATATCGCACACCCCTAGTATCAAATCATACAATTTTGTTAAAATTGCTCTTATTCTAAACTTAATGCTTGAAATATGTAGTTACCAGATACGAACATGCTTAGTGGGAGTTTTTCTGTTAAGGCACAAAACAGTAATTACGCATAATAATAATAATGCATGGAAACTCATAATAATTGGCATATATTTTGCTGCAATTATGTTTAAAAATTAATTGAGGTAGCATATATAAAAAATCAAGTTGGTTAAAGTGGAAAAATATTTTAATATATCTTAATTTCTAGCATTTTGGCAGGAGGGGGCCTTTTTAGGCCACAAACACGCTGAGTGGGAGTTTTATCTATTTTGTGGCCGGGGGTGTTGAGTTGATTGAAAAGCTGATCTCTATTGTGGCGATTCAAATGCTGGTGTGTTATACAGTTATACAGTCTCAAACTTACTTTAAAGGCCACCATCATTTTGCAATCGCCAGCAATTGACCCTCTTGCCGCACTGACGTGCTCAATGGCAGACTCTGCCAGTCTTTTATTTTGAAAAACCAGAAGATTCTTTTATTTTGAAAAAACGGAAGATTCTGGTCTGCGCTCCATATGTGAACATGCCTGTGATTGTTTTAAAATAACAGACTGTGTCGTGTGAAAACAGAAATAAAATAATTATTTTCTTTTTCTGCGGCCCGGTACCAAATAGCTGTTATTCTGGTACAAAACGAGCATTTGCTAGGAACGTTTTCTGGATGGGCGGGGGAGTGAGCTGTCTGCTGTGAGAGAGCCGAGAAGCGAAACTTGCAGTGAAGTACATGCTGTCTATTTAACGTCACAATATAATCATTTACTATATCGCACGTGGAACAAGTCGAGATACATCAAGTATATTCGATATATCGCCCACCCCTATCTCAGACTGTAGTATTAATAATACAAGAAAACCCAGCTTCACTGAGAATATAGAAAAAAATAAGTTTTGAGGTTGTTTTCCAACAAGTGCACTGTGAAAACGAACTGGCATTTGAAGGGATAAAAATAGAAATGAATTAAATGAATAGATATTTTATACTTATTACAAGAACTGATGTTAGTTAAAAACTTGATGCAGGAAACAACAGCAACAAATCTAAAAACAGTTACAGACTCAGAGGGTTAATGCTGCAGCATGGCATGTGTTGCAGTATAAATCTGTAGGTGGCGCTTAGGTTCCATTGACAAGACCCTGTGTATGCATAAATTATGGCCCATACTATGATGGACTTTGAAACTGAAGTAAGGAAAAGCCCAGTGGTCAGGATTTACTGTGAAGTGTGATTATTACTGTGTGGATTTAGTATTTCTTATGTACTGTATTTTCCTATTAAGACATTAGAAGAAGATGCTACGCTGTGGGCTTAAGAGAGTAATGAAAATTTGGTAGTGTTTAATTTCAGTTCAAATCATCCAATCCTGTCTCCTAAAAAAAATGCACACACACATAGCATCACACAGCTGCCATCATTATAATCCTATATTTATATTTGCCTATACTTTGTCAGACCATGTGGCAGATGTGTCTGTTCCTAGTTTATGGAGATATTAAAATGTAATGTGTTCTGTCCATGAATAGAGCACTACATTTACCAACAGAAAAGAAGACGGAAGGAGTTTGGGAAATGCAGTGGTTTGATGCCAGAAACCTACGTTTGATTCCGGTGTTGTACCTGACATTTTCTCTTAGTTGGGACTTATAGTAAAATACAACTGTTTTGCTGCTGTATGTGCCTAATGACACTAAGACACGACTTGTCAGTAGCCTAGCTATAAAGCCAGAAATCTGTGTTAACATCCATCTGGACAGGGCACTCTCTCCAGCCTACGATTTCTAAAATTAATTATTAAATAATTCAATACTCATACAATACAATAATTCTTCTTTTCTACATGTTGGGAGTGTTCCATTAATTAAAATGCATATTTCTGGGATCTGGTGCAGCTACTGCATATATTATAAACAACTGAAAAACATAATGTAGCTGCAGTGGAAGCTGGCGGCGCTTCCCTTACCTTCTGCTGGGGCTGTAGTCAGTCTCTGTATTCACATCAGCTGTTTTCTTTCTTTTGAGAAAGTACACGCAATCAGATGTAGACCAGGGGAAAGACAAATACATCAACGTCAAAACACTGCACAACACTTTATTAACTAATAAAGTGGGAAAGGTTTAGGAAGACAAGAATAGTTGTGCAACATATTTCAATGCTGTTACATTGGTTATGTATAATCGGCTGGAGCACTACAGTAATATTGATGCAGATTATTGTCTGTGGCATTTTGCCGTGGTAAACTGATAGTAAAGACCAGTAGCTTTCCACTATCATAAACTCAGGGAAAATGGCTATTGTAGAGTTGAATTATGAAAGATAGTAATATATGGTGAAGATGAGAGATAACGCAATGATCTGTTTTCAATAAAGTAACGTGGTCTACAAAGGCAATTGCAATGTATTTTATTTATCTAAACTCATGTTGTTTTCATGTTATTTTGAGCATCTACAGTGCTGTGAAAAAATATTTGCCCCCTTCCTGATTATTATTGTTTACATATTTGTCACACAAATGATTCAGATCATCAAACAAACCTTAACATTACACAAAAATAAAATTGGTAAATACAAATACAGCTTTTTTCGTTAATATATGAAATTATCATTTAAAAACTGAATTTTGTATTTGCTTGGGTTATCTTTTTGTAATATTAAAATTTATTTCATCTTAATAATTTAAGTGTGATAAATATGTACACGAATTTCCAGTCAGTGTCAATGACCTGTCCCACCCATCGCTACTGTATGAAGGGCTGACTGACCAATTACTAGAACAATGGGCAACAACAATCACCTACTGAAGATGTCATGTTGTTGTGTGTCGTGTCAGAATTGAAGGAATAATGGCACTAACTTGAAGTTTAATTGCATACCAGCTAGAGGTGAGCCATATATTATTCACGATAATACTGGTAAATTTTTCTTGCCCGAGGGGAAAAAAATGAATATCATGATATGCTAATTCCATGGCGTAAAGATGTCACACCATTACGCAGCAGATTATGCTCATGTGTGTCATGCAGCGCGAAGTTATTAAAGTTCATTAAAGAAGGTGAATGCAAACATGCCTGGAAGCGGTACTGCCGAAGAATTTATTCCAAAAAAAGCAGCTTTTTTGAAACTTAACAACATAAGGATTATGCACTAAAGTCATATAAACAGATGGTTTCGTTTGCTTAATATCAGCTGTACAGTGGAAAAAAGTTGCGCTGCTCCCGGTGTGTGTTTTGCGCATTGTTCTGCACCGGGGCCGGTGTGTGTGTGTGTTTCAGCTTTTATGCTTTTCTAATCATATTTTACCGACATGTGTCTTTGTGTCTACGCATTGCTGCAGAGCTCCACCATGCATGATACAGAGAGACAGAAATGACGCTGTCATGTAAATAAGATAAATACCATGACACTGTTCAGTTTGTTTAATAAAAGAACAACGTACAGACCTGTTCTATAGGAAAGGGAACCTGAAATGCCTTTTAATGTGATCTGGCGCTGTACAGAAAATAAATAGTATGTTAACATGCTACAACAGTAAATTGTATAATGGTAGGGAAAACACTGAAGTGTTCAAAAGTCTGATGGCTTGTGGGAAAAAGCTATCGCGCAGTCTGGTGCATCAGGCCTGGATGCTGCGATAGTGTCTGCCAGATGGGAGGAGTGTAAACAGTCCATGTGAGGGGTGTGAGGGGTCACACACGATGCAGGAGGCCTTCCTGATCCAGTGCTTGTGGAAGACCTCCTGCAGCGAGGGGAGAGACGCTCCAATGATGTTGCCAGCTGCCCTCACACTCCGTTGAAGTTGTTTCTGATTGGCCAGTCTGTAGTTGCCAAACCATATGGAGATGCAGCTGGTCAGGATGCTCTCTATGGTGCCCCTGTAGAACACGGTGAGGATGGGAGGAGGGAGGTGGGCCCACTTCAGACGCCTCAGTAAGTGGAGGCGCTGCTGGGCCTTCTTGGTGATGTAGGTGGTGTTGGTGGTCCAGGTGAGGTTGTCTGAGATGTGAACTCCCAGGAACTTGGTGTTTTTTACAGCCTCTACCGTGGAGCCGTGGATGCTGAGTTGGATGTGGGTGGAGTGAGTTCTCCTAAAGTTGACGATCATCTCCTTTGTTTTGTCCACATTCAGTGACAGGTTGTTCGCGTCGCACCACACAGCCAGCTACTGAACCTCGTCTCTGTGCGCCAACTCATTGTTGTCCTACCACAGTCATGTCGTCTGCGCACTTGATGATATGGTTCGAGCTGTGTATGTCGTAATCATGGGTCAGCAGTGAGCTACAAGCACAAGCATTTGGACGATCACCTTAGTCTTTCGTTTTAGCTTGTTTAACAACCTCCTTTTTTGACTATCAATAGCAAAATAAAGCCCATACTCTTTCTGCCACTCAGCAACACAGAAATATAATATTTTTGGTAGGTAATGTAGCCTAAAGTGAACATGTTTGCCTCCAGTTATCCTCTGTTTTGCCTCTAGCTAACTATGTGATGTAATCATGATGTAAGCCATAACAGGGTCTGTAAATACTTTTTGTATAACAGTGTAAATTTACTGTCCCCTCAAAATAACTCAAAATACAGCCATTAATGTCTAAAACTCTGGCAACAAAAGTGAGTACACCCCTGTGAAAAATATCCACATTGTGCCCAAAGTTTCAAAATTTTGTATGGCCACCATTATTTTCCAGCACTGCCTTAACTCTCTTAGGCATGGAGTTCACTAGAGCTTCACTGGTTGCCACTGGGATCCTCTTCCATTCCTCCATGACGACATCACGGAACTGGTGGATGTTAGAGACCTTGAGCTCCTTCACCTTCCGTTTGAGGATGCCCCACAGATGCTTAATAGGGTTTAGGTCGGGACATGCTTGGCCAGTCCAGCACCTTTACCCTCAGTTTGTTTAGCAAGGCAGTGAAGACAGAGCACCCTGACAATTTTGAAGAGGCTGAACATCGCCAGGAACATGGCTGTCAAGTCTCCAGTTTTGGCCGGGAAACTATCATATTTTACCCCTCTTTCCCGCCGTCCTCCCCTATGAGTATTTTTCCGTAAATCTCCCATATTATAATCTCATTTTAAAAAATCCTCTGCCTCTCCAAACTGAACTCTGTCAGTAACCTCGCAACAACTGCCACCCAGGCTACTGCAGGTGGCAGTTCTTGCGAGGTTAGTGCCGACAGTGGGAACAAATCCGGAACAACAAAGGAGAGAGATGGATAGATGTGAAGAAGAAGGCATTCCTTCCAAAAAAGTGTTCAAGGATGCAAAGTCTGCAACAAATCTCTATAATAAATCATTAGTGAATGCCAGAGACCCATGTCTCTGAGAACATGAGAAATTAAAAGAAAATGTGTAATGAAAATAAAATGTAAATCACAAATGGTTATTTTAGATTTCTTTATTTATTTTCATCTCGTTTTTATTCATTGATCTATTTTATTATTTTTTATAAGCATTTATTTTAAGTATTTGTGTTCATGAGTTTTATTCATATTTCATATTGCCCTTCCGAAAAAGTTATTAATGAACACTGAGCAATCATGTGATTTTCCTTTACGGGGCAAAGTATCGGTATTGATATCGATATCATATCTATATCGATGAAAAAGTACCCCAAAGTATTGGTATCGTATCGAAAGGAAAAATGTTGGTATCGCCCATCCCTAGTCGTTGTTGGAATACTGCCCTGTAGCCCAGTTTCCGAAGGGAGGGGATCATGCTCTGCTTCAGTATTTCACAGTACATGTTGGCATTAATGGTTCCCTCAATGAACTGAAGCTCCCCAGTGCCGGCAGCACTCATGTAGCCCCAAACCATGACACTCCCACCACCATGCTTGACTGTAGGCAAGACACACTTGTCTTTCTACTCCTCACCTGTTGGCTGCCACACATGCTTGACACCATCTGAACCAAATAATTTCATCTTGGTCTCACCAGACCACAGGACATGGTTCCAATAATCCATGTCCTTAGTCTGCTTATCTTCAGCCAACTGTTTGCAGGCTTTCTTGTGCGTCATCTTTAGAAGAGGCTTCCTTCTGGAACAACAGCCATGCAGACCAATTTGATTCAGTGTGCGTCGTATGGTCTGAGCACTGACAGGCTGACCCCCCCACCCCTTCAACTTCTGCAGCAATGATGGCAGCACTCATACATCTATTTTCAAAAGACTGGATATGACGCTGACCATGTGCACTCAATTGCTTTGGTCGACCATGGCGAGGCCTGTTCTGAGTGGAACCTGTCCTGTTAAACCGCTGTATGGTCTTGGCCACCATGCTGCAGCTCAGTTTTAGGGTGTTGGCAATCTTCTTAAAGCCTAGGCTCTTTATCTAGAGCCACAATTCTTTTTTTCAGATCCTCAGAGTTCTTTGCCATGAGGGACCATGTTGAACTTCCAGTGACCAGTATGAGAGTGTAAGAGTGATAACACCAAATTTAACACACCTGGTCCCCATTCACACCTGAGACCTTATACCACTAACAAGTCACATGACACTGGGGATGGAAAATGGCTAATGGAGGTTTAGACATTAATGGCTGTGTTTTGAGTTATTTTGAGGGGACAGCAAATTTACACGATTATACAAGCTGTAGACTGACTACTTTACATTGCAAGTGTTGTATCAAAGTGTTGTCCCATGAAAAGATATAATAAAATATTTACAAAAATGTGAGGGGTGTACTGACTTTTCTGAGATACTGTATCTGGCTTTTGTTAGAGGATTTGATTTCAGTACTTTATTTTATATTTTGTAAGCCTGGCTACCTCTTTGTTAAAATTTCAAACACACATCCACAGCCACATCATAAACATGTAACAAACAATACAAAAATAGCCATTGCGGCAGTTAATTGTTCTGTTAGATTCAAAGTGTGTGCTTTGATAATTGAAACTTTTTATGAAGAAGTAGAATTTAGCGATTAAAATGGTGGGTTGTAAATGGGGTACTTTTAATTCTGTACTGTGGGTGCTAATACAAAACGTAGTTTTTACCAAGGCAGATCAATGTAGAATAACTTTAGAAATAGATGAGTCTTGAAAATGAAATATGCACGACAAAATAACAAGTAGTTATTGTGTAGTAGTTGTCTAGTATTTGACCGTTTGTACTGACTTCTTTCTCCACTGAAGTTTGTCGCACTGTACTGCAGAGTTTTTGCACAGATACATCCATGTTGAATTTTCTGCCTTCTTTTCTAACCCTCCAATAGCTCTTAATGCATTTTTATAGAATTGCCTTGACTCCTCTGCCAGTATTGAGTTTCCAGCCCTTGGGCTCGATGGGCATTGCTCTCAGATGGCTTACATTCACCTTGCACCTACTGCACTGTAGTGTAAATTAGTGGATACTCATGTCTGATACAGTCCCTTCTTACTGTAGATATTACAATATCTCCCTCACACTCCACATCTTACATTTGAAATATAACAGTGAATTGCCTTGGGGCAACATGTGCTTGTACGTGTGTTTCTTTGCGTAATAGAATGCTCGCCATGGTATTGCTCACCATGTCAATGTGCAAATAAAGTCAAGATCTTGGCCCACGCAGAAATCCAATCAATAATACTGTATTTGATCACGATCCAATTTGCCCACTGTACTTACCTAACAGTAAATACAGCAGCTTTTGGGTTTACTGGATCTTGCTTTACTTGTTTTTTTTGTGTGGGTTATAGAAGAAATGCATCCTTGCTTCTAGTGACATAACTCTTCCATTCTCTCTTGCTGGCCTATAGAACTGCTTGTCAACAAGTCTACAAAGCAAACTCATTTCTGAAAGGTCAGTGAGGTACAAAATGTTCCGAAAGGTAACAAGACAAAGGCAATCCATAACTTAATACTTCATCAAAGCAACTCAGAAAACTTTACTGACTTTAAAGTTTTGTGAAAACATATGTTCATATTTCTATTACTGACCTCTGTGACCACAGTGAAAAGAAATCCAGATCTACATGGCACCATATGTTTGACATTATGGTGTTTGTTTGTTTTTTTTTTTTTTTTAAAGATTGTTTATGGGAAGATATTTTGACCTGGTATTTTTCCCACACATTGCCTTATTGCGGTCATCCACAAGCTGCTTTCTCAAACTTACAGTTTTTGCTGAAATTACTTATGAATAATAATAATAATAATAATAATAATAATAATAATAATAATAATAATAATAATAACAATAACAATAACAATAATAATAATAATAATAATAATAATT
>JAUBNQ010000005.1:11725760-11746991 GCA_032353495.1 Ctenopoma kingsleyae | reverse complement strand
TATAATGGTTCACCTAGAAACAAAACTTTTGCCATCTACACACACACATTCAGTCACTAGGAGGTTAAGCAGTTCTATATGATGTCAGATGTTATCCAAAACAAAATACCAAGACTGATAATTTGCAGCTCTAAAAATATTAAAGTGATGATTTTTCAAGCCTTAACTAGTAACTCTAAACTACAATAGAGAAACATTGACGTATTTACCATACGTCATGTCTCTTATTGCTATGCTGATGATGTCCAATTGTATTTATGTTAAACCTTGTGAACTTTCAAACCTGTCCATTATATAATATACATTATTGTCTTAATGAAATCAGTGCCAGGATGTTAAATCGTAACAAAACTGTTCTGGTCTTTGCACCAAATTAGTCTTTTGATAGTTTTCCATAAGCCTTAGGTTCCTTGGCTTCAAACTCAGTGTTGGCTGCCAGAAACCTCTGGGTCATTTTTAATTCCCAGTTAAACCTTAAGGAACATCTTAAGTCAGTTACTCACTCTTGCTATTTTCATTTGAGAAACACTGCCAAACAGCTTGAACAAATCTACTACTGTTTTATCGGTATGTCTGAAATATGCATTTTATTCCTGTTTCAACCAAGATGTCACAGTAATTCCATTACATGTTAACTGACTCTTGAGTTCTCTCATGTCACCCCAGTGCTGGCTTCTCTACATTAGCTGCATGTTAAATTTAGGATTGATTTTAACACCTTTTATAAACATCGGTTTACTTTCAATGTACTACACAGTTTCACTTTGTGACAGCAGAGAGCTACTGATAGAGGTCCACTAGGACTCTCAGGCTTCTGCACAAGGTTCAAGACCCCTTCTGACCAAACTTGTCCTGGCAGTTTAGAACAGCAAAGAGTATTTCCAAAACCACAACCTTAAAACCTATTTATTGCGAAAGGAATTTTATTCAAGTCTATGCATTGATTTGATCCTATTCATTAGCAAAATCTTTTGGTTCTATTTCTGCATTTCATCATGCCTCTTTGCTGGTACTAGCCAGAGCTGAAGGCATTTTCAAGTTGTCTGTATGTCCATCTGTATGGCCACCCAATCTTTGTGAACGCCATATTTAAGGAATGGGATTTCTTGATGAACCGTTTAGATTTTGGTGGCTAAATCTCAAGATCCCAGTTGCCTCATGTTGTGAATGTGATATCTCACCTAGAGTTTCTCATTTGAATATGCACTGTCCATGTTTCCCTTTTTCAACTCAAATGATCTATTTCCTTCTCTTCATTGCTTCCCAACTACACATGGCAATTTAAAATAATTGGATTTTTTTGAAAATTAAAAATAAATTAGTTATGTTGTAAGTAACATGTGGGACACAGTGATACACCACCCTAAACTATAGGTATTTCTTTTACTTTTTGAATAAGATCGATGTTTCAGATAAATGATCAAATGTTAACTAAGTAAGCAATAATTAAGTGAAGTCATTTAAGGCACTTGAAAGATTTTTGACTGACTTTCACATCAGCTTCCTTTCATCCATGGAGCTATAATTATTATCACAGGTGGAAGTGTTCTTCAATCACCTAATCCTGTACCTTGATTACGCCTGACATTTTATTCCTGAGTGTCAAATTTTCTCCATATTTGTGGATGAGTTCATAATCTTCATTATGCAAATAAGACTGCTAACATTTTTGAGACTCTAGACATTTACAACAAATGTCTAATTCTTTGTAAAAGCATATAATCTATTATTACTGTTGTAACAAGGTTGTACAGTGCAAGTTTTTGATTATTCCTATGTGAGTTAAATTAACTACATATGCTGTTACTGAGAATTTTACATTGCTCAAACCAATGTACAGAAAATGAACCTTCACTGAACATGCACTGACTGTGATGACAGAAAAATGTAGTCATACCTTTTGAACACAGGGGGGCAGTATGGAATTGTAATCTCTGAGACAAGAAGCATCCTCACATAAATGAGCAGAGTTCAGGATTTTCTAAACAAAATATCTGCAAGTCTTGTGTGTTTGATATGTGATCTTAAATGCTTGATCTCTGTCGTAGTCTCCAATTTGCCGTTTTCACATGATACCTGATGTCTTTTTACACTGTTTAAACTGCTTTGCTACAAGCATAGACCATCTTCAAAGAAAGCTGTGAAAAAAAAAAATACAGACATATAATAAAATAAAAACTCACTGGTATTTTGCACTATGAATCTTTGGATTTTGCTTTATGTGCCTAATTAGTAACTTGAGCCCTGTTGTCAGTGAGGTTGTTTAGTAATGTGAATGGTTTACATGTGACTGACCAAGAGGCACTTAGAGGGAATGTTCTGCTCATTAGAGAAGTGACGTATTGTTTTCTGTCCTTTTTCCATCCCTTCCTTGACTTCAGGCTTGGTCACAACCCCTGGGTCTAACCCCCACTTTCCATAATGGCGTGAATAACTCAATAACTCCCATCCATGACACAATTAAGGAATTATTACACCCTCTGCTGGCCCTTACACTCCAGGGTGAATTGTGGGGGTAGAAGGGGCCTGGCCTGACCCCCATTGCTACTGTGAAGCCTTGGCTACTCGTATCCCTGACCCATTTTACACTCCCCATGTGCCCAGCTTCTACACAGACACACAAACTGTCTCTCTGACACACTCATAGCATGTGCACACACACTTACGCCCCCTCTGTCATTCCTATCCAGCAGGCAGGAACATGGCATCGTGAGTCACGTCAGCACTAGCAGCTGTGTTATGGGCGTCATGTGGGGCAATCATTCGGCCAAACGGTGGGGTAGAGTGAGCATAGAAGAGTTAAAGGGTGGTGTGTGTGGGTACCTCTCCTCTACCCTTCTCATGTCTCTGCATGAAGGAAGCCATCTGCCTACTGCCACTCATCTAAGACTGCAAGAGCTTCAGTGACACTTTGCATTTCTAACTTGTCCGTCACCCACCCACCTCTTCCCAAACGCAGAAGAAGAAAACCGAGTTGACGAGAACAACTGCTGACCATGTTTGGCTTTTTTGCTTTTCTGCTACCTTCAAGTTTTAGTTCCCTGCCTCTGTTCTGTAACTTTGCAGCAATTGTTCTTATCATCTTCACCAACAGTGTGTCCTTCACCTTGGACACACTGCTGGATAATGTTGTTGTTTGGGTTCTGGCATTGTTACGTCAATTTATTTAGTTTATTTCTAACACAAACACTTGGCAGTACTTTCTTGGTGTCTAAAAAAGAGGCTTTGTATATAATTCAAGTCGGAGTTTAATTCATCAGCCAGAGCATCTTCCACTGAATGTGATATTTGTTATGAAGTGTGTATCAATTGTAAAAGTGATGAGACCATGAGAATTTGTTAGCTCAAAGAAGAAAAGAAGTACTCTATATTCAACCATGGGAGTTGAGTCAATATTTGTTGAAACTGATCAACAGCAAAATTAAAACTCATCCCTTTATTTTTTTATCACTGAAGTGACTCCAGCCCTCTCATGATAGTATTAAAGACCGTGGTCTTGTTTTTCCTGTATAGTAGCTCTGGGAAGGAAATCATTTATTTTGGTGGATTAACTGAAGTAAAGTTCTTCAGTCTTTCATCAAACTGCAATAAATGATATTACATTGTAAATTAACAGTAGAGTAATTAAACAGATAAGCTTGGGTTTCGTCCAAGTCTCCAGCTGCTGAAACACCTGCTGCTGTTCTACTATAAGAAACTCTCTGTGTCCAATGTGCCAATATTCATATGTACAACATTCTATTGGTTTCAGTTTAAAGGGACAAATCTAAGAAACTGTGATAGAGGAGAGGTTTGCACTCCAAATGCCACATCTGTGGGCTGATCCATTTGAATGCACTCCAAATAAAAAGCAATTTAAGAGCCCCAGCCATTAGAAAAAGCCCTCACTGAAGAGCAAACAAAACCCTAATTAGGAAAATGATGATTGCTCAGTGCATGTGCTCATTTGGCTTTACAATTGGCCAAGGGTCTTTTCTTATACTGACCTCTGGCAATTTATATACTTCAGCCTGTCTACATTTGCAAAATGTCATCATACTAGAGATTGAGTTAAAGGCACGTCTCTGTAAAGAAGATACATCGATCACATCATTACTGGTGGAAGATTAACTGGTTGACATTTCTCGCCAATAAAGTGGCACAATAGGACCTGCTCCAGATGATTCTCTGTCAACAAGCCCTGTCAAACACACAGTGCATGATGGAGAATATTATTAAGTCAACTGTCATGCATCTGATTTTATTCCAAAAGAACTCAGTTGTATGTTGACTATGTTTGACTTTTGTTCATGCTGAAATGTCAAGAATGCTGCATAGTTATGTTGCTGAGAATGTCCTTTCTATCAGTTTGACCATAATTAAAAAATAAGAGCTCAGACACACACATATTTGTATATGCTGAGGCATGTTTAATAATAAATACTCACAGCTCCATGTGTCACTTGTGCAAATACAACTCGAATAATTAACAGTCTAATATGGAAAGCTAATGTTTGATCAATCCAAACTGCCCGTAGTGAGTCCAGTCAACAGAGGTGGCACAAACAAGAGAAAACCTTAACACTGGGAAAGGTCATGGGATCAATAATTCATTTAAGATGCTCCCTGGGATTGACTCTGCAGTTGCCTTGTAATCAGAAGGGGAGATTTATTTATCTTAACCAACTTTAAATCCACAATCCTACGGTAGAAAAAAAACATGCCACCTCAGTTGATTTTCAGTGCCATCAGAAGCCCAGAAGGTTTTCTGTTTTATTTACCCCCCAGGGGGTGGTACAGAGCAGCTCTTTAATAGCACTTCAACTGTGGACTAAGCAGCTATTTAGGAAACATTGTGGAAGAAAACAAAAGGACAAATGTTATGGACAAATTAAGGGTGTAAGTGTGTTTGCAGTAGTGAATTACAGTTACTGTTTGCAGTGTGCACCTGCAAGTTACTTTATTGAATAGAATTTTATGTATTTTGTCAAGTGAAATTTCACATAGCAAGATATAAAAAGGATGGTTAATTTTCCAATCTGTCTGAGCATGTATGAGTATGAGAATGTGTTCCCATGTAGACTTTTATCAAATAACACTCTTGTCATGATTTATGTATTTATTGTTATTAAATATCTTAAAAAATGTGCTTTCTTATGTTTTCAAATGTCTATAATTTAGCTAACAGGGCCTTTCACACATGCAGTGTTCCCAGTACTGCATGTTTGATTCACAGACATAACCACCACCTCTGATTTAAATAATGCAGCCCTGCTGAGTGGAGGCATCCAGAGGCTATGCCAGCTGAAATGTTACAAACCTGTGTGGTCTGAAAGATTTACCAAGTTGCCAGTCAAAGCCATGTCCAGGCGTGATGCAGAAGCGAGATTTTCCAAAATGTAATACCTTAAAATAAGGATGCTTAGAATTTATTTATTTTTGAGAGAGTTCTTTACACGTTACTGCTTTCACCTGACTGTTTTATTCCGACTTTCTAGGTCCCTTATTTCTCTAAAGGACAGATGCTATTTGAGCAGGTTTCCCACTGAAACAGCTGTCCTTAATGAATAAATGACTATAAAGGGGGCATTTCATAGGCAATTGCATCAAGGAAGCAGCAGTGTGGAGTTTTGCTTTGACACTCAACTCACTTTTCAGATTGCTATTAGACCATATGGTTTACAGTTTGGAGTGTGTAAACAAGTCTGACTGACAATCTAATCAGACTGCCAAATAGAGAGTAAACAAAACAGTTTTAGTTTGAATGTAAATGGTGCCTAACACAACAGTAAGATGACCTAAAAAAGTTAGTTTTGTTGTAGAGAATTTAATCACTTCATGTGTTTTTCAGCTTGTTCACTCTGTACCTTCTATCACTTTCTTTCACACCATGTAAATACCTGCCTGAAGATAATTTTGTAGTTGGCGCTCCAATGCTTAGTCTGCCATTCACCCTAAATTTGTACCTTTTGTAAAATTGGATTCCAAATGTAATTATCTGCCAAGGTAATTCATGACAGAGGATCCTGCTGTAACTGCTCATTTAAAAAGGATGCAGAGTCATTTATGAGTCATTTTGGAACAATACTGTATCTCTTGGAAGAGGTGAGGCCCATGGGGAGCTCGGCAAGCTCTCTACTTTGACAGAAGAGGCAGGAATGAATGATTAGTGCCTTCCAATAACTAGTTCCAATGAGAGAGTTTAAAGCAATAGTGTAAGCAAATGTCTGGCATAGTAATGAGTTGGATCCTTGTGATTAGTCAAATCCATCACAAATGGTGCTATTTGTATAATGCCTGCAAAACACAAGCATTTTTTATTCAGCATGGGAAGCATTTCCAGGGAAATCATGTTGTTGGCAGAAGGATTCTCAGTATTAAGAGCAGACTGGTTATAGCACTTGCTTTGAGGTAACCTTATGTAAGCAAACAGAGTCCTTTGTCTGGATACTAGTTTGATATGTAACTGTGAAATGCTTACTTTTCCTTTTCTAAGATACAGAGTATTCACACATCTGAGAATTGTTACTGATGTGTGCTTTCAAAATACTACGTTTCCATGCAGTCTGCGAGTGGATTAATTCAGCTAAAGAGTAATTGCCCCTGCACTGTATTGACTCTATGCATGAGGGAATTCAAATCACTTTTAAGTTTCTGTTCTGTAGGATTGGAGCCAGTACTTGAGACAAGCTAAGGTGTTTATGTGAGTTCATTTAATTTGGAGTAAGACTCCAATGGTCCTATTAATGGATTAAAGGGCTGCATGTAAATGTAATGGTGCAAATCTGCTGACTGCTTAAGAAAATAGCAGTAGGAGAAGTGAATAAACATCATTCTGCCCTGTTTTAATAAATGCTGTAAAAGTATGCTTTAGCCACAGAATACTGAGAGCAACTGATCATTGACCAAATGTGCAACAGCATTGACCAGATCAAATGTGAGTGTATGATGAGCACACCCGCAGGCTGTTGCAAATATGACTTTGTTGCAGTTAGTTATACACATCCTTATTTATCATCCAGTTCATTCTTCATTCTCATTCTCATTCTCATGTGATGCTAACAGTCCAAATCACAAAGAGCTGAATGAAGCAGCATTTACACTTGAAATCTAAAATCTGAAAATGAAATCTAAACTGCATTGATACACTACCAGAACAATAAAAATAAGTGGTTCTTCTTTCAGTCACTAGGCATACAGTACCTATTCCTTTATGTATATTTGCATACCAGGAAAGGGGTAGCATAGAAAATTAGTTTGCCAGTGTACAGAAAGTCCATCTGTCTTAATCTGGTTGTGGTTTAGCTGTTTTTCTACACCCCCACCAAAGTAATGGAACAGTAGGGCCAATTTGTTTTTGCTGTACACTACATACAGACATTTTGATTTCAAATCAAAAGATGAATATGAGCTAGAAGTTCAGAATTTTTGCTTTTATTTATAGGTATTTATTCCATATATATACATATATATATATATATATATATAATGTGTATTTAATGGTGATTAAACATTAACATCCAAAATGAGCTAAATTATTGGAGCAGATAGTTGTTTGGGATCATTGTCTTGCTACAAGATGAAGCTCCACCTAATTAGTTTTGATTAATTTCTCTGTAAATTCGACTGTAACTTTGACACTTTAACTTCCTTCACTTTAGTAGACGTCAATCTTGGGCTCATCAATCCATAACACTTTGTCCCAGAACTTTTGTGGCTCATCTCCTTACTTTTCTGCTAATTCCAACCTCCCTGTCAAATTCTTACTGCTGATTATATTCTATTATTTTTGCTCATGAGGTCTTCAAATGATGGACTGTGATACCGTCACCCCTGTTCTGTGGTTTTTATGTGAGGTGATGTCACTGCTGTTGTTTTTTTTTTGTCACAGCTCTCACAATGCGTCTGTCACCAGCTGTTATTTTCCTTGCAATGGCTTATCTCTCTCCTTTTGACACAGCACACTGGTCTTTGTGTTATCTCTTTTAACAAGAAATGCAGTCTTCACAGGTAAAACCCAAGGCTAAAACCAAGAGTAGTCATTTAGACCTATTTATTGTTTAAACAGTTTCACAGGACAGAAACATTTGTCACATGTTCTAGTACTTGATACAAGAGGTTCTGTGTTCTATGTTGTTTAACATATCTAGATTGAAATGCCACAAAACAAAAGCTGAAATTTTGAACTTTTGTTTCATTCATCTTTTAATCCTAAATGAAAATATCTTTGGTGTACAGCATTCCCTCTCCACCATAATGGAATATGCACATGGGCTTTTAATCATTTATATATTTTTCTTTGAACATTTTTATTTTATTGATTTCATTTTAACTTTTATTTGTTATTAATGCTTTTTGACAGAGGCTGAAACCAGTGATAAAAATAAGCTATGTACATTATTATTATACTTATACATATATTTCTATCCAAATCTCTCTCCAATTTGCTTTTTTATTCTAAAAGAAAATGGAGCAAAATAAACACAAACTCAAACATTATTTTTATTCTCCAAATATACAGAGCAAAATCATCATAGATTCACAGACCAGTACAGTTAAAATACAACTGTTTTTCTTGTTTTTTTTTGTTTTTTTTTTGTCTTAGATACAGAGGGCCACTGCCTGAAAATAGTGGTTTACCCAGTAAAATTTACATATTGTCTTTTCATTACAATTACTGTATGTTTATGGTTCACTATTTATACAAAGTCTTCAGATGACCATGTAAGTTAAGTACTTTTTCAGACCTGGATCATGTACTATTTGCAAACTAGTTTGAATTATTTGGTGTACACAACAATTCAGCCAATCACAGAAAAGCATACTAATTTGACTTTCAAATGACTTTCTGTGATTATTTCAATTGTATGCGACTTATTGTAGACTGTGCTCTGCAAACCAAATCACACTGATCCCCAGTGTGCCTTGTAGGCTACAGCTAATGCAGAGATGTATTTGCAAATATTACCTAGTCCAGGCCCTGCAATAGCATGTTATTAAAGTACTAACAAGGTATTGATTGGTAGAAAAGAAAAGAAGTGAGAAAAGCATCTACACAGTAAAGATAGAAGGCTTATTATGATAATTTCAGTGTTTCAGATTGTGTTCAATGTGTTCCACCATGGACAGTAACACCTATCGTACAATAAGGGAGACTTCAAATAGCCTCATGTAAACCACTCTTCACAGGCATAGGTGAGATATTGACAGTAGTAGTATTTCTTTTTCATTTTTGTAGTTTATTCAGACTAAGCAAAAGGTTTTGTGTAGTAAGCAAACATAATGTAGCCTGTGGGCAAAGAAGCCATTATGAACACATACAATCAGTCTTCACTTCACATTACTCATAACGTATGTCTTCATCCAGTGTACCCCAGGTTAGTCTTGAGCATCGCTTAGTAATAGACTATCCTGAATCCTGTACTCAGAAAGGGTTGCTCTGTTTTATCGGGAAAGGGCAGCAACCCCTTGTAATTGTTGCGAGCCTTTGTGTTTATTCATCTGTTATGCCCTGGCATCTGTGCCGTGCTTGTAGCCAGCCAAACAGGCACTGCCAGCACCAGCCGGAGAGGCATTCACAGGTGAGCAGGGCGGACTTTGTCCCCACATGGGCTTTGATTCCCAAAGACTGACATGGCACTTGGATCCTGTGATACTCTCATGCCCATTGTAGCTGCTGCTATGGGGGATGGGACAGAAGGCTGGCCTATCAAATATTTATCTGTTTGTTGTGCAGTGTGCAGATTCTCTGGACTGGGAAAATGCATTATGTTTGGATGAGTGCAGGAGTTGCATCAGATAAGGAAAACTGGACTGTTTGGATAAGAAAGCAAATTTGTTTTGTTTTTAGAGAGCGACATTCTGAATATCTGCATTACAGTAACCTTTGACTGTGAAACATTTATTGAATTTTGATGCTTTGGATGTAAAATTATGCATAATATATGCAAATAATTGTGAACAATATGAAAACTGCATCTTGTACCATGCAAACTAGACCACACTGTAATTGACTGCTGCTCATATCAAGGGAAGAATTTTATCCTGTACTTATACTGCAAATGCTAAGGAAAATTAAAAATGGCACAAACATACTTGACAGTCATGATGGTGCCAAATGCAATATGTTGCTGGGCATCTGGATATTTCTCAGAAGGGCTGAAGGTATAATAACCTCTTACTGCATCTCACTTCAAAGCTGTCCCAACTAAGCTCCGCTTCTCATCCTATAGCCTCCTGTGTGCTCGGTATACAGAATGCGAGTTTCCTCAATCTGAGGGAGGAGAATCAACTCACATAAGCCTTTTATGTAATTTGAAACAAGAAAGGTTGATGAATGTTTTGGAAGGGAAAAATGATTGTCTGTACAGTTTTGATGCCACATGGATTTTTTTGAGCTCCCATATAGTGAAATCAGACTGGGAAAGAAAGAAAGAAAAGCTGGGGAAATTATATACACAGAAAGACAGCATTAGAGATTTATATACAGTCTGCTAAGTGCCAAGCTGGATTATCAGTGTTGAAACAGAGTTTTTTTTTTGTCTTAAGCTGTACAATGGGCGCCAATCCATTTGTAAAATTAGAGTCCAAACCACTGCCACTCAAGTGGAAAACCTCATTCAAATGTCTTGAATATAATCATATGTAAAGTGCTTACAACAACTTGCTTTTGTTAGAAATGGCTTGTTTGGTTATTTTCATGGGTGGATGAGAGACAGATTTCATAGTTCCAGACTCATTCTTCCTAACTGATGGCTGCACTATGGGATATAAAGATAAAATAGATATTACTGTATATAGCATAATCTTTTGTGTTGTGTTTTATTTGATTTGACAAAACATAACTGTTAAAGGACTGTTAAAGTCAGCCAGAATTAGTCAACTTTTTCTGAAAGTTAGTCTCTTTCGAATGCTTCTTGAACTTATTGCCTTGATCAGTGACTTTTATTAACTCTAACCACTTGACCAACCAAGTTCACTTTACCACTTAACCTGACACAGTGTGTTATGTGCTAACAGATGGGCTAGAATAAAAATCATAATGAAAATTGAAAACCTAATTGCTTTATAGTAGTGTCATTATGCACACATCTGAAATATTAGCCACAGTATTCCAAATATGCATAATTTCCTAATTATTTTGTTGTGTTCTGCCACAGTACATGCACAGTGCATGACTGACGCTCCTGACCTTTGCAAAATAGGCTGACTGAAACTTTATGTATGGATGTATAAGTATGGGTGTATGTATAACTGCAAATTACATCACTACTCATGGCATCTACTCTCCACTAAAACAAATACAATCTCAATGATATAGGAAGTCCAATTTCATATGTTACACATTGTGCTGAACCAAATATAACAATGCACTCGAAAAGCATCAGCAGGCCACCATCAGCTGAACATGGTTTCTAAATTTACTTGTCATGTCCCTTGATTACCAGCATGATTACAGGTAGATATACAGTCAGGACACGCTAGGCTCCTGTGTCAACACTGATATTGAAAATAGCAATGGCATTACCACACAATAAGAAGCTCAGCTAAAATATGTTTACAGTTCATTCAACAGGTACCCTCAAATATATGTCTGATCTGTGGCAGTAGCAGGACAAACTCACAAATACAACCAGTGTTGCAATTTGTGGGCTTTCGTGCTAAAAGCCTTGGAACTGGATTTGGCCATGTTGGGTGAAGGTCCCCATCAACAGAAATGCTGACAGTGTTTGTCTCTTGCTTATTCAAAGTTTGTATTGACACAGTTCAAACAGACCCTCAAGGCAAAGAAGATATGGACCAGAAGAGGGGCTCATGTCTCCTAGTCCTCCGGGGGTAAATCGGTCAGAAAGGAGATGCTAGAAAAGAAATTAGTTACGTATGTACACTAATATTCTTTTATCATAGAGTAAAATAATGATTCAGTGGTTTAAAATGAAATCTATGCCCCTCTTTATTTGCTTAGCACTATGGCCCAGGTACAGCTGCAGAGAGCAAAACAGCTATCCTTTTCAATGCTAAAGATGTCTATGGGCACATGGAGAGTTTTGTTCCACCTATAAAGAAAACGAGTTTCAACAGGCCAACCTGAACATATATATTTGAAGGGAATGTAGTAAGGAGAAAATAGTTACTGTTTTAACATCTAAGACCATATGCACATTCATTTTTGTGCTTCAATCTACAGGAGAGCAGCAGGACATTGGGTTGCACTCATTATCGTGCCACTCGTGCTGAGTGCTTCAACGGTTTTAACAGTAATCTCAGTTTTTCTGAATGACAATCTTCAAAAGGCAAAACTGTCTTTGCCAGGGTGACTGATTGTCACACAAAATCCTTGTACTCCTGCCCTGCAATGTGCCAACAATTCCAGTGTAGAAACCAAGCATTGACTGTTCAAATTCCAAAAGTAGTGATGTCCCTGTGTTGGCAAATAGCTTCTCAGTAGCACAATACTGATTGTGGGATAAAAAAGGAGGTGGTTGATGAGTTAAGCATGAGGATTATAAGGCTTCTTGATCCACTTTTTTGGGACATTGAGAAGTCTGAACAAGTCACATGGTGTATTAAAGCCAACCATCCCTGGCATCTCCAGGTATTCAGAGAAACACTCATAGTAACAGATTATGAGTTTACAGTTTTACAATCCTGTCTGCTTGTTACACCCTGTTCATACACCCTCCATCCCCTGGTAGTCAGACGTGGGTTTGCATGCGCTTCTGCAGGGGCCGGGTGAGGTCTGAGTTCTGTGAGGAGGACTGGGAATAGTGGGAAGAAGAGGAGGCTGATGCCTTGCTGTCTTTGTCAAACTGCACATAGCCATCAGGCTTACTGTAGCTGCTGACGCCACTGTCGCACTGTGTGTCAATAAAAGAGCTGGAGTCGCTGAGTGAGCCACGCTGAAACTCCCGCTCACATAATTCGATGGAGCTGCTGCCCATGCCCAACACAAAGCGTTGGCTGTAGTCATACAGACGATTGGGACCTGCTCCCAGAGTGGAGTAGATGTTGGTGAAGGACATTCCTGTTGGTACACGCTGCTTGCCTAGGGTACCTGTGTTGGTGGGGTTCCTCACTTCAGTGGTCTGATTCCCTGCCATGGTAGGCGTATGGTGTTCCTTGAAGGTATTGACACTGTAGTAGCCATTTGTAGGGTCCTGTTTAAAAAAGAAAAAAAAAAAAAGATATTTATTATTAGATATTTTATTTTTTCTAGGCTACAAGGAAAATGTAATTAAAATAGGAAAACGAGGAGAAAAAGAAAACCATTCCTTTGTTTATATGCATTTACGTGTATTCTCCAAGCTCAACAGGAGCCAAGGTCAAACTGGCAGTAATTACCATTCAAATTGCAGAATAAATAAGGAAACAAGCTGCCGTCTACAAATGAAAAACACTGGCAAAGCATAGTGCTAGGACTTAGTCAGCCCCCACGCTAACCTTAAAATCATGTTTCTTGCTAATTAAGCAAGCCTTGATGATTCATAGTTTGGCATCCAGTGTGTCACTGCAAAGTTCACTCATGTACTAGCTTTAATTGGACCTAAATGGATTGTCTTGTGTGTAATTCCATGTATGCACCAAAATGGTTTCTGAGACTACAGCTGTGCCACTTGTTTGTCTGCTAGATTTCAGGCACCGTGCTGTTGCTAAGGGTCCAGTTAGGTCGTGTGTGTGTGTTTTTGTGTGTTTTTTTTCTCTTGTGAATAGATGTGAATGTCAAGAACAGGTAGCATGGTGGCAGATCTCAAAAGAAGAATGTTCATAATGAGGAAATGAGAGAGACAACCTGAGAGGATCCTCGTTATGCTTGTCATTATCAGACACCACACAGGGAGATTGTTTGCGTCTGGCCTTTATCTCTTGTTCAGTCCTGCCTCTGCTCTCACCACATGCACATTGTCATTAACTAGCATAAAAAAATCTGGGCCCAGAGGGAGCAGGTAAGCAGGCAAACGCAACAGAAGTACACTCCAGGGAGCTAACACCAACATTCATTTGGACAAGAAAACAAATGAAAGGGACAGACCTTTTTACACACTGGCACTGATAAGCAGCACACTGCAGAGTGTGAACATACACCACCTTTGTCACCTTGGTCATATATTCCAGAGCCACAACAGTGACAAAGTCTCTGTTAAATACAGTGCTGTGAAAAAGGGAAAAATTAAGTTTTTTTTTATGATGACTTCATTTATAAAAGGGGAAAAAACTTCCAAACCTGTCTGGCCCTTTGTGAAAAAGTAATTGTCACCTAAACCTAATAACTGGTTTTGCCACCCTTGGTGGCAACAACAGCAATCAAGTGTTTATGATAACTGATAATGAAGTTTTCACATTGCTGTGGAGGACTTTTGCTGCGGCATCTCAATCAGATTTATATATCAGATATATCAGTAAGATTTTATCTACAGTTTCGTTGACAAAAATTCCGGTCAGAGGTGGAATAAATGCCCTCAGATAATCCACTGTGCTTGATTTACTGGTGCATTTACAAGTGGGTTCTTCATAAGGAACAGTAAACGCTTTCACAACATATTTGAATAATCTGAACAACAGATTCTTTACAAATATTGATAATTTCTGTTGCATAAGAGATGTGGAAAAATCTAAATGAATGCAGTGATTTTTAACTGTTCAGCCCAGTTGGCTAAACATTGCTACTAAACTGCAACCACTGTTGCATTTTATAGGGTCAGTAATACCTGGATTATGTTCCAATGCAACATATTATTTGAACAAATGTTATTAATGGGATCTGACTGTTGCATCACAGACATGAGTTCAAAGAGCCCTATTTGTGGTAGGGTTTAGGCACCAAAAACATTTAAAAAGGTTTAAAAGGTAAATAAATACTTATCTTTTGATCATGTTGTGTCACAATTAAGCCTAAATCTCTCCCTAACCCTAATAAGGCGCTATGACCGTCTAAATGCAACCATTAAAAGTTCAAAAATGCTATTATAGGCTACCATAGAATCTGATATTTTGGTGGAAAAGAAATACCATGTCTTGAGATATTTGTTTGATATGTCATATAAATATACAGTATTTGCAAATTTTAGTTTGCATACATTTATGAACAACATACACACATTATTCTAACAGAAGAGGTAAACCACTTTTATAATTACATTCCCTACAAAAACATATTTTTGGGTGAAATTTAGTTGTATAGAAAACTTTAAGGAGACATGGTTGAGCTATCATTAGTTTACTAGTTTGTGGGTATTTTATGTGTTTTTATTCACTCATTTGAATAAAAGACCTGCATGATAGTAATTTTAGAGGTCACTTTACTGCTGTGACAATGGCAGAATAACTCACACAGTGGAGAAGGAGGCCATTCTTTACTAGAAATCGGCCTATCAGAGAGTGAAAAGAGCTTTGATACAAGAATCTGTACAATCTGCCAAATCGTGTGCGGATCATTTATTGCAAGAGTTACAAGTGGTAAAGTGCTTTCATGTGTGATGGGAGAACTGAAAGCAAAGTGCCCCCTCTGTAGAGACTTATCCATTCATTGCAATGTAAATGGACAGAAGGCTATAAATAGCACTGAAGTCAGTTTTATTACATTCACTGAATCCTGGCTTCACTGAATAAGACACATTTGACCTCACTGTCATTTTAGTGTTAGTTCTGTACTCAACCAGCTGGCTTACGAGCTCCAAAGAGATTAGGGAGCTAGACTGTTGACATCAAAGTATGTACATAGATACTACATAATACAGAGTGGGTATCATTAAGGCTGGGTGATGAAACTATAAAGATATCTATATGTCTGTATCTGTATATAAATATAAAAATCCCAACTCAGAAGTAGAGTGGTGTACTCTGCAAACTTTGCCAATAGCATATTCCAATGAAGACAATGTAATACGGTAGCCTTTTTTATCTTCTGAAGCAGTGCAATCCTTGAGGGCACTCATAATGCAAGACATCAAGCAGGTAGAACAGCTAAAATAAGTACCAGCACAACAAGAGATCTGATATTCCACATAGCACCAGGCCTTATGACAAAAAGCAAAGAGATACAGTGATGTCACACTTTTCATACCAAAAACCGGTTTTTATTTTTCTTATGATATGGATTCTTCACTGCTACACTGCTAAACACGCATGTAACGGAGTACCTGCGTCAGTGGAGGTATTGAGCGGTGAAAATGAACAGAGAAGCTGTAGCAGACGAAGTTGAACATGATGACACGGAAGGATTTTTGTCTGTTGTCTGGATATTCTTTAGTTTTAAAAGCTCGGACGTGGACCAAACAAATATTTACTGCAAATGCTGACGAGCTGAAGTTGTCACTGCACAACCTTAGCCGCAAACATACTGTGTAGTACCAGGAATGTATGACCGAAAATCAGCACCCTCCACGTGCTCAAGTAAAACTGAAAAAGCAAATTTTTTTCTAGTCAGACGTCACTTTTAGATGATTTAATGACAAATTAACAGATTTTGGACTCCACGCTGGACGCAGATATGTTAGTTGCTTTTCAGGTGGTTGATGCAGCTTATTTTCCAGCGTGCACTCTCTGTCTGCTGGTGATAGCGTGCTCACCTGTGTCTGTGTGTGTGTGTGTGTGCGCGCGCGCACATGTCTGTCTCCCGGTGTGCATGATACAAAGAGCAGAGGAGAATTGTAAACGCACGATCAAAGAGACACAGCAATGACATGTTGTCATGTGAAAAGAAATGAAAAGCAGAGGCTACTGCGGAGCCCCGGAGGGGACATGTATGTATATATGCATTTAGCATACATACATGCAGAAGCCATGCTACTGTCTTCGGAACACGTACCCTAACTGGCGGACATGGGTGAATTTATTAGTAAGCGACTACAGTACTCTGGGCAACTTTAAGGGTACCGATGTATGTATGCTTCAGTTGTAATAGTTTTGCGAGATCTCGCAAAAGTTAAAAAATAAAAAATAAAAAAAATTTTCCCATGTCCCCTCCAGAGCTCCGTAGGCTACAAAATGGCAACAGTGCACTGTCAAAATACCCAATATTTCAAGTCCTATAAGAACACTTTAAATCCATCTACAAGTAACAGCTTCAGTAACTTAAATAACAGCTTAAGGGCGAAGCAGCTTCTGATTCCTTGAATCACTGCTGATGAGAGACTAATTAATAAAATCAGACCACTAACAGGAGCCATTTTGCCTCTGGACTTATCCATGGAGAATTATGTGTTGCAGGAGAGGGATTAATGATTTTCAGCTATTTCGGTCCCAGAGTTGAAGACCACTCTCTGCCCCAAAGGCATTGTCTCTCTCACCATCCTTTTTCTATTTCTCCCATGCTCATACCTTCATGCTGTCGTTTTGTGTGTCATACCTTAATATGCTGATACTCTTTCTCTTCCTCTTGTAATACCTCCAGCTGCTTCAGAACGGATTCCTGCTGGAACTCTCCTCGTTCAACCTGCACACAAATCAAGTAAAGTATAATAAGAGTTTCTAAAATGCTTCCACTTGGAGTAAAGGCATTTCTGAGAAGCTTGCAAGATTTTTAATTTTATCGCATGTTATCAGATACTTTTCTCCTTCACTCAGGGCTGGCAGGGATCATTAATAAAATATTTGTGAATGTATTTTATTTATCTTAGCAAAATTCAGATTTGTAAGGTATCTAAGCTCATTTTCCTTCGCTAACATCAAGTATTGACCGTGTTAAGTATTTTAGAAGAAAATATAATCCAAAACCTCTAACTACAAATAGCCCAGCCTTGGAGCAAAACCAAAACACCGAGATCCAAGAGGAAACAGTTCTTTGTGTGTCTAGAAGGCACATACTGTAGATATAGAAGTACACCCACTGTAGGATTACCCAGTATGCATCAGCATCTCCATAGTTACAGATGATTGTATTGGGGTCTGTTCTGCTCTTAAGACTAGTGGCATCATATTGATAAATATAGCGCTGTCTTTACTCCAGCATATCCATGCTCTACGTTCCTGTGTATTCTTACATGACTAAAAAAATGTATTCCCAAGGAAATAGCTATGCTAATAGTAAAGCACATCCAATATTTTACTGTCAGTTTTAAAAAGACATGCAAAAATCTGAACAAATATGTTGAGATCTTATTTCAGAAAACGGGAACAAAAAGTTTAAAGTAGTATGTTTCGACACTCACACTCACCATCAGTTGTTTCATGGAGGTGTGTTCTTCATTTTCTCGTGCTGCGTTGTGGTCTTTGTGTACGATCTCCACGCGGATGTCATTTTTCGCCGACACGACTCCTTTCAGATCTGCCAGAAACAGACAACACATATATCTCGGTAAGCTGAATAAACACCATTCTGTATTTGTTGACATTATAATCCCCCCAGTGCAGTTTACAGTATTACAGAATTTAGCATAGATCCCTGGATTTGTGGTTTGTGAGAACGCCCCTATTTCTCATAATACAAAGCATTATTAATCATTTGTTTCTTGCCAGCGCAAGATTATCTTTTTCTGCATACATATGCAATCTCAAACAGCCTTCCATGGTGGCTCATTCTGCTTGGGACAAAGCTGATGATACTGTCATATAACAAAGTCTTACTTTCTGTCTTAATTTTGCTTGCAAGTTCTCTCTGGTGAGCACAGATGGAGACGGGCAGTGAGGGCATAACCAGGTGCGCTTCCTCTGTAGTATACAGACAATAGACATGCTGAAGGGACCAGTAGCACAGTTTGATTCTTGGAAAGAGACAGTGGCTGACTGTCTCTAACCTGAGTCACTTGGTACATGGGTGGGTGGCAGTGAACATAGCACAGGATGTAAATAGCCTAAAAAGCCAATGCAGCCAGACTGAGATTGCATGAAATGAACCCTTATCACAATCTGGCTATCTCTGCACCACAAAAAAGATGTCCATCTCAAAAAGTGATTTCATCTTGCAATAAGCATGACACTATGTTCCAGCAACTTATCGTGTGTCAGGAGCTTCTTGAAGAAGCTGGCAATCTCTAGGTCTCTGTTTAGTTGTGTGCAAAATCTTCTTTTTCCATGTTATAGAGATGTTTTAATGAAAACAATATCTAAGTGGATGGACATGTTTTAATGTGCTTGGGGACCACTCAGTACTGGCATGCATGCTTCAGTGCATGTAACGGAGAAGAAGACATGTACTTCTCTGGGAACGGGTGCAACAGAAGGCTCCAATGGTGCCCATGAGGACAATGAAGGCCACAAAAGCTCCCACAGCAATACCAATGATAACCGCCACTGGGAGAGATTCTGCAGAGAGAAACAAAGAAATTTGTCCTTTTACAATAACATACCAAAAACACTTCAAATGTACATTAAGCTTAGAGGGCACCTTTCTTTTTCAGACACACAAATGTACTTTCTTTATATCTCCTTCTTTTCTGTCTCTATATTTTCTCTTTAACTTACTTAGACAGTATTCAATACAATAAAAATACGCAGGCACATCTGTATTGCATGTCCAAATAAAAACAAATTCAAATAAAAACATTTTTCTAGCAATATTGTGTCCTTATTGTACTATCAAATAACATTTAATTTACAGTCATTTAGGCTAATAGAAGCATTTCACTGAGCTTTTGTTTTCATTGAGTATAGTGTAGCAGTGTGTGCATTAGTTTGAGGATAATCATGTTTGTGTCTTTCTACACCGATATTACAGCACATTTGCCACTAAATGGAGATTAAACCTGCAGGCACACATCTATATGCTGTTACAGCATTAAAGGTTCTCATTAAAGTGTGTTTTAATGAGAACCTGAGTTACCAACCCACATTTATGACCTTGCATTTTAAACAAATGTAAAACAACCAAGTGCTCTTCCTACACCATTAAAGGCTATTTTATGTCTTCAATATTATTCACTTTCACATAAGCAGCTTATAATTTATTGTTTGAGATAAGTGGATAGAAAACACAGTGTCCCCTATGGTAGAGGGGGAAAGGTCAACAGATAAAAATATAGTCATTTTTAAGCAGAAAAAAAAGCTTAAATTTTCCTTTGCAGTGTATGCTAAGGGACAACAGTTCAGATTACCAGGGAGTTGCACTTTGTTAATCCAGAAAACTATTTTGTAAAGAATGTATCTGCATAATCATCACAATTACTATACATCAAGAATTTAGGCAACACTGCGTAGATACAGTATGCATTACCATCTTGCATTTTACAATTTGTAGTTGTTGTCAGTAAGTTGTTACTGACATAAATTGAAAAAAATAACCCAATGGTGTTTATGCAGATTTAAATGAGGTATGAAAGTAAAGATTTCTTGAACACTAAAATATATGTACCCATTGATTTTACATATCCATGATTAAATATGTCTTATCCCACTTACTAACAAAAGTACTTTCATTCACATCCAAATTGTGGAGTCACAAGCTCACAGACGCAGTAAGTTATTTCACCGTACATCTGTTACACTATCATTATCTGCAATACCACATCATGATTTAAAGAAGAGGAAGGTGGAACCTGTCGAACCTTGGCTCCCACCTTGTTCCTTAAGGCGTATGATCTCAGTGTCGGAGCCAAAGCTGTTCCATGCAGTGCAGTTGTAGATAGTCTGGAAGTCAGCTGGAACTATGTTACTCATGGTCAATGTGGAGATTACTCCATCATCTGTGTTGACAGTCTCCACAGTGTAGCGACCAGATGTTCCAGACTCCAACACAGTTTCCTTCCAAGACCAGGCCTGAGAAATGATGGGGTAAAGAGGTTATATGTATTGCGTCAGTGTTTTGACCAGAAGTGACACTGTAGAGGAATATTTTTTTCCCCTTTATTGTCTGTATATTGTGTTCATCCAGTGAGTGTACAAGGACTCAAATGCCATGAAGTAATGTTTGAAAGTGAAAACTGTGAAAAACAGAGAGAGACAGAGAGAACAAAATAGTTTGAGATCATCTTTTAACACTTAAATAAAAGTTTAAGCAGTGTGGAAATCTAGGTCTGTCAGATTCATCAGTTTGATCCAAACTGAAATTTATTGGATGGGTTGATAAGTAATTTTCTAAAATTTGTTAATCCCTTAACTTCCCAGGTTAAAACATAGTAAACAGAGATGTCAAATATGGTAAACTAGACATCATGTTAGTATGCTGATATTTGCCTTTGGCATAAAGCACTGCTATTTAACAGAGATGGTAGCGTGGCTGTATACCAGTTTTGTTCATAAGATAAGAATGCATTCAGTGTGCAAAGGCATTCAGAGTACACACAGTAAGTTTTGATAGGAAATATCTAAATATACCCAACC
>JAUBNQ010000005.1:11702915-11719764 GCA_032353495.1 Ctenopoma kingsleyae | reverse complement strand
ATGGTCGTGGAGCTGCAGTAACAAATACATTTATCGTTATCCCTAATTGATTAGCAGAGGTAGTCATGTTTATTTTCTGTAGAAACACAAACTTTACCACCTTGAATACTTCCATAGCTTCACCACGTTTGTCTGTTTTAGGCTCACTACAGCTTTACCACAGGAACCCAGCCTGTATTTTCTCCCTATTTCTTTTCCTACATTCATCACCTCTTCTTTTCAATTTAAAATTTTGACTCGTCAGACCACAGGACAGTTTTCTACTTTGCCTTAGTCAATCTTAAATGATTTCAAGCCCAAAGCAGGAGGCAGCATTTTAAAATCTTATTTGTTTTTTGTTTATTTTCTTGCATAATAGTGTTTTAACTTGCCAGAGATTTCAGAGGTATTCCTGGGGCCATGCACTGATTTCCACTACAGAATCAGTATCATGTATTTAATGCAGTGCTACCTGAGGGGCCCAAGATTAGGACTATTCAATATTGATTTTATTTGGGATGTCCATTGTGTACAGAGGTTTTTTCCAAAGACTCTTTTAATGATATTTTGTACTGTAGATGAAGTCCCCTACTTATTTGTGATTGTAGAAACATTATTCTTCCTCACAGAGTCTGTCTGATGCTTAACTGTCACCAGTTATGCAATTTTTTTCTTCCTTTTCCTTCAGTCTTGCGTTGTTCTTTCCCAGCTTTTAAAAAAAACCAAAATTCTAATCAACATCTTTTTAAAAAACAATCACGTATCTTTTTAAAAAATATATTTTTTATCAACTATAAGTTTTAAATGATTTGCAGATCATTTAGCAAAGAATCCCAAGTTTGTTGGAAAGAGGCTTGTACAACATTTTAAATATAAGGTAGAACTTCAACTGGATGGGTCAACTAAGAGTTCTCTTTATGCCCTCCAAAGACGCATAAAGGACTCCTTGGGGCTATTCTGTGAATGGGCTAAAACTTCTGAATAACCCTCACTACATATATTGCTTTTTAAACATAGTGGGTAAAACAAGACATTTTCACACATAAAAGAAAAGATGCCTGAGCTGAGAGGAGAAAGGGTGACAGAGACACATAATTCAAAAAGTGAGTTCAAAGTTTTCCACAAAGTCCTGCTGCTTATATCTTACTGTGCTTAAATTTGGCTGGTCGTAAAACATACTGCATCTTAAAAGCAGTTTTCTCCATCATTGCTTTGCACTTTAAACTTTTCTTTCTTATGCAGTGTCACTGCCAGTTTAAAGCATATATGGATGATAATCAATGGGGTAAAGATCAAGACCAAGAGCTTATGGGATATTGGGCTATTTTCTGTCCATCCCTCTGTCCTCTGCGCTAATGGGCTTTGTTGCCTCTGCTGCCCAAGAACTGTATGTATGTTATTATATATACTGCTTAGCCCAAAGCCACACACATACTAATAAATACAAATGTATATACAGATCTACTCACATATTTGGATATATTAATTAATATGTATTGCAGTCATATATAGTTCTTAAGCATACACAAGCAAAATCCTCTCAAGCATGCCAGATAACTTCTCTCAATTTCAACTTCTGCAGGACTGTGGAAAAAGCAGTGCATATAGATTGTATACTATGTAAGTAATCACATGCATGGACGTGCACAGCCCCCTCTGTACAAGAATCCACTTAACGGCCACATATGAAATGCTGAAGACATTTTCATTCTGAAAATGTTTGACTAGAGTAAGCAATATGTATCCATCAGTGACTTAAACACAAACTGCCTCCCCTGCTAGCTGTTTGATTATAATTAAATTACATTCTTCCCCAGGGAATGTGGGAATCCTCATGTCTATGTGGTATGCCACAGTGGGAACAGTGACATAAAACAGCAGAGATAAGAAAGATAGAGGAAATGACAAATTATAAACACATGTAATTCAAATGATGGCATTAAGGCATTGGGTAATAACTGCAGGGAAAACAAACAGCAAAGAAACATTTGAAGCTGAAAATCTCGCTCATCCATTATGTTAGTTATTCATTGTCAGAATCAATTGAGTCCTGCTGACTGTCAGTGTTGGGCCGATGAACAGTAAGGAGCATTCACATTCATCTGCAGTGGAGACAGCAGCACTGGTCAAATCAATGAACCTCGGGAGAGACCCCTCCACATGCCATCCCTTCAACCCAAGTGTTTGCACTTTCACAAGTTTGACAATCCGTTTCGCCTCAAGGACTGTGTAAGAAATGACTCGGATTCCTCATGTGGTTTGGAAAAAAAAAAAACTGAGATGAATTTCAATTATTCAGAAGGGTAAAAAGAAGAAGGCTTTTGAATGTCAAATACCAATTCAGGCAGGGAGGTGCAAGATGCAAAAGAACGCAGGAACAATCTAAACAAAACAACTAGAAGTCATCCAGAGCTTGCCTGAATTAAGTCTGCAGAGACTAAATAAACATGCCATTTCAGCTTTGTTGTATGTCTCCCAGTGTTCTTTGAGTTGTTGTGCTGTGTTATAATCTTTATTAAAACAATCCATCTTATTTTTCTCATGGCATCATTTTCGATCATAGCTACATGAGCAGAAAAGGGATGAATCAAAACAAGCTGGTGCATTAGATATTATGTATTCTGTTTACATATTAAGGCTGCAGAAAAGATGCAAAGGTTGATATCAACGGAATGGGAGACAATCAAATTGGTCATTTTTTTGTCTTATGCCCGTTCTGCATTTTTCAACTAAAGTCATGGCTGAGGAGGAAGCTCATTGCAGTTCATAGAAAGTCATGGTTCTGATCTTGTGCTGGAGGGAAGGTGCTGGTATCCTATTCTCTCTGATATGCAAAGCTAACACCTAGATTTTGAAAAGAAAATCTTTACATGCACTGTTTGCTGCTTGTTGTCTCTTCATCCCCATTTCAGAATCCGTGTTGCTTACAGGCACTTTGTTTTGTTAGCTTTCAAAATGTACAATCATACACTGTGAGCATTAAGCCAAAATCTTCCAGCATCTTAAAGCTCTCTCCCTTTTTTCTATTTGCCCCATGTTGTTTTCAGATGGATACAGGGAAATGTGAGACATGTAAATCCCAAAACTAAGAACCTCTGACACACCAAAGCATGCTTCCTGAATATCAAGCACTGATAATGAAGTCATTTGTTTGAGAGTTGCCAGGTCTCCCACCAAGGCTGGTATTCATTAGTCAGTCTGTGCCACAGAAAACGCAGCTTCCCTGTGACTCATGCAGAATTTAATTAACATTTAAGTACATTTCACCTGTTTATAACATGTCCTGAAATGACTATGTCTATATTTATTCCTTTTCATATTTAAAAGCTTTACAATGATAGTGGATAAAAAAAGGTCTGTTCTTTCACATTACCTTTGTTACCTAAATTGTATGGTTATGCTATGTACCACACCTTGTGCTCTGTATGAGACCTCCATGAAACTGATAAAAAAAAAAAAAACTGACTAGAGGAGAGAACTAAAGCAGCATATTAATGATGCACAATACTGACTCCTGTGACAAATAGCTTTTTTTCTTGCCGTTGTCGATCCCAGACCTCAACATTCAGACCTTTAAGTGTAGGCATTTGACAACTATGTGTATGCATGTGGCCCTGTTTGTTTGAAGGCATCAATAATACAGCTTACCATTGACAGTGAGAGAAACCTCCTTCTCCCCAGCTCCTACACGTGGAACTACAGCACGGCAAACATATTTCCCAGCATCCTCCTGTCTCACAGATTTCAGTGTCAGGAGGTTTTCATTGCTAAGAACCTGCAGCAAAAGAAGTCAAAGATCATCAAATGCAATGACAGCAAAGTCATCTTTGCATTTGAGACAGCAACAAGGCAGCACTATGGGAAAAAAGCAAGGCTTTTAATATCTTAAAGGGCACCTCTTCTCAATTATTAAAATCCAATTTAAGGTCTGAGCTCAGGGGTTGGCTTTGGCCTTTGATGTTGACAAAAGGAAAGGTGAAATGAGTCTGAATTTGTGGATCAAATCAATAGATCTCAAGTGAGAGTAGGTTGCCAAGAGACGGGGTTCATAAATTAGGAAGAAAAGAGAATGAAAAGCAGCCTTGAATTTATTGTATGTCCTTTACATCGATGAGCCACGACAGTAACACAACAGTTGTGGCTGATCGGTGTATGTATGTATAACAAAAAATAGGAAGTAGTGCATATCGGTATACTCACAACTCCAGATCCCCTCTTCATCCACACAATGGTAAGAGATGGGTTTCCTGTCCAGGCACAGTTGAACACAGCATCAGATCCCAGATCCACCTGCAAGGACTGAGGCTCTGCAGCCATCCGAGGACCAACTGTTAAAATAAACATCATTAACTCTCTATGATTCATCCATAATCAAGCAGACATTGCTTGAGAAAAGACATTATTATCGTGCTGCCATTACTGAAAGGCATACAATATTGATTAAGAAAGCCACTCACAGTAAACATCAACATTGCGACTGATGTTGGTGCTGCCGAGAGCGTTGGTAACCTCGCATGATACAGGTTCTGTAAAGAAGGAGTGGTCCACAATAACCTCATATGTGTCTCCAGAAACCTCATTGATGATATTCCCTCCTTTGGCCCATCTGGTGTGAAGATTAGAAGGCAGAGAATGGAGGGACAGGAAAAAATAGAGAAATGAAGGAGAAGGGGAAAAGGCATTAAGACAGGTTTTCACACCTCTTTATGTCAATAGCATTCTTTTTTTGTGCGAATAAATCATCATTCTGGGGCAGATTTTCTGTGCTGGCTTCAGCATATTTTTGTGGCAGCCCTCCATGCTGTGACAAGCTCCCTGGCGACTCAGAGCAGGCAGCACGTTCCTCATTACGCCAGACAGAGAGTGCAGCACACAGTGCCAGCTAAGAAAAACAAATCTCAGAATGACAAATGGTTAGCTGCTCCACCTTTGAAGTCATTGTTTGACACATACTGTATTGCGCACAACAGCTGACATTAATTAATTGACATGGGATCACATAAAGAACATCTGTTTGTGTTTGTGAGTGATAGCTCCTGTGATGGGAATAGAGAAACTCGCCGTGTCTTTAGGTGAGATTTTTATGATGTCACAGGCAGCAGTGTCTTGTTCTATGTGGTGAGAATGGCTCTCTGCTGCTTCAAGAGACAAGGCCCATTTATAAATGTGAAGCAAAGGCATTTGTGGATGTCTTGGGTCTCTTAGGAAAATTTACACAGTGTTGTGGGACATACAATGCATCATGCATCTGAATGCTGCCATCCTCCACAATAGAGATGTGGCTGCATGCTGATGTGGCAAATGAAAACAATAACAACAAACCCTGTGCTGTCTCTATTTTACATTCCTGCCAGTACTGAGAGCAGTTTTCATGGGATATGGAGCTCATTTGTTTTCCATGACTAAGCTGGCCCTATGCTTGACTGAAATGCTATCATTTAAATGAGAACAGATTACCTCATTCAATCAGTAAGTGAAGTGAAACAAAATTCTAATTGGGCTTCATGTTTTTTTTTTTTTTCAGCTTTTTTCAGCACTAGACCTTTTCAGACTTGTGTTCTCGTGTGACAAGGATACAGCTGAGGGCTGCGCAACACCTGTGTTTCCAGAAATGTTTAAATTAGGGCAGATGGGTGTTTTTGGCCTGTCTGCCCCTTTACATAACTGCTGCAGTAGTGATAGTGCTTCTACAGTGTCTGTGTGAGTATGCATTCTCCCAGGGGAGCTTGGAAAGAGAATACAGTATACATGGTTTATGCCTATCTGCAAACTCAAATTCTTTGAATAGCTGAATATGCAACTATTAAAAGAAACAGAAAGTCATGCCGATGCTACATAATGAGCAATTAAAATATTCTTAAAACCATTTTGTTATACGATATGGTATGTTATATAATTGCTGTTTTTTTGAAAGAAAAAAATAAAACCCTTCACTAAGTCTGCTTAGAAGCTGTTCTGGAGCTTCCTGTCTGCTGATGAAAATAGTAATAGTATTTATTTAGACAGTCATCATAATGACAATAACGATGGTGAAGACAGCTGCATCGGTATCTCACTTATTTCCACCTACAGGTTTCAAACTCAAACTGTAGGTGGTGTAACAGGGAAAGCACAGATGTTTGGACAGCAATCTGCTCCCAAGTGGAGGTTGGTGCTGCCAGGTTTAGGAGCCCTTGACCAGTGTTAGAGGGACCAGAGATAGAATGCCGTCATCCGCAGGGAGCATGGGAACTCTGTTGGTGTTCTGGGCCTTGTCCAAGACTCGTGTCTAAACATAGCTGGTCCAGGGTAACACAAACACCTGCATTCCCTCTGGGAGGTTAGAGAGGCCAGTGCAAGCTTACTCAATAGCTGACTCACTTTACAATGTTGTATCCTATTCAGGGATTTGATTCAGACAAGGGGTGTGAATCCTATACGCTCAAGTGTCTCTGTGTGCGTTTATGTTCACAAACTTGTGTACAAAGTGTATGTGTTATGTGCGTGCATGGGTGTGTACGCTAACACTCTTATACAGATAAACAGGTCTGCCGTCAATAGAAGTAGAGGATGAAGGAGACGTGTGTGTGTGTGTGTGGGGGGGTGGGGGGGGGGGTGAGGTGTATTTGCTGAATGTGATTAAGGCAATAAAACAGTAACAATTAAATTAGGCAGGCATCTGTGCCATCAGCATTGAGACCCACAGTAAATCAGGCCCTACAGTTATTATCAGCATGGTTAAGCACAGCACAGTGAGATTCCATTCTCTGTTACATGCATATTGAAAGTGATGACTAGTGAATTCTCTGTGGAATATAAATTAAATATGCAGTCATTCTGACATAGACTTAAGTTACAGATCTATATGATCAGCCAAGGAATTGGAAAGTAGTTCTACAGATATGTACTTGTACAGTATGTACTGTAAATCTTATACAGATAAGATTAGTGTTGTGGATGAATAAATAATAAGTGTCAAGTAAATCAAATAAAAACTTTTCAGGGGAATTAAGGAGAGCGTCTGAATTCTAGGATATCTATAACATTTTTCTTATCTTGTCAAACCTGTGTGTCTGCGTGTAGAGCCCCAATTTTTGAGGGTAATTCATTATCTCTCAGGGTTGCATTGATTTTTGCATACAAGGTGCACGTTAATATACACATTTGAAACATTACACACACATACATTACATTTTACGTATTGCACCTAAGTACTTAGGTTACACACAGCAATAAAGCAATGCTATTGTGAAGGCATGATTTTTTTTCCTATTTTAAGTATGCATGGCTACAGCTCATGTAAGCCTAAAGAATGTGGTTAGGGAATAGTAGTCATGTCCAAAAACAGAGAGCTGAATGGAGAAAAATGTATCAATTAGCTACCTCCAAAGTTTGCAAAGAAGGAAGGTATGGCATTTGTAGTGTCAGTCAAAAGCAAACAAACAATCCAACAGCAGCAAAAACAACACCAAGGATGTAAGTGTGGGAAGCACTGGGATGTTATTTGCTGCTGTACCATGCAAAGGAGGGGGTTTGTTTTTGCTCTGTGCATGGTTATATGTGTAGACGAGGGACCTGATTTGCTTTGTTTGTCATTCTTTCTCTTATCTCTTGTGGGTTCTTGTTTGGATGTGAGAAAACCCTCTGTGTTTTCATCACAGGGTGGTTGAGTGATTGTGATGTGTGCCAGTTAGCTCTCCTACCATTATAAACAGTAATGAAGATGTTCCGACCCACTCATCTTTCCTTCTCAGCGTGCCTTGATTCCCTGAGTGCCTACTGAAACACATGCCCATTACTCTTATTTCATTTACACCGTCAGCACCACTTTCATTTTCTCTTCCAACTCATGCTTCCACAGCAGGTCCTCTCCAGTCCCCAGACATATTTCCCCTTCACTCTTGAGCTGACCCTTGAGCTGTGTTCTGGCAAAGGTTCAGATATCTAAGAAAATTCATCTTATTTCCATTTCCATGTTTAAAGTCAGATTTACTGAACTAGTGTGGCAATCACAAGGGTTTACAGGCAGCAGAAAGCACCAGCCTCTGTCTAGTGCCCTGACTATCTTAGGCCTGTGTCTCAAGTGCCCATTGAATTGGAGGATAGCAAAGTGGCACAGTGCACATTGGGAATGGATGACTCTCTCGGGAATGGAAAAGAGGCCATCCGTCTAAGAACTACTCTGTCCTTGTGCCGTATCTGATCTGGGGTAGACAGAGTGTATTAGCACTGAATAATGGCCCCACACTGCTTGACCAGCTTCCTGCTCTCCTCTGTGATATTGCTCTCCAGAGGGGGAATTTGTGGGGGGCTCTCCCTAGTTGAAGCCTCTCATGCAAGCATTATGAGGCCCCTACCATGCCCTGAACTCCAATGGTGCATGGGAGCCCTGAAGCGCTTGTATAAATTGCAGATAAATCTAAAGAGGAGACTATGAAACTGGAGAAATGGTGGAGACTATAACCTTGAAGTTTTAAAAGTTATTAGTCCGTCTGGATATTATTTAATCCTGCTGTGGATTGTGTCAATGACAGGGAACGAGACAGCAGAGAGACGGTGTGAGAGAAGAGAAAGAAGGGAAGAAATAAATTAGAGAGTGGGGAAGTGGTGGTTTTAGTCTCTTTTAGTTTCCACCTCCAACCTTTTTTTTCATTCTGCAGTTTTCCTACTAAAAGAAAAAGTCATCTCAACTGCCATTGCATCTTAGCTCTTGATACCCTGGAGGGAAGTCTTATTCTAGCATTGATCCAGTCTCATAACAATAGAGGTGAAATCCCTTTGCAGGTGCAATAGACGTCCTGTCTCTGCTGTGCACCTACACAATCAAATACAAACCTTGTTTTCCACAATATCACTGCCCTCCCTCCTCCTTTTCTTTTTCAAAAGGGCAGAATCCATCAAAAAGGCAACATCTCTGTTTTGCCACCTGTGAGTATGTTGTACATCCATTTCATTTCCCAGTACCATTACAAGATTCAGAGCCGGCCAATTCCCTTTGCTATTGATTTTATTCCATTTATTTTTCACCAGGTTTTTAAAACCTCCCACACAGAAAACCATCTCTTGACAAATAACTTCACTTCTGGAAGGTAATTTCTAAAAAAAAATATTACTGTTCATTTTGTTCTTTTAGCACAATTAGATGTAGAAAGAAGAATTAACAGCAAGTGAAACTGAGAATGTGTTCATCAGTAAGATTTAATAATCGGTAAATATATGCGAGAACACCAACTTTCCATAATATTGAATAGTGGCATTACCTGCGCAAGAAAGATTGCTGCACAATACTGTGCTCATAAAATTGTTTTCTGGTTGTGCATTTGTGTAGTTGACATTTATATCAGTGTTTTTAGTGGTTTTTATTTGCTTGCATATTTTTTGAATTATAATGAATTAAAACGAGCCAAAACAACAATAATATATTTTAGGGTGTTGAATTCCTCAATCATTCAGACAGATGTCTTTTCACAAAGGGAATTTTTATTTATTTACTGCAGTTTGGGTGAAGTGTAATTAGTTCAGTTGAATGACCATGTCTTACGAGAGTGAAGAATGGGAGTTTCATTTCCCCTACTGTATACTGTGGAACACAACCCAATCTTAGAAAAAGTTGTAATCTTGACAGCTTCATAAGATGTCACAGACATCATTTTTCCAGCTTCCCTGCAATACACTGATGGACATTTAATGTTCTGGGGAGATTATATGACCATAAAGCAAACAGCTATGCAACTAAGCACAGTATTGCTTTGTTGCAACCCACTGGAACATGACAAGGTTTCCCAAATGATTTTCTGAGGTGTATTTTGATTAAAATTTTCAGCATGACAGTGTTTTGTTGTTTTTTTTCATTGAAGTGTGGACATATATTTTAGTGGTGTCAAGGCATCAGACAAAGGTGTCTGTCAAAGATTAACACCATCAAAAATTGAGTGTTACATTTGACTTAAAGTGGAAGTGTTTTACACACATTAATGTGATATTACCTCATTTTGAGCTTTTCTTTTTCAGTTTTATGTTACAGATTGTTTTGTGTTTGGTGAAATCAAAGCTGTACAAATATTTATTTTATGATATTACCTGTAGAGTGTGACAGGAGGATTGGCTTTTGCAGAACAATGAAATTTCACAAGGTTGCCCTCCAAAACAGGCTGAGGATCCACCGAAAGATTGACAAGGGGGAGATCTAAAATGCAGAAACAAAAAACACACAAATTGAGACAAAGACTACGCTCTTGACATTTTTTATTGCTAAGTGAGGCTTGGAAAGAAAACAGAGCATATATTGCAGATTTTGCAGAGGAGACAAAATAGGCACTTTATAAATAGTTTAAAAAACATGCAACCTCAAAAAAGAACACATGGACATGCAAAATATATTCTGTGTTATTCAGGGTTTCTACATTTGCCAAATGTTGACCTAAAACTGATTTGGATGTCTTCATGTAGCACTGGCCTATCAAACATACAGTACTGTAAATACTTAAAACCACTAGGTGAATCTTTTTATCCAGATTATCTTAGAATACACTGTTGTGTTCACTGTTGTGACAACATATCACAGTTGTGGCAGCATTTTCTACTGAATAATAAGCTATTTCTCCTGAATAATTTAATTCCTTAGTTTAATCTTCCTGCCACCCACCTCAAGGTCTAAGCCAAATTATTGAGTAACACTAATGTATTTCACAGGTGTGGGAGAGAACATGCTATTTTTGTTGTCATATATTCATTAGGAACATTTTAAGGAGCAAATCAAAGGAAAACTTGACTTGATAATGAGTTTCAGTAAATGGCAATTTGCAAACAGTGAATAGTCCAAGTGTAATCCACTGCAATTAAAACAATGAGCAACCTCTGTGATACAGTACAATTAAAACAGTTTTTAGAATAACACGCATTTAGATTATGCAAATTTAATAAACAACTTAATTCATCCTAATTGACAAAGGTGGGATTCTTTTTGAAGATGCATGTTAATTTCCATATCAGTCCTGTCTCATGTGAAACAAACACAGAACCCACAGTATGAATTTCAAATAGGTGAAGTTATTTAGTTGTTTCTAAAAAGAGCCTGGGCATATTTACAGAACTTGAAAAGCATGTGAAAGGAGCAATAATAAAAACTTTTACACTGTTGCATAGTTGAGTGGACATATAGTAGGCTAGCAAATGGTATCTTTCTTTGCATTACACTTGCAAGCAAAGTACACTATATTGCCAAAAGTGTTGGGACACCCCTCCAAATCAAATATAAATATATCAAATATTCCCATAAGCCAGGCCTATTTAAATAGCGGCCCGCGGCCCACATGTGGCCCAGAGACAAACTCCGGGTGGCCCAGCCTGTGGTCCTACCAGAATTGCAAAAAATTGAGAAAACCCCATTTCTAGCTGGCAAATTTTCACAGAAAATCACAAATTCCTACAGTAGCGCTGACAGTGCATACAGCACTCTCCTAGCAACAGTCAACTTATAATGCGGCGTGTTGTTGTGTAGCAGGCAGCGGTGTTAGGACAGAGCTGAACACATCATTATCATCTCACAAGTGTAAAATTGAGGACGAAAACCAATGGTTTAACCCGGACAGACAAATGTTTCTTTATTATACCAGCAAGAGCAAGTCCAAACGCCATCCCGGCGTTTAATTTAATGTGAGCGTGTTGGTTGCAGTGGTGATAGACTGGGGGCTGGTTAATGGACAAAAATGTCACTTAACACAGTCGCTTCACACACACACAACGTCTGCATTAAAAATAAAACCTTTTTTCTAATCCTAACCTCAGTACTTTTCTTGCCTAAATCCAAACAGGACTTTGGTCTTGAACCAGAGTCTCCATGTCAGTCCGGCACAGTAAACCCCCTCCATCCACCTCAACCACCTCTTTCCAAATCACATCGCGTTAATAACAGTATCATGTCATTCATTCATAATAATACGTTTCAGTACAACGTAACAATTACGTTCTCGCAATCAGGTTTAGTTGTATATAAACGTAATTTTTAGGAGACACACTTGGCTTGTGAACGTCAGATTGCACTGACATCCATGTGTTTGTGCTTTTGTTGAGAACCATATAGGTCACTTCTTCCACTAAAATCTTAACAGTGTAATTGTTGCTTACATATCATAGGTGCACATTCGGTTTAGTAGAAATATTCATTCGTGGTGCTAGTGTTTCCTTTTGTTGTAAGTTTGCAAACTCGTATATTTGACAGCATTAACCATTTTTTATCCTGTGCCTGTCAATCAAATGTGACCAAAATATTTATTTTTTTCTAAAGCCAAAGATATTGTTGGTGATACTGTTCACTATTGTGTTGTTTTGTATGAATTTAGAGACATTTATGTTAAGTTTGTTAAGTTGCTGCTTATCAGTCACTGAAAATATGCGACCCAGCTAACTTTCTAGATTTGAAAATCTGGACCAACTTAATATGTAATTGAATAGCCCTGCCATAAGCACATAATGACAGCCTTGCCAGAAGAGTTGAAGCTATTAAAGTTTGTGTGTGTGTAAATACCAGCGTTCCAATACTTTTGGCAATATAGTGTAACTGTTGTGTGTAATGCTACTTTCTAACCTCCACAGCACCAGAGTCTGTGCCATCTGTAGTCCCAGTTACATACTAGTAAGGCATCACGGATAGTAAACTAGTCACAGGGGGAAAGACCTGGTTTGGGGTTTGATGTTGATGCAGCCATCTGTTTCAAAGGTGTACTAAGTCTATCTGTTCTGTGTTCAATAATACTAGTCTACTAACCAGGGACTGTGTTTGGATGTGGATAAAGAGCAGTAGTGGGCACACAGATCCACACAGAATTAAAGAAGCACACAAACACTACTATAATGAAGCCAAACAACACTGTGTATAGTTTGAGACAGTGATACTCTGTATGTATGTGTGTGTTTGGGCATGAAGTGTAGGAAAACTGCTTTTACCCTGTGGCTGTGCAGATGCTTTGGGCTGGCTCAGCTGCCACAAAGCCCCAGAGAGGGGGTGGTCCAGGTGTCGTATTCCTCCACACACAGACACACTATATTCCCCATCAGCAAACATATTTCCTCCAGGACAGTTGCCCCACACCTCCACCAACCACTCTACCACCTTGAAATCCATGAATTCCACCTGTGCCAATTCTCCCCAGACCAGTAAAGAAAACAACAACACTGTGGATCCTGAAAGACTGAAGGCCACATTGAACCAATAAAGTCTCTCCAGGTACTGAGCAGCAAACTGTGTGTGTCTCTGTCTTTGCATATGTAGGCACATGTGGGAGCAGGATATGTGTGCATATGAAACAGCATGTGGGTGCATATTGTAATAAAATAGGAAACCTACCGATGCCTTGAGCAGCAGTGTTAGCACCCAGTAGGTGTTTTTAGCATTGCAAGCGGTTAATTGCGTGGACAAAAATGTCGGTAGAGGGAACCTCAGGGGCAAAATGACAGATGTGGCAGCGGTGAAGGTGGTAATAAAATCCAACAAGAAGCTGGAGAGTAAAGCACGAGGCAGACATAAAAGGAGAACAGGAGAGATCTGCAGGATGTGTCTGTGGTGTTAGACACAGTAATGGAGAAGTTAATTCAGAAGTCTTTTTCACTAAAAGCATGCTTAGCTGTACTTTTTTTATCACGCCAACTGTTTTCTCCGGTCTTGCCGCCAAGAACTTCTAAGGACACAAATGCTCATTACTGTAAATTCTGCTTCTAATTAAAGTTAGTCAAATGACTGAGGCTGACTGACCATCTCTTAGAAAGACCTTAGTCCATCTCAGAAACAGGTGGCATCAAGACTACTTTACATCTATTTCACAGACAGTTGAAGAATTTGCTGGTTCTGTCTCACTGAAGAATGACAAGCAAACACATTGGAGCAACATGAAAGTCTGCCAAAAAGGGCCTTGGGTGTGGATCAGTGACTGTCACTCTTCTAACCTTTGACCCTTCAAATATGACAGACATCTACTTAATAAAGAAGTCCATTTGTCACTTTGATGTATAAATGCATGAGTTGCTGAGTGAGTGCACTTGAGGCATCATGCGACAGCACATCAATATGCAAGACTGTTAAATCCTCAGATTCGTCAGGAGAGTACTAGCGAGAGAAACGGAGGCGGAGGGAGGGAAGGATAGAGGGAAAGGGGGTACTAAGACTGATCGGAGTTGTGAAAACAAGAGGATAAATGGGGGGGTAGTGATATGGTTGGCCGACAGCTTTTGATCGGTTAGTTCAAAGTGGAGACCAGATGGTGTTTTTGGAACATTCTTCCAACTTCTCTCTGTTTCCTGGAGGTAGTGCCAACATAAATTGTTTTTTTCCTTTCTTAAAGCTCAATTTCCAATCTCTCCGGATCACCGTAGACAGCTGTTCTCCAGTAGGACCAGCTTCAAATCCGGGAGTGTCGGCTTCCTCTGAAGGATGGGGAATCTGTTAGTGGGCCATCCGCTTGTGGCTTATAGCCTCAGCAATATGGGCACACTGTCATATGGTTGGCTGCATGGACTACTTCAGAAGAGAACAGACTGACTGACAACCTGAGGTCAAGCAAACTGATTGTGAGATATTCAATAGCGGAACACCAAAGAGTTTCCTGTTTAATGAAGGCAGATGTTCCACTATTAATATACCGTCTGAGATGGGGAGCAGTGCATGTGTTTCTAGCACATCTGCAAGCGTCCAATATGTTCATGAGAACCAGTGTTTTGCTCAATATTTTGATTATCACATAGATCCTCAGTGCATTCAAAGTCTTCTATATAGAAGTCATGTAAACAAAAAATGAATATTACATTGTCTGTATTGCGGCATCATTAGAGCTTACTTTAATGTACAGAAAATTCATTTCATTGCCCCCCTTTATACTCTTTCCTCACACTTCGAAATTCTGTCTCAGATGAATTTGCCATTATCTGCTTGATTAAGCACAGAGAGCATGTAGCTGAGCAAGCTACCAAAAACAAATCCTCCCCAATTGCACATCTGCATGTTCTTTATTAATTAGTCTCAACAAATGGCATTCATTTTCCCCCCACATGGCTCAGCTTGTTTGTAATGCAAACACATGGAGAACCTTGGCTTTGCTTGTCCCTAGCGTATTCATTTCTCACTATGTGTTTGAAAGTGTGTTTCTATTTGGGGCAATGCTCTACAGATATACAGCTGGACTAGAAAATATTTTAGGAATATTTTAAGATGTGTGATGAGTGGGATTCAGCAGGACATGAAACTATGGCATCAGAATCATATTTTGTTGCAGTGGGGGGTAGGAGTTCACTGATTGAAGTCCAAAGGGCGTAATGCAAGTCATGCTGCTGGAGAAAACAGCATCAGGAGGTAGCCATCCCTTTGCTATCAAATAATTAGTTTGCTAATAGACTGGTTTGGACAACTGCAGTCAGCAGTTTATTCAGGGTTTTGAATCACTACTGTTGGCTCTAAATCCCTCTCATTTTGGCAACATCACCAGTACATACTGTATTTAGATGCTAATTTGTCTAACCCTAGGTCAGATAAGTCTGTATGAACTTCTGTGGGAATTAAACTGCTGAGGTGGATGTAAATCATAAGCATTAAAGTGATGACAAAAAGAAAATGCTGTTGTGAAATGCAATGGATTTTAGGCTGATTTTAAGCTGTAGAGCAATATGTTTGGGTATGTTTAGATTACTCTCATTTGGATTGCTATAAGGATGGAGCTGAGAAAAAGAGGACAACTAGGCCTAGAGTTGAATACAGAATGAACCAAGGGCAGACATACTGAGGTAATTGTTACCTACTTTTGTTGCTATTAATATTATCTATTATGATCAAATAATACAACTTACTTATGAGACCTATTATTTCTTAACATTAGGACACAAAGATATATGCAGTTGGCAATATCAGCATTTAATCATAAAGTGTAAATGCTCAGTTGACAAGGTCCACATTTTCAGGGTTTACAAAGCCATTACACAGGAGAATTTGCTTATTTGCTGTCTTGCTGAGTGTTGGATAAGAGCATAAATATCAATTTCTTCTTGGAGCGTTCAATACAGAGCTATCACACAAAGTTTCAGGAAAATATTTGCGAGGCATTAACCCTGTGTTCGATGACTCATAATTTCCTACTTCTGAAAATATGCTGACACTTTATCTCAGTAGTCACTTAACTGGCCAAAACACAAATGTTGCTTTCACAACACAGTTTGCTTTGAAGTAATTTCTTTATCGTCCTGACCAAAAGTTCTAATAAAGTTTTGTAACTTTTAAGCAACCAAATTATATCATACCTCAGTCTGATCTGAGAAAAGCAGAGGTGGCTGCAGTGTGCAGTCTAGCTTCAGTGACTGTAAAATACCAGGATTTGATTGTATTATAAACATATAGTGTTGGAATAAAGAAATGCATGACAAACTGGTTAAAAGAATGAAATAAAAGCATGGGTTGTGGATCCTGTCTAAGCACTAGCATCTTTACCAAAATGAGCAAAAATCTGCATCTCTTAAAGATAGTACTTTAAATTTGTGAAGTGTTTACTCACAACTTTGGTTATATTCAGATCTATTCATAATGAAACTTGCTGTTAAGCACACTCGGCGATGTCTCTGCAGTCATTGTATTATGGGCGTTTGACCCTTATCACACACAGCCAGGCAACCATCCATGCTTACAGGAAGACACTGGTGTCAAATTTGGTCATATTGTTAATTTGCACAATTTGCAGTAGCACAAAAAATATCTAAATTAATCATGTACATTAACTCTTTAATATTGAGAGCCCTAATAATCACAGAACATATGTGCACAGCAATAAAATACAGTATTAACATGCAACCATGTATCCTTCACACCTGAGAGCTTGAAGTGTAGCCTATTATAAGAGAACATTGATATTCTGAGCAA
>JAUBNQ010000005.1:11668887-11702815 GCA_032353495.1 Ctenopoma kingsleyae | reverse complement strand
ACATGCAACCATGTATCCTTCACACCTGAGAGCTTGAAGTGTAGCCTATTATAAGAGAACATTGATATTCTGAGCAATTAGTATGTAAACACAAACCAAATTTATCTCAATAGGTAGCATATACAGTAAATGTACTTGGAGGAGCCAGGGATATCAGACAGAACATGGACTGATTTATGCTGAGTATATTGTATCTGCGAAAGCCTGGCTATATACTGTCTTTTTTTCTAGCGACATTTAACACTGCCAGCAAGTATGAACCAGTTTTGTTAGATACTGACATGTGACTGGTTCTTGATGTAAACTTGGAAGAACACCCGAGCACAAGTGTAAAGAAGAGATGGTGTTACACTTATTTCACACTCTGACAGGGAGCGCCCAAAGGAACCATTGCTTTGATAGGTAGGGTGATGGCTTTCACCTTCTCTGAGAATGGCTCACTAAAAGATTAGAAGAAGAGGTTCAAGTTCTGTTTCTCATGGTCTGATGAAATATTACGTTCTCTCCTGTTCAACTTTTTCTGTTGTGTATCTTGTGTATTGTGTATCTACAGTGATCTATGATAATAAAATATTAAGTACACTATTATATAACTATCACTAATGAATGGCTAATGAATACAAGTAATAACAAATAATGTTATATAGTCCCCTCCAAAAATATTTGTTTGTTTTTGCTTACTGAATACACAGAGTTCTTCCTCGTGTGTTTCCATTGTTGGGTGTTGGCATTTGAAGACTCCTTTGAATCTGTCTGAGAGTTTGGTTGTGTCCAGACTACTCCTTGCTCACTGTAGTTGATTGTGTCCCAATTTAGACTGATCTGTTTTAAAATACACTCTAAATGTGTCCAAGAAGCCCATATGTTGTCTAAATTTAGAGGTGTCCTGCAGCACTCAGTATTTTTATTCCATTGTGCACCACTCAGTTTCTGAATCATGCACTCAAGTCATAAATTTAGGAATAATGACCACATTGTCAACTTTTTAACTTTAACAGTGTAAATGCCACAATGAAGTATACAACACAGATGCATGGCATAAACTCCAAGATCTGTGCTTGTTGTTATAGATACACCTTTCAAACTCAGTCGGATACTAAAGCTTTGTTGGCCATTGAGGACAGTTGCTTTGTGGTACATTTAGAAGTGACTGAACTATCTACACAGTCTTGGACTTCAGCCTGCCTTTCAGGTCCTTTAAGGATCCAGCCCCTGAATTAGGACATAACTTGTGTGTGCTGCCTCCTCTTTATGACAGCAGCTGCTTCCCATCAATATTTACCACTGCTGTCTGTAGAGGGCCAATTATATACACCATACCTGTGTTGTGTGTGGTCCTTAAAGAGGTGTCAGGTCAAGTTTTATCTGCTGTTATTCCCCTTGTCAATATGCCAGTTGTTTATTTATTCAGCTTCTGTTTTTGGTTGTTACAGAAAGAGGACATGCTCTTTAGTTGGCATATGAATTTTAGTGCTTTCCAGATTTCCATCCTCACAATCACAGGGAAGTCACCTTTGTACTCACTGTACACCTTCTTTTGCAAGATACAACTCATAAAGTGCAACAGAAATGTAGCTGCACCTTCACAACAAAATGCTGTCTATAAGAAAACATTGTGCTTATTTATATGTCAGCAGAACAGCCATCAGTTCAGTGTTTTGCTCAAAGCACAGACATGGTGTACACCTGCACCATATTTTGTATTTTTGTCAAAAAACAAAACAAAAACCCTTTTTTAAGATGCTCTTGTTCAGCAAAGAACCTTGCAATTGAATTATACAGCATTGAAATTAAGAAAATTGATACCCAACAGAAATGAATCAAAGTTTAATTATGGCGTGTTTCATTTCAGGAGAAGCCTAATTTAGAATTGGGTCTTTACTTCACTTTTTTACACTTTACCTGTCAAGTCTGAGGAGGGAGTGGGGGAGTGAGAATGGAGCGAAAGAAATGAGAGGCTAAGCCTTGTGGGAGACAATTTGGATCTCGACAATTAGTCTCTGCTGCCGCTCAGTTTGGTCTCACACTGTGAAAAATGTTTTCAGGAGCTTTAATTGTATAAAGAGCACATTTTGGAATGCTAATTACAAATCTCCTGCACTCATTTTTCAGGTTTAAATCATACATTCAAAAGCTGGATGATGCTATGATGGCAAACGTTTATCACACATCATTATGCATGGTGACAAATCATTTTACATGTGGGCAGACTTGCCTCTCTGACTGCATGACAAAGAAATGGTGAGGACAAACTGCAAGGGTTGCAAACACTAGCAAATGTTAATCATTTTTACTCCCGCGCCTGAGTTGGCCTGATCGTGCCGTGCCCGCTTTTGCCATGCTTGCCTCTTGTGGTGTACATAATGAAAAGAATGGAGCCGTCAGTCATAATGGCTCTCTAAATAGCATTTTCTGCTTTATTAGTCATACTTAATGGTGTTGAAGGGGCTGTGAGTGATGCAAAATCCTTTTGTTCAAAGCCCTTCCCTTACTGTGAACGCTTCTTGATCGAAAAAAGATTCCCTGACAATTGAGGCTGAATGTGCTTTACACGCTGGGCTTACTTTGCCTATTTTAGAGGGGAATTGTTCATGCTCTCATCAAAAAGATTGATGGCCTGAGCACAGAAGAGGTGGAGACAGTGTGCATAGTGCCACAACAAGCAGGTAGTTGGACCAAAAAAGACAATCCCGCTCATTTTAGATGGACAGCTCTTTTGATATTTCATCATAGTGAACAAAAAAGTGATGCATCACCAATCCATCCACCCACCTACATGGTATGAAAGCAAAATGGAAACCAATTATAAATACCCATCAAAGCCTAAAATGAATCCTAGATGTTTACAAAGTGTTAGGCACGTATGCCTGTCTGACAGTTTCACACCTCTACATGTGAGAAATACTGTATATTTTGAGTAATGCCTGTCATACAGAGACTTTTTCCCCATCTGTACTGATCACTAACTGAGGGACTATGGCAAGGAAAAAGGGAGAAATTCTGAAGGCAATAAAGAGAGAGAGAGAAAAGTAGTATACTTACGCTGGATGTCAATTGTGACACTGGTCTCCTTGCCATTGGGAACTGCTTTGTTGGAGGCCCTGCAGATGATCTGCTGGCCTGTTTCGATGATGGAAGGTGATAGGTAGAGCGTGCTTACAGTGCTTTCTCTCCTGCCATCCCGGAGCAAAGTCTGCAAAAAGTGAAGAGGGACTGAGCTCAGTTGAATATAAAAGTGCAGGCAGTTTTGTGGATAAAATGTTTTCAGTCTCCATATCTGTAGTAACTACGGTTGGTTGGTCTGATGGATTGCCAAGCTGGAACTCTGGATTTTCATTCTCATAATCAATAAACAAAATCTCCAAAATTTAGATTTTTTTATGATAAACTCTACATGCTGTCCACCAAGAACTTGAAAGTGAATGAATGAAATACATGTGTTGTATCTTCAATAACTTAAATTCAAGGGATTCCAAACCGTTTAAATCATATACAAACAGTTAACCAGAAAAAACTTTGATGGAGGAGGTGTAAAATTGAAATTAATTAATTAATTAAAAAACAACAGCAAATTCATGAATAGACAATATCTTATCCTGTGGGGAACCAGAGGCAAACCCTCAAAACACTTTGGCCTGTGGTTTTACTGCAAATAAAAAAAATAAATAAATAAAAAGTAGAAATTTGTTTTTTGAGCCTCTTTTGTGTGTCTGGAGAGCTGCGCTCTAGTGCATGGCTTGTCATACTTCACAAAGGAAATCAATCTTCTTTTCAGCGCTCATCCTCTGAGCCCTACATTGTGAAAGCCATCTGGAATCGGTTGGTAGCGCTCAGTAGCTCTCACTCTCCCTCAAACGCTCAGGGGAGGGCTCTGTGAGTCTATGTTAACCAATGCAGGACAGAACAAAGTCACTGACTAGAACAAATTGCGTGGGTAACAGGGCACAGTGAGGTCAACCACAAAGTCAAGATGCATTTCCCTGCCATATCTTTAAAAGGATGCTCACAGTTGCTCTATATCTTTGAATAAAACTCCTGCTATAGTGGAGCACATCAAACATAGAAACAAAAGTACTTGCTTGCCTTACTGCACTGCTACCTCAGGATACACCTCACATGTATGGATTGCTTCATTGATATTGGTTGGTTTCTTATAAAACATTGTCTACACCACATTTTAGTTTGCAAACCAGTGCTAGCTGCTTTTGTTATGTCTCTTGTGTACTGTGGATTTAACTATAAAAGTTCTACGAACACAGAGAATGTAACTTCAGATGTTATGACTGAAAAGAATATATTATAATGTTCTCACAGAGTTCAAGAAAGATAAACAGTATATATTTTACCCACCATAATCACTACCTGAGTCATTAGCTGAGTCAAACTGTGGCTCGTTCTCAGTGTACATACCAGCAGTAGTTATCTCATCATTTCTCTACTTTAATGCAAGGGTTTCTACGTGATCAAACTGTAATCTAAGTATGTGCCCTCCTTCTTAGTTAAGATCACCATAGTCTGAATAATGTAATTAAAATGTCATTGACCTTGTAAAATCAAATGGCAAGTTATTTTAAAAGAAATCTTTTTATCTATCCCCTTCATAGTTCAAGTACCTCAGGGTGCTTTTTAAGTGGTATATCGTGTTAGAACATCTCCAATATTGGATTAAAGATAAACATTTTTCTTTCTATATTAGTGAGCATTTTGGACTATAAGGATATTATAGATGCCATCCATGTCTCTGTAGTTCATTTGTATGTGAAGAACCATGTGATGAAATTCATAGTTATATTCATAGTGCGTGAGTCACTTCTAAAGCAGAACGCATTAGCTGTCAGACGCGGAATATGTCAATGTAATATCCTTTCTGACACAATCAGGATTGTTTCCCTGGTCGCTCTGGACCTGTCTGAAGTCATTAATCTTAGAAAAGGGGTTAGCTGGCTGCTGCACTGAATTCAACACCATGCCACATTACAAATTGATACATTTTTATATCACTGCCTGGAGACTATGCGAGAAATACTTTAAGCAATGGTAAGAGAACAATGGTGTAGCGTAAAAAATAACTTTATTTTCAGTTATATTTAAAGCTATAGTATGAGATTTCTGACATCTAGAAGGTAAAAGAGGTGAAGAAATGTGTGTTAACAGACATTAGCATACACAATGAGCTCTCTTTAGCAACCTTTTAAAATCAAGGCTAAGACTTCCAATCCAAGTCTGGGCTTGTTTTATTTTTTCCATGGTCAGTGTGGTCCTAATGTATTCCTCCAAAAAACAGCACAATACCTACACAAACGGTATTTCTAGCCAACCGATAGAACAATACTGACGTAAAGCTGTCAAGCCAAGCATTGACATAATGAGAAGATAACCCATCATTAGAAAACTAGCTAGTGGCTTAGAAAAGCCTATCCAACTAATGCAGATTATCTAATTAAAACCGTTAAACCAAAATGGATTACCTACTAAATAAAACTCCATGTATTCCCAGTCAAGATAATTCGGTGTTATCCTTAACCCAGCACTGTATTTACTTTTGGCATCTACTGTAGTCTAACTATATTTATTGTAGAGTTAATTGTTCTGGTCATATAGCTGGACATTGGGTTGCTATTCTATATTTAATTGTACTTATTACTTATTTTATTTAAGTAAATAGAGGATCAATATAGCAAGACTGCAAAATATAGTTTGTCTGCACATTCTTGTAGTATATACTATATGAATATATTTCTTAATTGCAGTATCAAAATGTAGAAATACATACTGTACCAGCTCATCTTGGAGAACTGACATCCCCCTCACTCACAGCAATGAACATCATGCCTTTCATATTCACCTTGGTCGTTAAAGCAAAGCCAAAATGCCAAAGACCTCGTGAGTGGGAACACTTTAAACTGAATGATTATAAAAACAAAAGCAGTGTGCCAAATATACCATGTGAAACTAGTGTGAAAATCACCTGCATGCTGTAAGTAATAGGTTATTGTTTTATAGTGTAAAAAAAACAAGCCCTTACATGCTAACAAACTTGGGCTGTTGTTCACTCTGATGATTCTGTTTTTATCATTTAGACAGAAACGTGCACTTACTTTTTTGAACCCTCAAACCATACATGTTGTTATTAAAAGACATCAGGCAGTTATGTGAGAGATTAGTTTTCAGCAAAGGTCCCCAGACTATATGATTACAGAAATTTCAGTAAGGAGGTACAGTATTATGAGCAGTAATAAGTAGCGGCCCGTCTATAGAGGGTGCTGGGGCGCCGCCCCACCTGTCTCAGAAGAAGAAGAAGATAGGAATCACATAAGATAATTTTAGAAAAACATCAAAATGTAAATAAACAAGCTATATATTATACAGACCATGAGTACTGTGTATAATTTGCATTCAAGTGCGCAAAAATCTTTACCATAGACCCACGCTATAACTGGTGCATGTGCACTGGAACCCCCTCCAATACAAAGTATAGGAGAACCTTGGGGTGCAAAATTTTGCGCCCAAAGCCCGCCCATAAGCAGCTTCAGACCAGGAAATTCCACCAGAAGTTCACCGCAGTGCTTGTGTTTTGTTTATAGTCAATCGGAGGAGCGTTTTTTTGTCATGGATAATACCAATTCAGTTGCTAAAAAGTGAACCATTCCACAGGAAAAGATTAAAGATACTGGACCTCACCAGCCGGACATCAAAATCAAATAACTAACAAATTACACTTGGTCTGTCTCCAGGAACTGGTCTGAGAAGAAGTCCTGGCTAACTGTTGAGCTTGTGTTGCGTGTTCATGATGAAAGTGAACACTCAGAATCCTGGCATTTTCATGGGGCTGGTGGACTTTGTTGGATCCCTTGATGCAGCAGTACCTGCAGCCTGTGTTTAAGGGGACATCTAAGACAGTGCAGAATGAGCTGCTTTATTGCATGTTCTCAGTTGAAGGAGAGACGGGTGACATTTACTTATAAATAGTAAATGACTGAAAACACAGACTGTGTATTTTCATGTTTAATTATCTAATTCTTCCATTCAAACATTTAACTCATCTAAATCATAAATCAAGCCTAACTCACCAGATGAAATTAAAATGACCCACTAAGACCTGGCAGGCATGCTGGGAAAGCTCTGATTGTTTCAGTAACAGGGGATGGAGGAAAAAAGAGAGAAGGAAAAAAAAAACTGCCCAGTGATGGTGCTGAATTTATCATGTAAGCAAAAGCTAATAATTTATACATCATTAATATTCTGGTAAGTCATCCAATACACCTTTGATGTGTCTCTGGGTTAGATTCAAAAATTAACTCTTATATTCAAGTCACTTTCAATTCCAAAGCACATTATTTTATTAAAACATTTAACTGTTTTAAAATTGTACTATATCTTTATGGAAAAGTGAAACGGTCCCTTACATTAGTTTTCTTTTGTTGAACTGAAGTCACTCACTCACTCAAACTGATACATTGAGAATTGCCAATTAATTGAAATGATCTATGTGTATATTTCAGACCACACTTCTAATTTTAAGGCAGAATAAATTAGGTTCATTAATTAGGCAATATATTTTGAGATATAAGAATTGCACAGTGGATTGTATTTGTGTTTAGAGAACATATATGCATTCGTACTCTTCTCAACTGCTGGGGCACACTACAGCTGTTCAGGTTTTATTAATTACTCATTTACTTATTTGTCAAATACAATCAAGTGAAGGGGAAAAGACACTTCTCACAATTCCTGCAGAAAGCAGGGTGACTAATGGAGAAAAAGCTGTATTGGAAATATTATTCTCCATCCTGAAAATGATGCCCATCAATAGTAGCAGCTTCACAAACATTTACTGTAAACCTGAGAGGTTATACAATAAAAAAGCACTATTGCCAGCTCATAATTTTTTTAAACCCCCTAATACTGAGATAACTCCACTGTCTCTTGCTCACCTGTCAGCTGCCACCAGAGAATTCAGAAAAATATGTTCTGTATTGAGGAAGATTACTCTCCAGCAGTGGAATGTATCATGTTTTACTAATGATTTGTTGTACTATTCCAGTACAGAAGTATCACAGAGCAAGTGTTCAACCCTCCAAACCATACCTCAGACCTAGAGGCTGCATATTACAAACAGTCCTTTGCTGCTTACCACTGAGTAGCTCCACTGGAACAGATGGGAGTTGAGTGTTTGAGGGAAGAGAGAACATTATTCATTAATTTCCTCTGCCCACATTTTCACAGTTAGTCTTGATTTTTGAACCATTCACCTTACTGCGAAAAGCTTTTGCATCTTAATTAGTTGGGATGTCCCCTCCATACTACATGTACTACAGTTCAGGTTTTTGAAAGCTACCCTCACTAATGATAAGCAATGCATCAAACAGGGGAAACCAACACACACTTTTGCTAAGTGATAGATTTAATCATAGACTTTCTCTTTAACTGCTCGTCCAAGAAATTGTGTTCTAAGAGGTGATGAAGATTAGGTTTTGGAGGCCATAGTGGAAAATTATCTTTGGGTCAGAACTATCATTAAACATGACGCCATCAGGAAAGTCATTTCTGTGAATCCCCCACCACATCTGTTCACATTTGTCCTCTTTATTTGCAGGATATGAGAAGACCATCAGAGCAGATGATTATGCTTACAAAATGTTCCCCTACTGGTCTTCACACCCCAAAAAGAGCCATCTTCTTTTAATCGAACCCATTGCTTTTTAATGATAGGCAATAGAGATAAGAGGGAAGAGGAACTTTCGTTGGCTCAGTGCAGGCATGTGAGCATCCATCAGCTACCAGCAAAGTATGTTCTCATATCTGCCCATTGTTCTGAGAGGAAGTGAATGCAGGAAGCTCACTCTCCGCCCACCATTAGCAAGCAGCACCTCCAGCAATCATTTTATTCAAATCGGCCTGGTGCCATACCCCAGTCCAATCAATGGCATTTATCTGCTCTTTGAAAAAAGCTGATAATGGGATGAGGCAGCGCAGGGAGCAAGGGAAGGTGGGGGAGGTGTTAGTGCTGTAAAGTGCCTAGTCTCTTTATGTCCTTTGTCTAAATGGAAATAGAACATGACAGTGTTGATTGCATAATTAGCCTTGAGGCCTAATGTCAATCAAGTGTCTATGGGATCAGGTGATCGTAATACCAGGCTATTGTGAACAGTGGCTATTGTGTACTATGGTAGTAAAAGTGGTAACATGATGTGTCATTGGGATACACATGGCACCATAAAAAGATTCATGCAGATTCTAGCACAAAAGGTGACATAGTAGATTTTATAACAGGTTGTGAAGATGAAGAGAGACAAATGCCACTGAAGGAGATCAAAACACCAGTGAGAAATGCAAAGTCACTGATAGATCCATTATCACCATCTGTTTGTCTAAGCCGATTTGTATAATAGGAAAAGAAGGTCAGACATATTTTTGTAATCAAAATACAACCTGGATTTTCAAGGGATTTCATTTCAAAAAACGCCCACCAATGATTTAAGCTCATGTCACTCTGAAACATCTCATTTGCAGTAGTCATTTACAGCAATGCATGGCATGCAAACATGTAAATAACAAGTGTTTTCATTCACGACTTAAGTTTTTAAAAAAGGTCTACAGAATAAAATCACAGCCATATGCAACACTTGCATTCACCACCCCGTCCCGTCCCCAGCCGGTCTACAAACCTGATATGACACACACCTCTGTGCTTACCTTGGAGTACATGGCCCCATTAAGGACCTCTCCATTGCGGATCCAAATGATTGAGGCTGCAGGCTTGGCATTGTCAGCATGACAAGTCAGATTGAGTGGATCTCCAGCCCTTAGGCTCACCACCGGCCCTCCACTGATGACTGGGTCCTCTGGGGGCACTATTGATACAGACACAGAGAAGGGTGGGGGGTAACTGAGTTATTAATGGTCTACACTTATATATCACTATTTGCTTTATACTTCAGTGTTCAGTCTTTTTCAGATTCAGTGTTTTGCCCAAATACACTTCGGTATTTAACAGAAGGAGCCAGAAATCAAACCACCAGCCCCCTGATTGGGGGTTGATCACTCTACACTGTAAATTCTAATTAGTTAACCTTGCTTACAAATAGTAAGGAAATAAGAATAAAATAAGTTAAATGCACTAGGAATTGAATTTTGTCCTAACAAAGGCTTATTTAGCATAGTGCACTTACAGTTTAGTTTAAATAACTTGACAATTAACTTTAGATGTGTTGTCGAGTTAGTATAGACTGTTCAGAGTTACTATTTCAAACAATTAAGGTATTTCAGGCAATAAATACACTGTGTATCTTTTAAACAGCATATTTATCCACACATAGCCAACTGGTGTGATGTTTACACAGACTTAGAATGTGTAAGTTATGTTTACTTGATCAGCAATCAAGTTTACTTGCTAAAATCATGGAAACCAACAACCTTACAGAAATCTAGTAAGCATAACTTGAGCAATTTAAGTGTTCCAAATGGCCACATAACATGACTCTCAATGTGGACACAGTGTGGACCCTCACTGACAAACCTGGTCCAAGGGCAGGTGGAGATTGAAAGGTCAGTGTTTCAACTCCGTAGGTCAGTGAAGCACTGGATCCTAATTGCATGAGGGTACTTGGACCTAATTGATACTAGCTTAGAATTTTTCTGTAATTCTATATTAGTCACAGTTTCTTGCATTACTGATCAAGTAATGCAATAGCTTCCTTAGTTGCAACTGCACTTGATTGTTTCAAGTTAGCTTTACTCAAAACAATAAGTAAATGCTGTTTTTCAGCCTGCAATTGACTATAACTTTGATAAGAACTAATAAGTACATATTGTTTTTAATGTAGTAAAGGTAACTTGTTTATGTAGGTTAGGACATCTATAAGAATTTACAATGTACCACCTGAGCCATCAATGTGAAACATGTTTTTTGTGAATGCAGAATACGGCTATATTTGAATAAAATTATGTTTGAGGCATCAGCCTTTTCACAACTGATATTGAAAATCTATGATGCAAGGACTTTACTGCATGACACTAATGGAAGAGTAGACGGTGCAGTTTAAGACACAAAACACTTTGTACAAGTCACAGGATGAATATTTCAATAACAATCAACACTGCCATCATGAAAACATGTTATGGTTTTCCTGCTATACATACAGTACTCACATAAATGTCTACTTTTAAATTAGTTTGCATTTGTTTCCCGTTTCTTCCATATAGGCTTTGCCAAATACAACAGAGAAGTAAGCATCACACTAGTGCTTTGCGTGCCTTTAATGACACTGATCAAAGTCATATTCCTGTTTTACCCATGAGCTGGTCTGTTTCTTTTTTTTTCTTTCTCTTTTTATAACTGAAACTGCAGTGAATTATTGATTGACCCGAGTGCTCATTACAATGCAGATCTGGGGCAAGATGAAATCAAAGGCTTCAGGCAGCTGCCATATTCCCTTGCAAAAGCATTGTGATTGGAAGAAAATGTTGTTATGGGTTAGATGTATGCTGTCAAACAGCACTGAGATGAATGAAAATAAGGAAAATGTAATTTGGGATACTGTTTTGCACATTTAATGGCAATAAGCATAAAAGGGCGCTTTTATGGCAGACATGAAAAAGTGTGTATTCAGACAGTTGTGCATGCCGTATTCTGTGTTGGTTACTCTTCAGTGAAATTACAGATGTTATTACTTTATTTGGTGGTTTTACTTTTAACTTGCTCTAAATCTATTTTTAAGAATGATCAAACAAAACTTATCAGACCTAGATAGCAGCATTTTTCTTGTTATATTCCTTAAAATTGTGTTAACTAAAACTGTGCTTTGACAGTATTTGTAGTTGAAATTCTCAGCTATAGCCATTAATGTCCTTTTTTTATTCCATAATGTATTTACATTGTGTGACTAACTACTACCATAATAATTTTTATTATTATACTGACACTGGATTTACCTTCATATGCATGAGGAACTTACATGATATGATGCAGCACATAATTTAGTGTTTATGGTTTCAATTTTATATTAGCCAGCTTTATTATTTAATGGTCTAATACCCCTAAGCTTTGTTAATACAGTCTAAACAAGTCCTGCTCTTGCTGTTTCACATTAAAAGCATTCACCTGTTAAAGAAAATCACTGAGGTTAGATGTAACTAACTTACCATTATCAGATCTTAAAAAATGCACCTACAAAAGAAAATGTTTTAGCCTTTATCTGGCAGCTTGACATTTAGTCTGTTTAACAAATAGTCACATGTGATTTTTAGCGTGATAAATAGGATGTGGAGCAGCACATTGAACCTGGTCATCCACTAACGTCACACTGCAGTTTGTCACACACAGGCTTCTCTTAGCCTTCGTGTGTTGTGACTGATTAGTCCATGGGGGTGGCATTTTGGTCTGTTGCTGGTATGACTAATGTCTTTGCAAAACATAAAATTATTGACTGAAAACCACCACCAAAGTGTTTGTTTGTCCAAATTATGAGACAACATACTCATCAGTATGACACATTTAAAATGAATAAGGACTGAGTCAGACATGTGTGAGAACAGTGAAGCCTGGACTGGACTCTGACTAGACCAGACTAATCACTCTGACCAACTGGACCAGCAAATCTGCTATTTCAAAGCATTCACACTCACTGGCTCCTATTGTGTGTTTGAGTTTGAAATGCAGTGTTAATTCTGGCTGGCTTCTTTTCATCTGGTCTTCATTAATGTGCAGAGGGTTGAGAGAGGAAGAGGAATCTCAGGTCAGCACTAGCAGATCAGACAACACAGTGTGCTGATCTAGGCAAGTAAGGAAGATTCTCTGTGAGAATGTGGTCACCTCCTGGTCCTTTATCAGCAATTGGAAACAAGGTCAAGAAGATCAGGGATTTATTCTTATTCTAAGAACAGAGCTACTGCGTTATATGCAAATGAGACATGGTGCATTTGAAAAGCATTATGAGCTGGGACTCTTGAGACAGCTCTCCCATTTGTCATTAAAGAAAATGAACAAAAGGTGATGCTCAGTGATAGCACTGTGACAGTTAACTGCAAATATTCTGTGTTATTGGCTTACTGTCAGTGCTCTCTTGCACACATGACTGAAACATTAATTAAATGTCAAGCATAAAAGCAGCCGTAAAAGGCAGCCATTTTTTTATGGAGAGGTGGAAATTAGAAAGGAAAGTCTGACAATTTGTGACTGATAAGACTCACCCACACACATTCAAGTGAGCTGATATTCCTGTTACTGCTTACACATGTTAAAAAAGTCCCAGAGAAAGAGAGATCAGAGGCTTTTTCTTTCTCACAAAGGAAATATCACTTCTTTATACATATTACAGTAACACATATCTGTGTCTATAAATACATGCTAGAGGGCCAGGAGGTGACACAGCTATTGAGTGTTGTTATACCCACAGACTGTTTCAGTAAGTTACTATGTGCCTCACTTTGACCTTTAATAGTCTCAGTTGTCTAGTATTATTCAGACTTATGTTTTCTATTGAGGGATGTCAGAGAATACAGTGCAAGAGGAGATTCTGATTTTGTGCATAGAAAGAGGAGCTACATAGGAGAGAGGAGGTCACAAGCAGAGCAAACAGTGCACATCTACACTTTCAGGTCATGTTCCCCTGGATGACTGCAAGAGAGTAAGGGTGAATGGTGAACAGACAAGTAGAAGAAAGACATGGTTGACTGCCTCTATCCTACATCTCTACCTTAGTATCTTTCTGTTCTTTATTGTGTTTGATGCATTATTTTATGTGGAGGAAGCCAATATGGAGGCAGTTTGTGACAGCCTGGACTGAAATTGTTTTCTGTTTAACTTTTTAAAGGCACTCAGTATGTGCTCCCCTGGCATCTGTTTGACATCACCACCACTAAAAGAGAATGAAAAAAGCCTCTCACATTAGGGGGGAAAAAACAAACAAACAAACAAACAAAAAACAGGAAAAGCTATACATAATTACACACAAGTGTGGTAAAAGAGGAGGCTTTTGTGCTCTTTTTCTTGGTATGTGAAACTCTTTATGTCTGCTGAAGAAATGTGAAGATTTGACCAGTAACCCAACATCTATTGAATACAAATGAATGACAAAGAAAAATTAATTTAAATAGATATTTAGCTCTTCTCTCCTAATCTGAGACCTTCCACTGATCCTGCCGTATGAGTGCCAGGTCTGACAGTTATACAGAGGCCAAGCCTTGAACTTGAATCAGCCATCATCATTACTGGGCTGTTTGCAAACTCGGCAGTCCCTAATGGTTCTAAATTAGCTCTTTACTGCGGCCATTCGATGGACTTGGCATAAGTAGTGTGGTCAGTGGTACAGATTGATCACTTCTCTTTAATTACAGGGCTGACACACTGCAAACTCTGTTCCCCTCACAATTTTTTTTCTTGGGGGGGAAATTACATAATCCTTTTCAACGGTGAAGCAAATTTGCATTCTCCTTTTGCATGCATAAACATGGACACTTTTGGCATGCATACACATACTAGATGTCGACAATAATTAATTGATAACAGATTTTATTCAAAGGTAGATATGGTAGATCAGTCACAAACGTGTTTGTACTTTGTTTTGTATGTTTGTATTAATGTGAGGTGTTTCATCTAAAGTCTTTACAATAGTCATAAGATACAGACAATTCATTGCCTTAATCATTTGTCTGCTTTTGTTTGAAGGAGAAAACAATTTGATCTTCCACCATTTACATTAACCTATTCTAGTCCCTGAGATATAAGACAAGAGAAGAATCCCAGCATTCTGATTTTCAGCCACTGGCCTATCATTTCACCCAGTCTGAGATAAGAACTGGGAGTAATTTATTTGTATTTCTGTAAATCTAGCAAATGCTAGACATATAACCCCAAATGTCACATTGCACACATCAATCAAAAGGAAAAAACATTCAGAGTGATCTCAGAAAGCTTGGACCTCAGTAAGATCATTTACTTTTACTGTATAATCAAAGCTGTCCATAAATGTGACCAAGGCGTATTGATGCGTAATTAACTCAACAGTGCAAGGCAGTAAGTCTGTCTTCTCTAAAATGGGGCCTGAGACCCTTGGGTCAGAGAGCTGTCTTTTGGCCAATGATGAATTCTCTAAAAATTAAACATAAAATTCCCTAAACACAAAGCATAATTTTTTGTGTAATTTTTGTGAGGGGAAGCTGGCAACATGTGTTGTAGTTGCTTGAGAAGTCTGAACTCTGATAAAAACTGGTGATGTTGATGGTGAACCTGTGGGTTTCCAGGGTGAACCAATATTAGGGGAACTTCAGGACCCAGGCTTTTCATGAGCGTTAGGAGGAGGGAAAAAGCCATTGAAGGTAAATGAATAAGAGAGGGTTCCTCATAAGAAGGCTGGCTGGCATCAGGAGGAGGAATGCTGGCAATGTAGCTGCTGTAGAGATGTGCTCCAGTAGACGTGTCCTGATGAACAATGAGCTTCCTGACTTGACTGTCTATTTCAGAAGAATGTTTGCACGGGCTGCTTGTCACCCCATTGCGACAGCTTGCAGAGTTTGTGATAGATCAGAAAAAAATAGAAAACAAAAAGGAGAGGAGAGGAAACCCCGCACAGGTGGATACAAGACACATACATGGCTCACTGGCCCAAATCACCGGCCCTCTTCAAGTGCTGTCACTGTACATCTGTTAGAAAGCCAGAAAATCCTCAGCCATGTGTGTGCGCATGCACACACAAAAACATCATGATCATAGCAAATGAACAGTGCCAAATAAAATGGAAGAAAGGAAGAATGAAGACGAAACAAGGAGTGGGAGATGCTAGAGCTGTCAAAGACATGCAGAGCCTGCTCTGTCACAGCGTAGCCATGTGCAACACCAGAAGCTGCTCTCCAGTGATTGGGGGTGGGATGAAGGGGGTGCTGACATTGGTGCTTATCACCAGGCTTGTTTGTACTATGTAGCTAATGTTTGTATACGTGTGAGGAAAAATTTTGAAATCAGCACAGTTAAAAATAAAATGGCTCTTATTGTGAGGGCCTGCCAATTATTAGTTCTTGTGGTTTTAGATTTACCCTTATGTCAATCATTAGTTTGTTAACAATTACAATGGAAAGTAAATCTATTTACTTTGTTGGGTGAAGTCAAATCAGTTCAGCACCTGTACACAGTTGGTACTGTTGTTTTGCAGAGCACAGATGTATCTGTGTCATTCCTCCTCCTTCTGTTGAAAAGCAGAAGAAAAAAAAAATCCTTCATACAGTCTGTCTACCATAATCATGCACCTGTTCTCAGCCTCTCTGATAGTACATAGATGTACTTAATTTCATCACACGTTATAGACAGAATGTTAGAAAAGGCAATGTCATATAAACATTACAGCCATATTTTCATCCAGAATGATTGCCATTTAGGACACCTTATCTCTCTCTATGTGCTTAAGCTGAGATGCTTGAATAGATCTAAACTAACTTTTTTAGGAAACAAATTGGTTACTCACACTTTTTTATCCCTTTCACTGCTCAGTGAGATAGATATGAATATGACTGTGTATCTACACACAAAAACTAATTAGGCACCAATATTTTGTTTCTAGTTACTGTACAGTAGCTCATAGCCACATAATGTGTCTTAAACGTCCTTCTTTCCAGCCGAGCTGTTATCCCACTCTATTGCAGCTACCATGAAATTTCAGTTTTTACACTGAAATTTCCCCTTGGGGATCAATAAAGTATCTATCTATCTATGAGACTTAATTCATGCCAAATACCACATGCGTCAAGAATAATAATAGATGAATACACAAACAAAACATAGGAAAATGATTTTTTTTTTTTTTTTTTTACATAAGCTTTCTTTCCAATAAATGAAAACAGCTAAATTACACTCAGTGTTACATACATTTTATTGCAGTCACATCACTGGTCAGTGTTTCCCACAGACTGAGCACAGTATCACTGGCCGAATTAGCTGTGAAACGGCTAATATGCTCTCAGCAGACCACAGAGCTAGCACCATGGGCATCTGTTCCTCAGAAGCTTTTTATATATTTTTTTTTTCCCTATCCTCAGAGTTCACCTCCATTTCTAAAAGGATGACAGTGTGATCCTTGAGCAATAATAAATTCAGACTTATCTACAGAAATGGCTGATTCAGCTTAAGCAATTGCAAACAACAATGACAAAAGATACCCTTGGGCTTTTGTGCGCATGAATATTGTTGTTGAAGCGCAAGTGAAAAACACTGACAATAAAGAAAAGAAAAAAAAAATCTTGCACACAATGGTTCATTCAAATGGCATGCTATCAATTATTGTTGGCAGAAGACCCGCATGTAACTGTGTTTATGAATGCCTGTCATTCTGAAAGATCTTGTAGAAGTTCTTCACATACACTACATTTCATTTTAATTATGGAATGAAACACAGAGTATAGCTACTGTATGGGTTAACAAGTTTTAATTATGAGGCCAAAGAAGCAATATCATTTAGGAAGGGAGAAAAACTATTGTTGTTGAACTCACATGATTATAAATACACTTGCAAACTGTTCTCAGTATTTGTTTTAAACCAACTTTGATTTTCACTTGACCTTAATGATAAACCAGGAGGAAAAGTAAAATTCACAACTACAAACATAGTACAACCAAATGTAAAGCACTTAGCCCAATTAACATTACAGAATATGCATCAGTATAACACTACTTCATGACACGATCACACTCCTAGGAGCTAGAATATGATTCACATCATTCTTAATCATAATCTGAATAATCATTATTAACACAAGTCATGTAGTTGGTGTGACTTGAACAAGACTGCTCAGAAATTAAAGTGATGTCAAGGATGTTAGGAGGCAGCATGCAGGCAGATGATATAGGTAACAACTATAAATCCAGATTTTTGCTGCTATGACAGTTGTCTGAATCTTCCAATTCCAGTGTGTTTAGACTAACATCCTCGCAAGGACCTAAAGATTATGTTACAAGTTCTCTAATTTAGAAAAAAACCTGAATTATTAAATGGTGTATTAACCTGATAACATCTGATCTCGCTGAGTTTAAAGTGGTGTAGAGACATTAAAGACACAGATGAACAGATACTTGAAGATGATTATGGTTATACAGCAATAAAGTATGAACGATAATTTCTATACTGTAGTCTGACTACAGTTGAAACCGAATATTACAGAATGAGGTCTTCTAGTGTACTTAGTAGTAGTGTATAGTTATTAATTAACAGTGCTGATGGTATGACACAAAAGTTGAATAAAATTGAATGAATGAAATTGAAATAAGTATAAGTAATAATAAATACTGACCCATAGCCAAGTCCCACACTATATGACCCACTTATAATAAGTTCAAACCATAAGTGGTCCTCAAATTAATCTGAAAGGTAGCCAGATTTTTTTTACAGTGGATTTGCCTGACATCTCCTAATATACATATATCTCCAACATTTCTGGTCTTGAACAGTCTTGAAGTAAAATCCACCTTGTCTGAGACAGAGACAAGACCAAGTAAAAATTACCAAGACTGGTACTACAACACTACTATACTACCAAGTAAATCAATACAGAAAAACAGACTAAGAGAATGGACAAATTAATCAGGAGGGCTGGTTCAGTTCTGGGAGTAGAGCTGGACTCTCTACATGTTGTATCTGAGAGGAGAGTGCTGTCTAAACTCCTCTCAATCCTGGACAATCCCTCCCACCCACTTCAGTGTCCTGGCTGGACAGACGAACACGTTAAGCCAGAGACTGATCAATGTAAAGTGCTCCACAGAGCGCCACAGGAGATCATTTCTTCCTGTGGCCATCAAACTGTACAACTCCTCTCCTTTAGGTTAAGGATGAAAACAATCATAATCATATTTATAGCATATCTATAATCTGATAACCCACTACATTACACACAGGACTGATTATGACCAGAAATTTTTTTTTTAACCTATTTTTTTGTTCTGTAAATTGAGTATTTAGTATTAGTAGTAGTAGTATTGTGCTGGTGTTAATCTTTTCTGGTTATGGTTCTTTATTTTTCTTTCTTTCTGTTTGAACAGAGAGCTGCTGTAACATGCCAAAATAATTTCCCTCTGGGATTAATAAAGTGTTTTGAATCTTGAATAGTTTACTAGTTTAATAACATGAGATTGAGTGATCTTTGGAGTTTGCTAAATATACCTGCACTTTCAATTCCTTTAAGAAATATCTGTGTTATTTTGGAAATTTATTGTATATTCTTCCATACAGATGCATGACTTAACTAGAAATCATTTTGTGTGTGATAAAGAAATAGAGAACAAATACAAATGAAAACTGAGAGTGAAGTCAATATATGACACCACACTATAGTGTATAGTATTGTATAGTAACATTAGAGTATTGTAACGCATTCCTTTGTAGAAAAGCTCAACATGTTACTGATTTGCAAAAACTACAGATCACCTTAGGCAAGATTTTCAGCCAACAACCTTAATCAAACCACAGTAATATCCCTTGCCTTTGTTCTAGTGGTCCCCAACCTAAGGTAGAAAGATTAGAGCAAAGGTCTGGAGCAGTGCCAACTTGCTGCAAGGAATATAATTAGCCTCAGGGGTCTTTTTGGACCTGAAACCCTCTATTCTCTCTCTTCATGACTAATTCACAAGACCTTGATTCTCCTTTGGCATCCAAGGGTAAGCCTGCAAACCATGCAAACACTTGGACAGGTTAACTGTCAGTTAGTTCTCCCAGCCTTCTGATGAAGGAGCTTGATCCTGGTTTATAAATGCTGATGTGATTATTGTTCATTGTTATCCTCTTGGATTTAATCACTCCTAAATTTATAATAGTGACTGAAGCGAGTGACAATAAAACAAAGGATTTTTTCACATATTGAAGGTTTTCCTGTAAATGGGCAGTTCAGTTAAGGTCAGCACTGCTGCATCTTTGGCTCAAGTGAAGTGTTTGTCTGACAAGGACATGCTCAGCAAATCATTAAGATGAAAATCAGAAAGAAATGGAAAACATGCAGTTTTTATTCTTTGGCAGTGATAAAGGTTTTTCTTTGTTTTTGAAAATATTTGTGTTATGTTATTTCCTATCAAAGTCAAGAGGGAAGAAGTTCCTCTGATATGGCACATGGTGGAGTTAGGGCTGATAGTGAGTTATGAAAGATAGAGGGGGGTTTTAGATTTATTCTGCTGTCAGCTTGAAGAAGCAAGGCTATGTGTGTACACTAGTGCGTGTGTGTGGGCACGCATAGGTGTGCGGGGCCATAGCTGTCTTCCAAGTCGAGAGACGCACTCTGTCACCACTGGCAAGTAATTGACAGCTTGGAGTTTGCAGTGACACAGGCCTTGCATATATTTCCTCCATTATGTCAGCCTGGAGTTATCCCTGACGGTGCATTCAGGAGCCTGCTAGCTCGGCAGAGGATTAAACAAACACCTTATATTGAGGCTTATGGGAAAGAATAGTGAACTCTCTCACCCTCAATCAGCTAAATAGGCAATAAAGGTTTCCCCTTGCTCTCTGCCGAACAGTTATTTACACAGAGTAGGACCAACTAGTGTGCTTCCTGCTGGTGTACATTGCTTGCAGTCCAGAGTCAAGCATTTGCAAATAATTGGTTTTTTTTGTTGTTGTTTGTTTTAATTACTTTGAGTAGTTGCCATTGGGTTTGCCAAATCAGGAAAGCACAGTGTCAAAGGGATTAAAACCAAGAATTATTTGCATCTGCTGAGTGTAGCAGCTGTTTCTTTCGATTGGAATGTTTTCAGATACATGTTTTAACACCTATGAAAATTCTCAAAGATACTAAGAGGGGTCTCAATCAAATCCATTCAGAATGACTTGCCCTTGACACTGATCATATAGCAGTGTTTCTGTGACAAGCCTTATATCAGAGCAGCTAAACTTTTAAACTTGAACAAGTATTGAATAAAGGACAGTAATAGAAGGTAGGAAAGTGCAGTTGCAACAGACATGTTTAGCTCACTTTAGGAGTATCCATAATTATTCACTCATATCCATTTGCAGGGGGGTTGGCAGCCAGAGAAATGTTATGCCACAATTTGTCTTTCCCTTTTTCCTCTTTCTCCTGCTGCCTTCTCCACTACAAATCGTTAGTTTCACTTTTCATTAGACCAGATCAATAAGGCAGATCAGTCGCTTGTGGCAGACACCCCCCCCGCACTGTTTTTTTTTTTCTTCTCCCTTGTTCTCTTTTGCTCTGTCATCGACTCCAGCTATCTTTCCAGCAGTCCTCCAATGAGGAAGGTTGTGAAAGACAGTGAGAAGCAGGAATCTTGGAGGTTCCAAGAAAGAGATTTGGGTCAGCGATTGCACCAGTGCTACCCAATAAGACAGAAATGGCAACACTGAATGATAACCCAATAAAGTTTAATTAAGAACCAGTAACCTCTCAAGCTTACACTACTAATGAAAATGGAGACTGCATGCAGAGGAAGGAAATTAAAGTGGAAATGTAAGGGTCTGTAAAAGTTTAGTCAAATTGACACTGTCTGCCAAGGGTCTCTCAAACTGTATGCCAAATGGAAAACATGGGCTAATGCCTTCCTAATGGTTTTAATATAAAATATAACTTTGGTTCTTACTACTGATAGTTTTTATGTTACTTGCAGTCCACAGTCATACATATGGCTGTTTAGTGTATACATGCTGTATACTTGTTGTGTAGCTCCACTTTTGTTAGGGTGTCTTGAGCTCTGGGGGTGCGCCTGTCCAGAATTTTGAAAAAAAGTGTAGTAGTATTGTTGGTGTTGAAGATGAACTAACAGTCATGTTTTCCTTAAGAACTCTTTGATGTCGATCTCAGTATTATATCATATAAAATCACAGCTTATGCTGTATATTCTATAAGGTCTGCAATGTACAGGACATGGTGGAAAACTATGGACAAAGTGAGAAGTCAGTGAAACCTGTGAAGCTTTTTCCATGACTTGTTTTGCACCACAGTGACTGAAGCTGTTTGGCACTTGTAATGTTGTCTGGTGTCTGTGTGTTTAATTCGGACTCACCCAGTACAGTGAGACGGGCAGGACGGGACCGCATGGCAGCCTGGACAGCCTGGCACTCAAACACAGCATCATCCATCAGCTCGACACGCTGGATTCTCAAATGATGCTCTCCTGAACTGTGGTCGCCGATCACTGTGTAACGAGGATAGCCTGCAGCACAAATACATTTGTTCATCTTAATCACATTCCAAAAAATTTAAATGCATCTCATGTGCCAAAAACACGACTGCAGATTTTTTATAGGCTTCCCAAAAGATACACTTTATTATCATGTAAACAACTGTAGTTTGCAAACACATTTTAATTGGAACTAGCATAAACAAATGTTTATATAATGCACAGGACTGGCATGAGCATTTTACCTTTAATTGATCTGCATAATCAGACAATTGAAACAGTGGGTAGATCAGTAATAGATTACTTTATATGTAATAGTTTGATTGCACATTTGTTTATTTATTCACAAAGCATTGTTATATGTTTTATAGCTCTCCTGGCAATGTTAATCAGCTGCTGTGGAGGTTGTTGCATTCTAGAGAATGATGTTTTACTCAAACTGTAAATGGGAGCAACTCGAATTTGAGTTGTTTCAGCACTGCTCTGTGAAATGATTTATAGTTTAATAATGCAAGAAAGCAGAGCAATATCCAAGAGACCTGGGCATTTTACACAAGTCAAGCGAGATGGTTTTAAAGATATCCCCTTAACTATTATCGAAATATGCGTTGCAAGTGTGTTGTGGAGTGCATCCCTCTACTGGGGAAAATAAGCAGGAAGAAGAATGTGTTACACTGGGAGGCTTTATGGGGTATTTCTCATGCTTTTGGAATTGCTTGTCTCTGAAGATTCTTTTTTCTCTCTCTCCATCTTTCTAATTATTTAGGAATGCAGTATGTGTAATGAAATGAGAATGTCTGTCCATAAAACTTGCACTTCAAAAAATTCTAAGAATTTCCAGCAAAGAATGTTTTTTTTTCTTCCACTGATCACCCTGATCAATGCTGAAACTATTGGAGAGTTGCACAGTAGAATAAGGGCAGACTTTTAACAAAGCCTCACTTCAACTTTGTAAAAGAAAACTTAACACTTTAGACTAATACAGTTGTCATTTCCTTTCCAAAAAATTCAGCACCCATCCAACTGTTAGGTCAATGCCAGCAAATGCTGGGGAGTAAAATATTGATTTCTGAGTAACAGCTAGCCAATGACTCATGTTCACTTCAGAGCTCCCCGAACACTTCAGTCTTTTTACTGTAAAAGTTTTACAGACTAGCTGCAGTGTATGCTTTAGCGCCCAAAACGAACATAACAGACTAGGCTATGGCAGCTTTTAAGTCCTTGAATTCGTCTACTGCAAAAACCCATAGTATGCTCAAAGTCCAATTACTGACTGATGCTTCATTGGATCCAGTTGCCTTTAATAGAGCGTGAAGTGGGCCTCATTTTATGCTAGTGGGGTGAGTTACAGCCAATTAAGCCACTCTCTGTATTTCATCCTCCTACATGTAGCCTTTAATGTCAAGGGTCTATATAGTGGGAGGACGAAGGACAAAAGAACACCTAAATGTAAACATTAAAGGTGGGGAGAAGAGAAAGCAATATAAGTGTCAAGCTAACCTAAAACATGAGCTAAGTTGCAAGCAGCACCAGTGGATGTTTTGTGGGAAAATAAGTCACACAGGTGATGTTCGTACAACATCCCTGATCTTTGAAATTAACTTTACTTGCTACAGTGTGTCAAACACTGAGTTATAGACTTCAGTAAACAGTTTGCAAATGTAAAAGGGTTAATATAGAGCTGATGAGAACTAAAACTTAAATTAATAACATTAATAACCACTGGCACATGGTTGAAAAGCTTTTTGCTTTTTCATAAATTTCACAGATTAATGCCTAAAATAGAGGATGCCCCATTATGTGCACAAGATCACCCCGAGAACCATTTTGCTTCAATTTTATGTTCATTGATGAGATTTAAAGCAATAATGCCATTGCAGATCACAAGGGTAATGATCATTTCACATTCTGAGTGATATGACCTTGACTTGACTCCAGTCTCAGCCTACCCCAGAAACAGAATTTACTTCAAAGGCACTTTTGTTTTGCTTGCCTTAATTGAAGCAAGGTATAAGCCATGTCAATTTCTGTTACACAAATGATCTGGCCAATTACCTCATTTGTGCCTCTGGCAAACTAAGAATAACTTTGCTGTGTGAGGATATGGCTTTGTTCCAGTATCTTCGCAGTACATTAGCTTGATCCAGAAGAGAAATTCATTTGCATTTGTGGTGGATAGGAAATGATAAGAATGTTATAATCTAATTTTCAAAGAACGTAAACACACTGTAATGTTGTTTTGTCTCCTTATAACTACCTTGGGCATTTTGTCAATAAAACTGAAATTATACTGGCACATATGAAGACTGATCACCTCTGCACATGATGTATACCTATAAAGGGCCATTGATCTTAGAGCTCACTGACTTTCAAAGACACAATGTGTTACCCAAAGCAAACAATGTAAAATAGGCCCATTAAGGACTAATGAATCCATCAGGGGGAATGGATTTGTCTTGAGGCTGGATCAATGGTGTACGTGCATGTAAGTATACAGACACTTGAGGCATGGCCTAATGATTTATAGCGTTCACCTAGAACATGTTTCACACAATGTAACCACCAGAGGATAGAAACAGGTTTGCTGCAGCTGTGAACAGGTGACTGGTGTTTTGTTGACTCTCATCACAGGTTAGAGTGACACATGTTTACAGGTGAAGTTCTGTTAACTCTCAGCTTCTTATCACATGAGCTCATTCTCCTGTATCCTAATCCTAATATGTAGAATAGCGTATACCGAAACTTACTTCTCCGTCTTTACTTTGTGTGCACCATTCCCTTATAGCTGTTTTGTTTGTCACCTATGTTGTGCGTAGCAGATAGTTATGCATATTCATGATATTGATTGGTATGTTCTGAGCTGCTGTGCGGCTACTTTACTTTTCTTTAATTAGAGTGGAAAAGTGTGGCACAAAAGGGAGTGAATAGGAAATTCGGGGACAGATAGGAATCATTGGCTTTTGTGCTGTGATTTCTTGCGCTGAATAGTGAAAGAGTTCTCTCAGTTTAATCACTGCTCCTGTGAAAAGAAACAGGTCCCAGGCGGAGCACGCCATTGCAGACGCAGCTTCTTTCTATGAATAGCCGAGTAGACCTATATTATTGAAATGCTCCATGAAACATTTGATTCGTCACACTTTTTATGTATACAGCTGCCACTTTCCTTTTATTGTGTACGTCGTGCAGTGGATGTAACGCTACTCTTTTACTGCCACATGCATTGCTTGTTTATGTAGGCAGGAGTGATAAAAAGGACAGCTGTGGAGCGCTTTATTTTTAAAAAAGTGTCATCCGTCTCAAAGGAAGGCACTCAGTCCCTGTCCGTATCATACTGTTGATTTTAGCGACCTATCTTCTCACGGCAGCTATAAAGCTAAAGCTAAAAAGAAGAAAATGACTGCGGTGAAAGGAAAGGTGTGGGGATCGCTTCATTCTGTCCATGATTGTTAAACTATTCACAAATGTTTTATTAAAGGTTGATCTACTGTAGTTCCCTTGAGTGTTTTCACCTTACCTTTTCTCATTGTTCTATTCCTTTCTCTGACTTTGCCAGTTGTTGAAATGAGATTCAATCTTGATTGTCTTGTCTTGTTAAATCAATAAAAGACTGGGGGATAAAATAAACTATACATCTCAGCTTCCAAAATAAAATTGTACTCGCTCTTCCATTCGCGCTTTCTCATTTATCTCAGGAAATCATAAGTACTCTCCCAGTCTGCCTCCTCTTCCTCTAAAGGAGACTCAAAGACTGCAGGACCATTGTTTACGGCAACCTCTCAGCCACTGCTTCCCCTGGGCCTGATAAAGACTTGAATAAGGAAGAGCATGGCTTTACTGCATCTCAGTCAACCACTGAGGTTTAATTACAGACTTCATTGGTGACAGTGAAGTCCTTTAAGACTGTTTGCTAAAGGTAAGAATAGAAGACCACCTATCTGTTGTGAAATACATACTTAATCATTACTGATCATTTTAAAAAATGGGAACAGTTGGATAATGTGCCATTGTGCCTTGAATTGCAATAACTCAGATTTTGCAATAGTCACAAAAGGGAGGTGTATGAGGCGAATTAGAAAGCGGTAACATGAAGATTGTGTCTTTATGGACTAATGCATCCAGTTGTGTATGGAGTGCTGTGTACAAATTAAAATGGATCTCTGTTTTGAAAGAATTAAATGATCATTTCAATAAATGATGTGGGTGAACTACTCTTTTATGGATTTCTCATTCAATAGCTCAGTGCTTCAAAAGGTTGTAAATGTTTATTTAGGGGAGTGATGTGTTCCCTTGAAATTCATCAAGGTCATGAATATACATAAAGCCTTGACTGGTGGAACAACAGGCTACTAAATGACAGTCTCTTTTACTCCAAATTAAACAATTAAGGCAATTATACATGAGGTGCAGTGTAATTAGACGACGCCAGTTACTCTTCAAAAAGCCATTTAGCAGCCTGAAGCAGCAGAAATAGACCAGTGCCACTATTGATTTAACATTTCATTTTTGTGTTATTTTTAATTTTTGTGTTTCTCTGACAAACACAAAGTACAGTGCAATGCTATGATTCCTGATTTTCTTCTTTTATTTATATATATATATATATATATATATAAATTTGTCACACTTATGTGATTCAGATCATAAAACACTTTTAAAGTTACATAACCTAACTGAATTAAAAATGTTGCTTTTAAATGATGATTTCATTTATTGATGGGGAAAAAACTGCCTATGTGAAAAAGTTTTTCCACATATATGCAAATACCGTTGCACAATACTGGGATTTAGGTCTGCATCTAACACAGAGACAAATAAATTTTTCATTCTGTTTGGGCATATTGAGTGATGTAATCATTGATGTTTCATGTAACACTAATACTTTTGTAACGAGCTATTATGAGACCTCTTTTATCTGTCTGTAGAGTGATATATTTGGCAGACAGTAGGATGTTGACATGAGGGGGCTTTAGATGACATAAAGCGGCTATTTGAATGTGACAGTTTTATTACAGAGTGTAATTAATAGGAGAAACTGATTATGATAGGGGAATGCAGGATGACAAGTAGATAAATGCTGCTTCTTACCAGAAAGGTCTCTGCCAACTCCCAGCGCCAGGCCATCTTTGATCCACAGGACAACGCCATGGTAACCAGGGATTGTGCATGGTAGCGTCACGGGCTGTCCTGCCACCACCACCAGGTCCTGTGGCTGCTGAGAAAACATGGCCTCTGCCCCTACAGAACAAAATAAAGTAAAGGTTAGATATAGCTCATTTAAATAATTACATTATTTTAATATAATCAGGATAAGAGGGCATAGACATTTAGAGGTGCTGAATGAAGAAAAAACATGCAAGAAAGTACACCATACTCCCATTTACACCAATTACACTCAAAGCTCTTGTCAGCATTGAAGGAACGTTAAAAGGTGATCTACAAATGGGGCATATTCTTTTACTATTCATGATACAGAGGCAAGATACTGTACATGCATCAAAAGTGTCAGAGCAGCAGCAGGACTGAAGCACAGCCTAAGAGACAGGCGTCACAGCTCAGCTTGATTCATTTATGAAGTATGTCACCGTACAGATGGGCTGGGCCCATACACACCACAGCAGATAACACGATCTTGTCTGCCAACACTGCTCTAGTGGCATCCATTAACTCAACCTCACACCCATGTATTCCAATTGTGCGAATGCTATTAGCTGTATTCCTCGACTGTGTATTCAGGTGGAAAGTGGTACATAGTGAACTCAATTAGAGGCAGAGGTTGTGTGTAGGGGAGGGGTACTGGGGGGTGGTCAAATGATATGGATCAGACTGGAGAGTATCGAGTATTACTCATATGTATTTAGAAACACAGAAATGCAATCATATAGCTAATTTCATGTTGATTATAGAGCACAAATTGTAACAAATGTCTGAAAGTGTCACCTCATCTATCACACTTTGTTGTATTTTATTCACATGTACTTCTTATTTTCAAAATTCATTTCAAATGACATCTAACAAAATTTGCAGTTAAATAAGTAGAAACTGCATGAATCATTCTGTCAGCCTTTTTCTTGCAGAACTCAATATCCTTTCCCCCTCTTAGACAAGTGTGGCAACACAGGCACATTTGTATACACAGGAGCATGTATCAAAATGGCCTCCGACTTTTTCAACTTAATCATATGCAAATAAAAAGCTGATTAAAATTACAATAAAAGCAGAGCAAAGACAACAAGGAACTTGAAAGTGTTTTCATTATACATCATCATATCACATTGCAGTCATCTACTACAGCTCTTTGTATGCTTAGTTTTATATTCAAAGAAAATTACTTATCCTATTGCTGACAAGGAAACTGATTAGCTTTGTTGTGTGATTCCAAACCACATCAGAGGAAAGATTGTTGTCATACAAGAAACTAATTTTAATTTAGTTGGAAAATGCCATTAGAATTCCCACCAGTCATTTTTTTTCAGCCTTGAACCAAATTCCATTTGATTGATAACTTAAAAAAAGAACTTGTCATATTGATTCATGCACACTGTGTTGCACATGCACACACAGAAATGCACAATCCTATCCAGTGCCTCATTTTAATTGACATCTATTGCTAAACCGACATTAGGAAAAATAATGTGCTGTATCTCAAAATGTATACTGTTAAAGGCTTTTCGTCATCTTGAAGCTCCACAGCTTCTCCTTAGCTAACCAGGACTGTCATAAATGTGCATGTATAATGTGGTTAATGCTGGTTAGGTAAGACTTTATCTCACCATATGCATTGCCCTTCAAACCTAGACAGCTTTGTTCAGCCCTGACTGTGTTCCCATGTGGGGAGATTATCTTGGAGGTGCTCTGTCACCACGCAGATGAAGCACCCTAACATATAGACAGCTACTCAGCAGACTTCTTGGCATGTTTTCCAGGACATGCCAAGAGGAAAAAAAAAAACCATTGTAAACGCCAAGGAATCTTGTATCTGTTCAGTCACGACTGATATTATCAGACAGTTCAGCGTGTGCTGCTATTGTTTCAAAGTTGGAGGGGTATCTCTGTTAGCAGCATGTTTGCATACTTCCCACAATATGCCTATTTTCTAACTTCTGAAATCTTTGTTAGCCTTGTGTAATCATGAAAAAAAGTTTGTAATTTATTTTTCAGAAACACTGTCACTTTCTCACCAGGCAGATTAGCACACTCACATTGACTACATCGTTCAACTAGGTGAAAAGCACAGTATCACCTTGATTAGTGTTCAGCTGGGTGAAAACTGTCTTGGTGGTTTCATACATCATGTCTGCAAAGTTAGATTTTAGTGTGGGTCCATGAACGTCCTGTCACACTTTGCACTGAAACAATTATTTGACTTTTCAAACAGCCTCTTCAGAAATATGAATTAAGTAAATAATATCTCTCAAAAATGTACTATGAAACTAAATTGCAAAAGCAAATGTTTTTCAAGGTAAATTACTAAAACTACATTACATTCACTGCAAATCCATTGATACTGAACATGTAAGTAAAACATTCCACATACAAAATGTATTTCTTAGCCAAAATATCCAATCTTGAAGTACAACAATCCATTTTAAGTTAGTGTGAAACAAATGTATCTTGCACTAGGCTACAACATGCAATTTTTTCAATAGACCTTACAAAACATAATCGGATTTGCAGTTTAGTTGCAAGGGAACATAATTTTTACATGAGAGGTTTAGATACACACAAGCACATCAGGATCAGTTTACATCATAGGGAATGCCACTCAGCCTTTGAAAGCAGTTCTATTGTCTTCTTTCACTTTGGAGGAAGCTTTCTTAAATTACTCACCAGGACTATCTGCTATGCTATGGCTTGGACACAGAGGTGTGAAAGACATACCAAACATGGAATGCCAAAGAAATTGTGTTACTGAGTTTGCAGTTTGTAGGATCCAGCATTTTTAGATCTAGTAGTACTGCTTACCTTGAATTGGAACTTGATCCCTGAACTATTTCTGTTATATGTTGACTAAGTATTCTTTAAGCACCTTTTTAAAAAGTCTGTGCTCTGTTGCCATTCCTAAATTCATGCCCTAGGAGAGCTATTAAAATACACTGGTGGTAGAAAAAAATCAAAGGCAACTGACACCAGCTTGTACTTGTCTCTTGAGCAGTTAAAAGTGACCTCCTTCATTCAATTTAAAGCCTGGCTGAGTCTTGCAACGCATGTGTCTTCATAGGAACACAGCAGTAAAGAAATGGAGGTGATGTGTTTGAGAGGACTGGGGCGTACATCAAGGTGGCTACATTCATTCATCCGTCCCCTCTGCACTGAATAAATCTCTGTCACATCTGCCAGATTTATCCTTCGCTGGGCATCACAGCATTGGCAAAAAAGGTGGCCCTCCCTCAAATGCAACAGAGTGAAAACAACCCCTGTCCCTTCAGTTATTCATGAGGAATATTTTCATTACTAAAATGCTCAATTAAGAATTAAGCACTCCATTTTGCTGACTTTATCACTGACAGTAATAGGAGGAAGGGGGTGCACTCAGGTGCCCACAGACCAGCAGGTCCATGTTTATATTGTTTTATCAAGCATCCTAATGTGTTTTTTTTTTTTTTTTTTGGGGGGGGGGGGACCTTGGTTAAAAATAATAAAATGAAAAACATACATGACAATTTATGTGACAAATGGGTCCTGACTTAGAGAGTTATGTCCTCTAAATATGTGGGAATACAAAGCAGGCACCTTTCTACTGCCGCTGCAAACAAGAGACTTGAGTGACTATGAGTAGAAATTAAAAAATATATATATATATAGTATATTAACAGCAGAGTTAGTTTTCCTTTATTATATTGCATGATTACTGACAATAATAGAGAAATGTTTTACTCCAGCTCGTTGAATTCCCTAAATCGAGCATTGCTATTTAGCCTCAAATTTTTCATAAGAGCTTACCCTCTATTATCTAACAGCCAGATTTCCTTAAAGACACACTTCAGAGTTTGACAATGCGGTCACATAATTTAGGATGTTGGAGTGTATCGTCTTTTTTTCCCTATCTTGGTCCTATCTATCTCTATCTCAGACCAATTATCATACTGAGCGCAACATCATTTAAGCAACGTCCACTGCAAGACTGTACCATCTTTAAAGATTAGAAGAAATTCTTCAAACATATCACAATGATTATATTTGTCAGCATGAGACTATAATGAAGATACCCTTAACGATTGTTTCTGTCTGTGAAGACTTTACATGAACATCATGACAACTGAATCTGTCAACAAAACTCATTTCATTACAGAGAAAAGAAAGGATTTGCACAAGCTTCCTTTGTAATTATCCATATTAAAACTCACACAGATATCATTATAAACATTTTTCCATGTTGCTACATCTTTATATATTGAGATGTGTGCAATTAAATTACAGTGGTGAATTCACTAGTAAATGTCTCTGTGTTACATCTTGATATGTTTATTTGAATCAAATCAGATAATATGATTCATACTAGGTCTGATTAAATACCTGCATTTAGAAAGGTTAGATCTTTGACAAGTTCTGCGTAGATGTTTCATATGTTGGGAAAAAAGCAGGTAGGTAAACTCTGTGCACAGAGGCATATTCCTAATGTGGACTGGCACTTTGCATCGCCTAATGTTGTCATTTCACTTCAGATAATTTGTTTACCATTGGACGGCTCCTGCATTTCCACACACTCAAGCACTATTTTCCCCTCAGTGCTAACTGCCCCCAATTTCATCGCTCTTTACCAATCAGGCCTGGAAATTACCATTACGGACACACATCCAGCCCACTTCAGAGAAATAATCAGCATGCTGTCTGTGCGACATGTGGCCACATAGCACCAAAGCTTAGTCCAGGATCATTATCAAAAACTATTACCCCTCTGGCCTCGGTATTTCATACCAGCAATTTAGAAGCACAGGAGGGCTTTGGAATATGGAGGCATGAGTGACTTGGTCATATGTGTTGTAGTTTGGTAGCCAATGACCACAGGTTCTTTTTTTATGACACTGCTTTTGGTCGTTTTCAGTGGTATGTAAATAGAAGCAGTGAAGAGAGAAACAGATGAGGGGGGGCTGAGGGGAAAGGCTTATTTTTATCTTCTGAATCACTGGTAGTGTTGCCATAGGTGACAGGTGCTAGCTGTTTGTGATAAAAATGTGAAATTAGGGACTAAATTAAGTTATTCTTTTAGATCCTATTTCAATGACCACAAATGAAAAATATTGGTCACTCTCCCTGCAGGGACCCCTATTGGTACATTAATTTAAACCACAAAGAAGAGATGAGGGAACTCACAATTACATTTTCTAAGCATATGACTATGTGTTCTTTGCCCCCTCCTTCCTTTCCTAAGGCAATGACACACATTCTTGTCCTTCATCACCAGACCAGACTGATTAGTCATAAACCCTCGACTGCATCATGTATTCTCTCATTTTTTATCATATGCTAATGTCCATGATTTGTGCACTTCAGTTTTCTGCAGTATAATCATTAATTTAACACTTAACACTATCAGTGAACCATGCTGTCGTGAGATATGTCAATCCATTTAGACAATAGAGAACATGGGTTTTGCAATGGTTATTATGTTTTTTTGTGAGAGTTAGTTTAAGATTAGTGATAAATTCTTTCTGTAAAATGTCTGACAAATCATTTAAACAAATTTGAAAAAAGAAGTCAGATTTCAGAGGTGTTAAAGCAATATTACTGCAAATGTGTGACAGAAACTTGGCAGAAAAACAGTAAACTAATTACCAGTCATAGCCACTGAAAGTCACACTTTGATCAACTATGTTCTATAATCTAATTTACAATATAAATCCTAAAGTAATGGGTCACAACATAAAGTCACCCAGCAATTCTGATTAGCTGTGATTGATTTACTGCATGCAGGAATTTCATAAGGCAGTCAGAGGGCCGTTTTATTGAAATTTGGCACTTTGAACCCATTGAAATTATAACCTAGTATATATCTAGTAACACGTTTACCACCATAAATGGGAGTACATTGAAAATAGAGCCACTGTATTACACGCACATGCACACACTACTAGACAGACTATGTCACACCACACTAATCTCAGTGTTAAGTCTAAGATACATGAAGGGACAAACTCTGCAGATGAAAGTGACTGAAAATGAATAGCTTTGCTCACCTTGCTGAAATAACTGAAACTCTATAAACAATACGTCATGCAGTTACAAAGAGAGAAGATCTACACCAGTCTACAGTCAATGCATGAGAAATGGTTTAAGTAAAACACCTTTTTATAAACTATCTGAAAGAAATTGCCTTCATTGTGTTCTGAAAAGTGGAAATTCTGCAAACAAACGTGCCTTCAGATAGGGAAGGAACAGCAGAAATGACAAGGCCTCAAATATTTGCCATAGTATTTGTCTTACTTCTACTCTGGCTGCTACACGGTATTCACTGTAATAATGTTTTTTTTTTCTTTGTCAGATGCTGGAATTCTAAATTGTATAACCTGTTTGTACCAAGGTTTTAACACAAATGATGATACAGGATGGAATGATGCCCTATTTGTCAGAGCAGTTAGGCTTTTGTTACATATGGTTACTTCATTAATATAAGAATGAATCCTTCAGATGGAGATGGCGATGTGACAACAGTAGTTACCAATAATATTTCATAAAGTTCCATCAAGCCCATTAGATGAAACATGTATATCTATTAGGGATGTCCGATATAATCAGCCTACCAATATTATCGGCCGATATTGGCATTAAAATGTAATATCGGAAATTATTGGTATCGGTTTTTACTCTTTTAATGACACAACTTTTACATAC
>JAUBNQ010000005.1:11634412-11645720 GCA_032353495.1 Ctenopoma kingsleyae | reverse complement strand
GGCTTTATTACCATACAGGAATTAATCCTGGGCAATACAGAAAAGTCCATAAGTGAGGAAAAAAAACAAAAACACTCATTTGGACCATATTTACAATTTGTCAAAATTTTGTCCAAATAAATTTGGTAAGTGTGTAATTGAAACGATAAAAAAACAAAAAATAAATCATAAAAAATGATACAAATACACACAATAATCAACTAAATGCTTAAGCCATGTTCGTTGGCATGTTCGGTCGGCTGGCTGGCTATGAGGATAATTTTCACAACTCAGACCTCAAGTACTATAGCAACACATTAGTCATTTAATTATAACACTTTGGCAGAAAATAATAAATACATAAATAAATCAGCACTGCATCTGAAATGAGCGCATGCTGTTTCCCAACCTTTCAAAAAACCTGACACAAAATCTAGGACAAACAAGATGGCACAGCAAACTCCACTTTAATTAACTTTGTCAACGATTGTTGATGTATGGTTTTCCATGCTTTCCGCAGATATTCTCTTTTTTTCTGCATCTGTTTGAGATTCATATATTTGCAGATATAGGCAGGTTAACCAGCTGCGGTAGAAAAATATCTAGGACAGGCTCTACCAGTTAGGGCCTTTGTTAGTGAGTGCTACATCACTCTGTATCAATCTTGTTGTCCAGGCTGCACTCTATAAGTCTTTCTATAGTCTGGTCTTGTCTCTAAAGAATAGTGGATACATCAGGCCTTGTGGACCGTGTGTGAAGTGCAGCTGCTGTCAACAAGACTGTGGTCACAGCAGAGTTCAATGGTACTCAGACCCTCTGGCCAAAGAATGGGATTCTGCTTTTACCAAACAGAAATCTCTGATTCACCCTCACTTACATACACACACACACACACACATGTATTTTTTCCCATCTGCGCCACACAGTTTATGGTGCAGTTGTTTTTGCTTTCTCATAAACTTCTGGTACATGTTAAAATGCATAAATTAACACACTGTAGTGAAGCACTGACAGCTAAAGACCCCACACATTTTAGTGAATGAATATTCTCCTCCTCACCACCACTCACTCAGTCAAAGCATCCAGCAATGGTGAAACAACAGCAAGCTACCATAAACAAAAGCAGTATCAGAATACAGTTAGTGCCTGCATAAGCTATATAAGTGCCTGCAAATATGACACAGTATGTCACAAGCACACCCACTGCTTCATTCCTGAATTACCCGACTGTCACCATGGCAATTGAGTTTCCTGATGAAAGCTGTCCACCAATGAGATGCATACGTCACTCTAATCGTACAGACAGGCTGTTCATGCTTACAGCGGTGCATCTACTCACTAATTTGTCAGCCGTAGGCTTTAGAATCTGAACATTTCCTTTCTTTTCTTTCCCCACTACACGTACAAGAGATCCCAATGAGAGTGCACATGTTCAGCTCTAGACCAAGAGTGGTTTTGACTTTATACCTTAAGCTAGGACTGAATTCAACACTTGATGCTGTGGTGCGGGTGTGACATTTCCCAGGCAAGGGCATATTCACACACCTTTCACAAGCCTCTGCTCTGGGGCGGGGGCTAAAAATAATCTGAGGATGTTGCAGTGAAGCTGTTTCACAATAAAACCTCTCCTGAGTCTCAGTGTTTTACTGCTCCCTAATTGTCCACAGGACCCTCTTACCTACTTTATTGGGTGTTTTGACAGTGTGAGAGTCCAGATACTGCCAACAGGCTTGTAAGGTTTTTAATTCATTTCATTTAATTCATTACTGAGTCAGATTTAGTTCTCAAACCATGCAACACAAAGCTTAAGAGATGTAATTAGGCAGTCAGGCACATCAATGGCAAAATCACAATAGTTTAACAACATTTAACATTAGTCACTTTGAGACTGCTTATTGTGGAAATGTTTATTTTCTTTTTAGTGGGATCACTGCAAATGAATTATGATTCCTGGGACAAAAAAACTTTTCAAAAAAGGAATATCAAAAATGAAACCATCCAATGCATCTCTCTACCAGTGACGAGCAATCTCAAAATATAACATAGTGCTTAAATGACAGGATTATAAGTGGGCTCTAGAGTTTATGAAAGGCAAAATGATGAGTCATGCCCGTAAAGAAGAATATATGCTTCTGGCACGTCTGCAAACACTATTATACTGCAATCTACCTATCTGGTCTCTCACACTGTTGGTTGTCAGTCTACTAGATCCAAGCATGAATCAAAAGTGGATTGCATTTGTGAACCACCAAATGCGCTATGGAGACAGGGTACCCTGGTTTTCAGTGATACCATTGATCCTGATCCTAAGGCTCTGATTTCAGTGGAGGCACACTGCATACTTTTAAGAGGAACAGGACATAGAAGGTAATTATTTTTTAAATTCATTTATCACTGAAAGTTCATATTAAATCCCACCTCATGCTATTTTCAGACTCAGTCTTGTTTTTAGTGGGAAAATAACAGATGAACAAATACCATAACAGTGTGCTGGTGTTGCTTACATCTGAGACACAGATGAGAGTGATGGGAATATTTTCCATCAGTTGACTTCAACTGGCACTCAAGGGTTGTATATTATTAACACACTTCCACTCCAGCATGCATGTCAATGTGTGAAAGGCTAATGGAGAAACTTGCCTGAAGGTGTGGCTTTCCATCCTCCAGCTATATTGTGCTCCAGTGGAATATGGCCCTGAGAAGCAGGAGAATTATAAACAACTCCTGTCAATTTTCATTATTAGGCATCAGGTGCTGTTCCAGGTCCAGCTGATATGCTCGGCTGCTCTCCACCACCCTTAGAGCCTTTTAACCCTAATTGACAGTCTTAAGTCCACTTGCTGAAGAGACAGACCGGGAAGGAGAGGGAGGGGGAGATAGAGATAGAGATAAGAAACGAATAAAGTGAGGCTGCTCTGTGTAACCCCATGAAATATGGGACTTTGTCATGAATAATTTATTCTAGAATTTGTTGCAATAAATCAAAATAATATAACATAAAGAAGAAATTATTTTTAAGCTCTGAGAAATAAAGACCCACATTGTGGAAAATGCACCACCAAAGTTAAATATTTTATGTTTTCTCTTTCTTCTCAACACACTGATTTAATTACAACAGTGGACCTTTATTTCATTGTCTCTGACTCCCAAGTAGGTGAATGCCTTTATCTACTAAACACTGCTGTGCATTTACCACTGAACAAGTTGACTCATAAGCTGTGTAACCATCCCTACTGCTCCCTCTCTTCTCTCCTCCCTGCCGTTAAATGCTAAACTAAGCGAGCCATGCTAATCGGTGGGAAGAGGCGACTAAAGCTACTGCTAATCCATTCTGGAATTACGGGGGAGAACAAATTAAGAAACTTCAACTCATTAGCTGAGCTTTAATTCACCGCCCCTCCTGGAGTAATCCCTAAACTCAGCCTCTCCAGTTAATTATACTGAGGCCCTGGATGAGAGGCCCTTCATTGTGTTTCTGTTGTTGCTGTGCTGTGTTGAGTTTGTGAGGTGCATGTGTGTGCCTGCTTGCCTCAGTGGTTCTGACTCAGAAAGGCAGACTAAGAAACATCAATACCACAGTGGTATCCTACAGTGAGAATCACCTAATACTAAATATTCTTCAGTTGGTAAGATAACTGCAAAGCTTTGACAATTCCAATGATTTATTTATTCAAGCGTTCAGGCTGTAAGGGAGATGAAGGGATGTATGTGTGCGAGCGAACTTTTCTATTTGAGGTGTGGAGTATGAAAGTAAACTATATAAAAATATAAACACTTTCGATCAAAAATATGCACCAATCTCTTTTCTTTGTGCAGGTTTAAGGGAATTTTCAGGGCACTTATGTGCATGTGGGAAATGCTAGGCACTGCTGTGATGAGAGAAGGCAAAGCCAGAGAAATCAAAATAGTCCCTTTCAAGAAAAAGTCACCTGTGCAAAGTAAATGATTTACAGGCTATGGCATTTTCTCTCTAGTCTGAGTATTGATATACACAAATACCATATGATGTTGGCCTTTTTTGAGCAGGAACCAAAGAACCGTAAAATGAGATTTAGCCATTTTCAGAAAGTGCCTTCAGTTTCTTTTAAATTTTTAAACATCCAAGTATAGATTAATGCAGCTTAAATCTGTAATAGCAACATTGCATGCTTCTGTATTTCAATACATTCAGAACATCTGCAAAGTAGCTCCCTTATAATTACAGTACCTCCTTGTGACTTTTTGCAACTATTTTCTTGAATGTGATGCCTCATGTTCATCCTTATAACTCTTAGCTATGTGCACAAAAGTGTTAATCATTACCATCCACATTTGAAAAAGGCTGTGGCTGCACAGACAAAGGTGCCTAACAAGGACATCTTTACAGGGTGCAGTGTTAACTGAATATGCTGGAACTCATTGTGCTGTCAAAAGTAAAAATATCTGTTCATTCTCTCAAAAAGGCATGTTATAAAATGGATTTAGCTCTTGTGTCCACAGGAGTACAGAACTCATTTTCAATCGACAGCCACAAAAATTTCCTTTTTTTTTAGACACCAGATACTTTATAAATTGACAGTTGTTGCTGCGGACACCACCACCTTTCAGAGAGGATTTCAATGGCTTTCTGAGCTGTGCAGATGGATTCACATTTGAACTTTGTCATTACATGGGTGATAAGCCACCCATAAGAGAGGCTTTTGTAATTTCAAATATGGATAAGTGGCAGTAGAGGATCAAGAAGGAGAGATGGATGGACGGGTGGAGGGAGGGATGGATGTTCAGGCCTGTGCTTTAAAACCACTTCATATGCCTCACTTATCTTGCCCAGAGACACATGCGGTGATTGTTGTAATCAGACAAAGACCTTTAAGAGGCCTAATATGGAAGCTGTGTAATACCTGTTTCCAATTTGCTTTTGTTTACGCTCTAGTCGCACAAGTGGCTTGCCCATTTGCAATCCCCACCTCAATAATTAACCCTCAGTACAGTGGACCAACAAATAGGACAAAATTTCTTGTTGGCCCTTCCTCCTCCTACACCCTGCTGTGAAGAAACTGATATGTTGGCTATGGAAGGTTAGTTCAGGGTCCGCTCATCATGGATCCCCCATCAGGCTAATGAGGCAAATCGTGACAGCTTTGGCGAACAGAAGAAGCTGCCTGTGGTATGTTCTCTGACTGAGCAATACATGCCGCCCCCCACCCCACCCCCAATACAGAGGTGTTGTCCTCGTGCAGAGGCTTATTAAAAAGAAGGGTCACAATTTCTAACGTCTATTTTCGGTGTTTATGTACCATTATAAAAGCACAGAGGGACCCCTCTGATAGTGAGTTATGTTTGTGAACAACATTTATGAAATGAGGCACTCTAGACCAAAAGCAGATAGTGTGTATGAGGAAGAATTGATTTTACATGTATGTACTGTATGCCTCTCTTTATGTAGTCACATAAATGGAAATTCAGTTGAAAACTACATTTTCAAGCATCTGCAAGCACAAAGCCATGAGGAACTTGTGTATCTGTTTTGTTTCTATGTTTTTGTTTGTCTCACCCTTGTTCTGAAGCATGTTAGTGTTAATTGTGTAGAGGATCTTAAGGTAGAATAAATTTTACTTAATGCAAAATCTATGGTATTTCAACATGACTAAATTACCACTTGAACCCTTGAACCCTACAGCCTAACTCCCTTTCACATACACATGAGCAAGCTCACTCCTTGTCACCATATTCCATCTTCCCCGAAGGCCCAATCTGACACCAGATCAAGTCTAATCTGATGCAATGTGAGACCACATCCACACTTCTGCCGACAGCTAGAGTGAGAAAACATAATCTGTCTTTAATACCTGAACCTAATTAGCTCTGAAATCTGAGGTTAATTAAACAAAAGAAGGTTAAATTAAGTGGCTAGGATTTAAGTGGCGGCATACCGGATTAAAAACGCCCCAGTTTTTCTGAATCACTCATCCTTGCTATCCACAAAAATCCTCTTCTCTCCTCATTCTTATGTGTTTTTTTTGGAACCATGTAAAGTGCTCTACAGTATATTGTAGTTCACTAACAAAAATTTGGTTTAAATGTGCTTGGCTTTACTAGAGCACAAACAGTGGAATAGAAACAGATAACCTCTGATGATAGCACGAAGCGTACGCTCACAGAAAGGTCAACAAAAGGCTTGGTGATTATTGAAGTCATCCCAAGACAGCATATCAGTTTTGCCTCTGTGATTGATGTTGTGCCACTGATCAGAATTACAATACCTGTCACATACTTCACCTAATAGACTAACAGTGAGTAATTACCATTAGGTTTCTCACATATAGATAGAGGGCCACATCAAAAGGGAGCAGAGTTCTCTAATGAATGCTTAATTGACATATCTACTAATGGTCATCATAAAGCTTCCCGAGTGTGCTAACGAGTACAATGAAAGCTTTTGTCTCATCATAATCAACTTTGACCAGCAAAAGGCACTGTCAGCAAACTCTGAGGTAATGGAAACAGTTTTTAACACCATTATTTCGACGTGTGTTTTACAATGTATTTTGTAAAGCAGAAATAAAGAGAAAGGAAATATAAAAATTGACTATAATTTACTGGGGGAAATTATAGCTCCTGTTGCAATACATAAGGTTAAAATTTTTGTTTATTCATTTGCACTGTGCCCTGGCCTAATCATCACAATCATGATTGCAAAGAACAAAACACCAGTGCTCCTCACTCCCACTCACACAGTCTCCTCATCCTCCCTCGCTGGACTGTAGTGCTGGTTGGAGTGTTTTCTGCACAAAACACCTGAGATACACACACATTCAAAATGATGACATTTTAACAAAAAGTGAAACATGTTGGCAGCATTCTTCATAGAAATCAAAATGTATGGATAGTTTAAATTGCAGTGTAAGTATTTTACCTATGCAGAAGCCCCTGTATTTCTCCCAAGGCCACCAGAAAGAAAAGCCTGCCATATTTTGTTTGAAAGCACCGTCTCTCTGCAAATGACCTTTTGTGGGTGGAGAGAAGAAGCAGATTGGCCATTCAGTGCTCTTTTTGTATGGACAGAGGTGACATGATGATAGCTCAGCCACAGCCAGCACTTGAAAGCCCACTACTCTTAATGGTGCCACCTGTGTTTGTTGCACAGGTTCGTCAGCACTCAGGCTTTCAGTGCTAGTTACTTTCACTCTGCAGCTTCCTAATGATGTTCGCTAAGCTGAGAGCGAGAAAACCAAGCTCTCTGTGAAAGACCCCTGGTAATGTAAACTTATCAATAATACCTCTTACCCAGTAGAAAATGTCACTGTAAACAGCCTTAAAAAGATTTTTTTTTTAAAATCCTAAGTCAAAAGGATAAAGGGACAACTTTTTCAGCAGCTCTAATGTTTTTGTGGTGCTGCAAGTGGGCTGTGTGATAATGCTATGAGCTGTTGGCCTAACAGAATTGAACAAGCTGCTAGAGAACAATCAACAAAGAAAATAGAGCCCTTAGATTACCCAAAATATCCCCCCACCCCTCGAGTAAAGGGTTCAGTATATGTTAGTGCCTTTATGGAGTCTCTGTGGCCACCTCTGTTGGAGTGCTTCTACATGGTGTGTTTTGGTACAAAAATGTAACCCTTATGAACCACTTTTTGTGTGCAGATTGATGTCAGAGGATGCAGTAGCAAGGAGGAGGCTTCCTTTCTCCAATATTTAGCTTATTCCCATTGATTTAAAAAAAAAAAAACACTGCTGTTGAATTGTTGGCATGGCAAGCTAGTGGAGGTGAGGTTTGCTAAGGGGTCAGCAGGGTGAAATACAAAAATGTGTTGCCTAACTGTTCCTGTCTCATGCCCCTCCAGGCGCAACATACATCATGCATGATTGGCTGTGGCTAGATTTTGAACAATTTGTCAGGTCCCTCTTAAAGCCCACAATGATAATAGTATTTTATTTAGAGCAGTGTGATCCTGGGAAAAATAATAACAATACTTATGAAGTTGAATGATATTTAATGACAGCAGATTTTAAGAATGACAAAATCTCTTGTGACTAAAATGGTGAAAGTATACAACTGAGTGAGTTTATAGGTACTGTCATTGTCAGATTTGTCAGTATTATTGAGAAATGTCCAAACTAGTGTACACTTCTGACTGATGTACAGTATATACTCAAGCCTTTGGAAGAGATTACCAGAGTAATCATCAGAATGTGGTTCCTCCAGGAATCAGCTATGAGAATGAATGGATTACATGAAAGTAATTCCAAGCTCAATATCAGAAGCTATCCTAAAGCCAAGAAAACAGATTCTGATCTCATAGTGTTGCTCTGTCCTCCGGCTCTCTGCAGTAGTCTAAGTACCTCTGAGACTCTCTAGTGCATAAACCACCTTCAGTTTATAGCATTGTCAAGGTCAGAAGTTCACCTGGATGTTTTTGCACGTCTCATTCTATACACTTGGCAAATGTTTCTTTAAATCTTTGTGAATCTTACAACAGTGCCTGCATGCATTTATGCATCACATAAATACATACATTATCATACATTTTATTTTAAGAAAGAAATAGAAATAAACATGAGGGTACAAAAAAACACAAATTGTAATTTAAACAATTGTATCTCACAAATATTTTGGAAAAAGAAATTCCACTCAGTGCTCTTTCGTAAAGTAATGACTTTGGTGCACATCTGTCACTCTGCCCGTGGCAAGACCCTATCTCCTGGGGGACAAGGTAACAGGCAGCTAATCAGCTCCCTCTGACATCTTCATCACAAACAGTCACATACAAACCACATGGCCACTGAGTGTAGACATGCATAGATACAAACAAGCATTCCTGAAGAGCCACAAAGAACAGATACCTAAAAAGACAAGCAGACAACAGGGCAGACAAAGGATATGTTATGTGTCTATCTATCTATCTATCTTACAGTACAGTACACAACCCTGCACAAATGGTCACATTTCCTCTGCATCAATCATTTCTCTGTGATTAATAGACAATTCATGTAAAATTGCTTATTGGTTTGAATAAAGGTCATTTTTAACATAAGTGTCTAATTTCCCTGTATACTCCAGCCAATGCACAATGTTTTGCAAAAAATAATTTATTACCACATGTCTCATTTCATTGTTTGCTTTTCTGCATATGCACAGTGTGCTGTATGCAATGGCACAGCAATAAGAATAGGAGCGTGTTTTTTAAGACATTTAATGCAACTGGGCACATTACATTTTTGAGCATTTAGACAATACATGAAACTACACTCAGCTAAGAATTGGAATGAATATCATTTATATTGTGCCAACATTGCCAAAGTTGTAAGCAAAGTATTGACAAATGTGTGCTGTAATATGCTGTAATGCTGTAATACAGTTTGTTTACAAAACATCGTGAAAACAAAACAGCTATCACAGTATATCTTAGTTTGTCAGTCATATTATGGTTGTAAATGCTGGTCTTATAAATGCATTGTAGTTAAGGACTAGACAGGTTTCACTAATAGATTAGCAGTATGCAGTATGCTCACTGCATGTATGTATCATTACACAACTGTTTTGTATTTACACCCTCAAATAGAATTGATAAGTATAAAGGTTCATCAAATGAATTGTCATTACAAAAAGATGAAAGATGATAAAATGTGACTGTTTAAAAAAGCTAAATTTCCCAACTTGATTTATCCTTTATGCATTTCACCATGTCAAATGGTCCTTTTGTACCCTTGATGAATATTTCATGAAACGGAACTCTTTTGTCAAGAGACAACTGTCTGCCCTTGGAGGTGCTATTAGCTTTTTTTTTTTATTTTTGTGTATATAAACACAGTCATATCCAGACATTCTGAAAATGGCAAAGATAGAGAATATTGAAAATGCTCTTAATATTTTTTTTTTGGAAATTCATTAATTACTTTGTATCATTGCTCAAACTTATTTAATGCTACCAGTGTGTGTCCTTGAGCATACCAAGTAAAAAAAGTCGCCAGTACAGTTGGACAATTAGAATAAACATTGAACAAGTTGAGCAATTTTAAAGGTTAATGCTACACCTGTCCATGAACCTGTCACTGCACACCTGCTGCCAACTTAGGAGAGATCCGCATTAACCTGACATTAGCCCAGCCTCTGACTCCTAATCCATGGGCAGAGGGCAAAAATCCATTGGATATTTTGCAGGAAGCAGCTACAGTAATGACTTCTGATCCTGGCAGAAAAAAGGCAACCCATAAGGTAAAAAAAAACATCCCTCAACTTTATATCTCCCCTAACCTTTCCTTCTTACTACTCATCTCTCACCTCCATCCCACTCTCCATCCAGGCCATACTGTGTTTTTTTTTTTATTGCAGCACAATGACTTCCAATAATTTTGTAATTTCCTGACCTTGAAATGTGGTTGTTCGGCTCTGTGTGATAGCTTGGTGGCAAGAGCGGATTGCATAGTGCATAGCTAGGAGGAGAGTTGCTATCAGGTGGTAGGTTCTTCAAATGAGACAGTACAAACTGAGTTGTTGTGGAAAATGTGCCTTAGCCTGTGGAAAGAGAATTGTCATAACATAATCACATCTATTTCTGGTATGAATCTTACACTTTGGTGATTTTATCAAGATTTGAATAAAAGAATAATAAAGAATAAAATAAATATACAGATGCTTATAATGTCCATAAACTATTTTGACAAATTAATTCCCATCTACTAGATGTGTTTAAATCAGTTTTAAAAAAAGTATGGTTCTTTTTTTAGAGGTGTATAAAGTACACAAACTCAATACTCAAGCAAAAGTGCAAGTATTTGCCTAGGAACTAGTAACTAATGATGTTAAAATAATTGTAATGGAGTAAAAGTACAATATTTTTCTCTGGTTTGTAATGGAGTAAAAGTAAAAGTAACATAAAATGGAACCACTCCAGTAAAGTACAAGTAGCTCTCAACCAGGAGTGTCCAAACTTTTTTAATGAGGTCCAGATTTGATAATATGAAGATTCCATGGGCTGATGGTTATGGAGCGTGTCACATTACATTTAATAAAAAAATCACAATACAGTATATATAAAATTGTCAATTTTTAAATAAAATTTGAAATAAATTTATTAAATAATTAAATGTGTCAAAAATTATATGATCCATAGATGCATTATTATGTAATTATACATTAATATTCATTTATATTCATATAGAAAGAGAAGTAACTTGTCATTAAGCTATAATGCCATTTTAACAATATTCCAATGCAACTCTGGACTCTGGAAGGCTACAAACAGTAACAAATAGTAAATAAAATAAATAAGAAAAAAGCTGAGCACTGTCAGACACATCAATGGACTTCTCTACAGCTCAGACTGTGGAGACTTATACATGTCTTCAT
>JAUBNQ010000005.1:11604701-11634312 GCA_032353495.1 Ctenopoma kingsleyae | reverse complement strand
CACTCGTTAGCTTGTTGTTGGCCAGTAAAAGTATGTGTTAAAATCCTTGTTGACTGATCGTAGTTTACTTTAACATCACTTATTTTCTGTAACCTAACCGTCATATTTAGTGGGTAACATTTCTCAGATGTATTTCTGTTCTTAGTTACATTGTGATGTTTCACGTTCCCACTTTTAACCACTGAGAGCAGATCTCAGAGCAGAGGAGCCACAGCGGTTGAAGTATGAAGGATGAAGATAAACACCTCGGTCCATTCGGGATTAAAAGCCTGGATTTACGTATCAATCTTCACCGTTTAGCACATGTCATGTCACACTGACAATGTCACCGCATTTCTCTCTCTTGTCTTCTCTCTCCTTCATATTCTTCATCTCTGCCACTCCGCGTCTTTGTTCAGTGAAGACCTGCCCTACTCTGCCTGTGATTGACTGATTCTTGCCTCACCTGGACCAATCTCAGTCCTCATGCTGAAACCCAACCAATCTGAAACCACAAAGGCAACGACTACTGGCCAATCAGAGACAGGTAGGATGAGCCTTTAGCTGAGTAGCAGTGTAGAAACACGGTCAGAAAAGAGTCGCTGTCAAAAAATATAATCTCCGCCAAAAACGGACTAAAACTTAATGACAAGCCGGGCCCGGCTGGATCCGGACAGGATAGAGTCTGGCTCCGGATCCGGACCGCGGTTTGCCAGTTGGTGACCCCTGCTCTAAACTGTACAGTACAGTGCTTGAGTAAATGTACTTAGTTACTTATCACCTCTGTTTTTTTTTGTTTGTTTTTTAAGCAGGAACAGGAATGGCAGTAGTTTGTATGAGTCATTTTACTGTACAGTATGTGTTGTCCACAGCTGATTTATACTGTTTGTGTAAAGATACCCCTTCTGTTCATCAAATCCCTGCAGCCATCTGCAGTAGGCAGTAGGACACACTGCAAAGTCTGCAGCTTCTGATTTAGAAAGTGCCACACCAGAACACAGTGCCATTACACATCCATCTAGTGTGTTTACCTTAATGAAATCATGTGCAAGTGACATAAGGTTGCTGCAAAGTAAAGTCATATAATATTACACACATCAGAGTGACCATAATAACTCAGTGCTCTGTTGTTTCTGTGTAGGATGTCAGATTATTGGGGCTCGTTAGTCAGATGCATCATTGCTTCCTTTGCAACTTTCTTTTTCTATCTTTTATTATTGAAATGCATTGTGATGATGCTGTTTCCCATTTTATGGTATGGTATGATGTAACCAGTTATGGCTGAAGTTATAGTAGAATCAAAACCGAAGAAGCATTAGATTGATGCTGCTCTCCACAAGTCAGACAGCAATATAAATTCCCGGAGAAGCTTCATTCCATGTGTTGAAAATGCATCAGTGTGATTGGCACAGATGTTTCGGAGCAATAAGAACAGTGATGTCTGACTAAGAGTGAATTTATTAATCACCACATCGTACAATTTATATTTCACCATAGCCAGCAGATTTGTAGTTTGCAATGCTTCACCCACGTGAATCAAAATTGCAGGTGCTCTTAAATGTTCAGTGTGTTTGTTCAACACTTACTGCTTGTAATTTGCTTACAAGTAGTGACCTCTATCTCTTTCTTTGCCTGGTTCATTCTTAATTCATCTATTGAAAATATGCATGTTTGCACTTAATGTACATACACATATGCACACACAAAGTTGAATCCTGACAACCAGTGGGTTAAACCTAGCATTTACCTCAGCAGCTGGGTTCACCACCAGTTACAATTACAACCATTAGCATGCTTAATTAACAGATTCGCTGGCAGCTCATGCAGGCTGAACATGGTCCCCCCTCTCCGTCTAAACCACCAGGCCTCCAGAGATCCAACTCCCACACTACTGCTTCGTAAGTTGAGCAATTTGTGGGGAGGCTGACAGAGTACTATTGTGCTTCTTAGTCTTATAGGAGACAGATAATGAAATCACTTTCATTTTTTCACATATTTGTGAAAAATATAAAAATTGCGTTTCTCTTCATTGAGACAGCGTCCATAACAGCTGAATACTGCGCAGTTCATACAGTTTGAAAAATACTGTCTGAAAAATACTATGTACTTCAAACAGTGCATACTGTATGCATTTTATGTCTGCAGTAAGAAATAGTTATTCTTTTGTTGCCACATGCTGACTAAGCTCCTCATTTGTTGCTAAACACATTTAACTGAAGTTACACTGACTCCTTTTGTTTGCTTGGAAAATGGACTCCCCACTCCTGCCTCAATTAACGTGTGAAACAGTCAGCACACTATTTACACGGTCATCATTGGAACAACAACAAAAAAAAAACACAAATATTTACTTTTTTTATCTGTATTTAATTGTAATAGTTTTTAATTTAACTGATTGCAATGTCACTTCAGACTATTGTCAAACAAGAGTTTTCAGGACAAACGGAGTACTATTAGATTCAAGATTCAAGATTCAAAAACTTTATCAATGCCAGAGGGAAGTTGTTTTTGTCTTGTTACAGCTGCTCGCAGTTCAAAAGGAAAGAAAAGATCCACACCAACACAAATCTGTCCAGCCAGGACACTGTGTAGTATGTCGGAGGGGTTGTCCAGAATTAAGCGTTCGCCTCTCAGCTACAACATATAAAGAGTCCAGCTCCACACCCAGAACACAGCCTCCTGATTAATTTCTCTATAATTATATGTGCAGAATAATAGGTGGCATTGTACAGAATAATACCAATGTTTTCCTTTTTTTGTGTGGGTTCCATTCCATATATCACTGCCAAAGATTGCACAATGATGGAACCAGTGACAAATAAGAAAATATTAAGTAAATAAATAAGTAATATGTAAACAACTGACATCTGTATCTGTACTTCAAGCTCTCTGCTGATGTTGGTGATGTCTGGTGATGTTATCCAAACTATAAAAGAAATATATTAAACAAAAAAATTAAAGGTGTCATGGCTGGACAACTCTAAATGAAGTATTAAAGGATAAGCATATAACTTTATATAACAAAAATGTAATGCTACAATGATGCTGGAGGAAGTGAAAACCCAATTAGATATGGGCACTGGTGCACAGTACTCCAGAGAGACTGAGCGGCTCTGTTAAAAATGTATCATAGTGTTCAGCTTATTAAGATGTCATCTGTGCAAGCTCTGCAGGTTCAGGGTAAATACTCTCATGGCATATTCTTCTGTGGGCACGTCGATCCACCCGTCACCGTTTTTGCAGTGAATGACTCTTTAGTGGCTGTCACCGGCTGCCTACAATGCTTCATAAACATCTTGTGCTTTTTCACCTAATTAGACTGGAGGGATTTCACTAAAATGTAGGCAAGGGAGGCTTTGTACTCACATTGAAAGTACTGAAGAACATACTGCTATAAACCAACACAGAGACATCACCCCCAGTGCTCTTTGTTCCCCTCTCCTTCCCTCTGTTTCAGTTCTCGAAGTTAACAATATCACATACTTACATTTATTTATTTATGTCACAAGTGCACAAATTGTGGCATTTCAAAGTTTTACTAACTTTGTGGTTCGATGACCACTGGGGCCAGTGGGCTGAAAAAGTTGTTTCTTTAGCAGTCTTTGTGGCTCTGATTTTGGAATTAAATATTGTTATTTACGTTCATCGGCAAAATGAATACCACATAGAGCAGGGATATTTACTGGGATTTACCATCTTTGCTGTGCACACTGCACTTGCGTACATTATGCATACAAATATTGCCAGACTTTACAATCATAAGTAATTTTATATCTTAAGCATTATCTACAGCAATAATTTACCATCCAATTAAACGTCTGGCAGAGAAAATAGCATAATGTAATTATAGCATTTGTTGACTGACTTGGACTGTATTGGGTTTCCAATATTCATACGCATACAACACTTGCATGCAGAGACACACATTTTCATGAGCATGCAACTCACATGCTGTGTAGACATGTGTGAATGAGACATCTCCATAGCCAGCTGACCTGAGACTTACAGAGCTGCTGGTGACTCCAGAGAGAAAGATAATAGAATTTCTCCAGCCGCCTTCCTGTTAATTACAGCAGACCTTGACTCTGAGTAAATATTTATTCTGAGGCTATAACAATCTGCATGCATATTAGACACAACCAAGCCTTGTCCACTCAGTACAATGGCTGCATACGCCATGAGTAAATGTCACATACTGTATATATTTATTTCCATCTAGGCTGTATTTGTTGCGACAAACAAATGCAGCACCTGACATATTGTACTTATTATCTTCTACTGTTGTTTCTACCACCAGCACTCTTTTATACATGCTATTGTTGTGCTTATATTTTTGTGAATAGTCATTTGCAGATAATATACTCTAGGAAAAAATATGTTGTCTAAGTTCTTTGCCAATGTACTTCACATAGTAGGAAATAAGGTAGCACACTGTTGCAAAAGTTTTCTTTGACAGATGGAAAAAAGACTGAATCTATACTTTGCCTGGTTAGCTGACAGAACCACCAAACAGTTGGCAGGGAAACACTGAAGCAATATAGAGAAGGAAAGACAGGATCCAACAGCATAATGAGATGAATGAGAGGGCAAAAACAAAATGATGCGAGTCAGTGCCCTGAGCTGGTTCCTTTATGTATCTGCACTATAAGACAGACTTGAAATGCACATGCACATACACATGTACAGTAATAAACACGAATATGAACTGAAAACTCATCAGGCTTTCTAACATCCATGCACTGACTCACAAACACACACATACAGAGGCACATTCCCCTTTGCTCTGTGGGCCAGGCAACAGCTGTGTTTGGTGCAAGTGGAAGAGCAGTTAATGAACCAAACAGAATGCTTGACAATTCACATCTGCTGACACTCTCCAGCTGCTGCCAGCAGGCTGGCCTTCGCAAGCCTCCCTAGACCAAGACCTAACGCCAGGGTAAACACCTGGGAGAGACAGCACACACACACAGACACACACACACACACACATAGATTGATGCATACATACTGTATATATACAGCTCTGGAAAAAATTAAGAGACCACTGCAAAATTATCAGTTTATCTAATTTTGCTATTTAAAGGTATATGTTTAGAGTAAAATTAACATTTTTGTTTTATTCTATAAACTACTAACATAACTCCCAAATTTCAAATACAAATATTGTCATTTAGAGCATTTATTTGCAGAAAATGAAAAATGGTCAAAATACCAGAAAAGGTCCAGTGTTTTCAGACCTCAAATAATGCAAAAAAATAAAACGAGTATTCAGTAACAAGTATTCATTTTTACACAACACATTACTAATGTTTTAACTTAGAAAGTGTTCAGAAATCAATATTTGGTGGAATAACCTTGATTTGCAATCACAGCTTTCATTCTCTTTCAGTCTCTTAAGTCTCCAGGAATCTGTATATATATATATATATATATATATATATATATACAGATTCCTGAAAATCACTCTTTGAGTATGATCTCTCATGTACCTAAAAGCTTGAGTTTGATTTCAAAATAACTGGGGATGTGAAGACGGGAGCAAACTAAATCCATTTGACCACGGTTAACATAAAATTAAACCACAAAAGCTACAATGTTACACCTACGGTTTGTAGTTGTAAAAATTGCTTGATACGTATTGTCACATGCAGCATTACCTCATTATGCCTATGTAGCAACATGGTGTTTGTGCCACTTATCTGTAACATCTCACCGTGTGCTTCACTTCACTATCCAGGTCTCTGCAAAAACCTTATTTATAGCCAGGTCTGAAGAGAAAGAAGCCTTGCTGTCATTGCTGCAGACAGGTTAGTTGTCCTCTTCCTCCACAAGGTGTGAATAAAGCTGTCTTGCTGGACAAAATGGACTGAGCCCTCATATACTACAACTTTTTAGCAATTGTGCTACAGGAATTTGTGATGATTACACTGCAACCACATGGATATAAATATTAGATTAAAAGATAACAAATTACAGACAGACTGCACACAACACTGTGGCCACACATACACTACACATAGAACAATACCCATCTGCTACGGTAAAACTGAGACAGGATCAAGCATGGAGAGGTACAATGTGTTGAATGTAATAACAGCACTAGTGCTAGTGCAGGAATACTAAGTTGAAAAGTGTTGTCCTGGGTTCTTGTGGCTGTCCTATTCTATAGCCTTATTTGTTAAGAAATAGCTCACCTGTTCAGTGAAACTAGTAACATATACTCACTGGCCACTTTATTAGGCACCTGTATAATCTAATGCAATCAATACAGCAGTTCTGCCGTCAGTTCTACTTTTACAAGTTTAGAATTTCCCATTTTTTGTTAAAACTGTCAGAAAAGTGATTATTTTACTTTGTGTTTGTTATTGAGGTCATTGAGTTGGTGGTGGTCATACTGGAGTGCAATATTTTAAGAGATTTTTACGGGACAGATGTTTCTGATGTTTTGGTGAGCCTGTTTACATAATTAAGAGGGGTAAAACACTAGAAACTTCTCTCCAGTACTATTTGTGTATGCTCATAAGTGCTTCCCTCTCTCTTCATGTTGCATCTCAAGAACATGCTTTAGCACACTCTGATTCACACATACCTAAAAATTTGTTCACACAAGACACTCTTTTGTCATCCTGTCCTGTCCCACCTACTCGCTCCAATATGCCTGGTATCTTAATACGGTAAAAAAAAAAGGCTTGTATTTTCTGATTGCATTTGATAACAATTTTGTCAAGGCTCTTCTGGCAGCCAGCAAGAAGCAGTCCCATCAGCAGCTGTAGCTAATTAGCCACTATCGCTAGCTCTTTTGGCTCACCCTCCGCTGCTTCCCTTGGCCCAGTTGCTTCTAAGTATAAATTATTCGATTGTTGAGATAAACGAGGGCTGGAAAATAACTAAGCAAGAGTAGGAGAGAGATAAGAAGGCGTTCAAAGGAGGAAGCGTGTAGAGGAGAAAATAGATCATAGTTCACCAGATACAACAGGACAAAGTAAGTTTATGGTGACTATTTTAGTTATTATAATCAATTTTGTCTTGACCATGGTCAACTGGTCAAATGGATTCAATTTACTCCCAACTGCATCAATAGAATGTGACCTTTGCTTCACCACTGAAGAAAAACCAGACAACTCCAAAGATGTATTTAATTTGTAGAGCTGTGAAAAAGACTCAAATTAATTTTTTTTTCTCACCCATATGCTAATATTTGAGTTTAAGATGCATATGAATACGCTTTTGCCTCCTTTTCCACATAAATTCCCAATACTGAGGTCACAATATTGGCAGTAAAACAGTAACAAAGTCTAAATGCTAGAGGACTTGAATGTAATTTGCTTTGCACCACTAAGGTACTAATAATTGTTGATCATACAGGAAAAAATGAGACTGAATTACTGTAATACAAAAAATTGTATTACAGTACAACAAGTGTTTCAGTTAGCATGAAAACAAAAGGCAATCACAGAGAACTGAAAGTCTAGCCAATGGCAGGTGGCAAGTGATAACATGTGAGACAATCTTTTATCCCCTTCTGATTAATTCCAGGTGCTCCATTCTGTACACTGGATACAGTGTCATCAGCAATCTCTATGTTAATGAAAGTTTCACTAGGATTCCAGGAATCTGGCCGATTCGGATTGTACAGAGATTAATCTTCAGGCCATCAAAAACATTTGTTTGCTATTTTTTCAATCTGCATTCTGCTGCAAATATTGTATTTTCCAGATATGGAAATTGTTAAACTGAAAACAACCTAGGCATACTTCAGCTAGTCAATGAATGGAGTAGTCTCACAATGATGGTCAGTGGATAGTTCACTTAAATCAGGAAAATAAATACTGCTTTTAATAATGGTCCTTCAGAAGACTTCACAGTCACTAAAAAAATGTTATTTGCTAAGAAATTATTTGGGTGGCATGTGCTAATCATACTGTAGGGCCATTGAGCAAATCAAGAGGTAGTTGAATTAGGAAAAAACTTAATTTAGAATTAAATGACATCATGTTGCATTGCTATGATTGGCACCTGTGTGTGTGTGCAGGATTCACATCAATTACTCATGTCTGAAGTGCTCCAGTTTTACAGTGATGATGTTTGATGATATTTTTTTATATTATCACACGGTACTCTAAGTAGGACTGAACTTTTTCATTGTATCTTAAGTGTACTGAAGATAGTCATAGTTGAAAAATAACTCAATGAGATTTTTTGCCTCCAGAGATTGTTACTTAGGTTTTTGGAACTGTCTCTCAAAAATGTATTAAGGCACAGTGCATCACCAGTTAGCATACTGTATGAGTCACCTTGGCAGTATCCCAAAAAAACGTATGATGAGTCACGAAATGCAAAAGTTTAGACCATCAATTTCAACTGGTCATCTGTTTGATTATAGATTTGCTGTGTCATTAAACTCAAGATCTAAATATGTATTATGGGACAGTATTATGAAGGCTTGCTGCAGACGCCTATACTAGATTTAATCATGTCATCTTTATGTGATACTAGTCAGAAGATTTCAGTGTCTTGAGTGTAACTGTTATGCATGCAGCATTTATTGCACATTTTGTGGCTTTGTGTTTTTGCTTTCCTAGAAAAATCATCACAACACTTCAAAAATCACATCAATGACTGATTAATCTCAAGCATCGTGAACGGACCCCAGAGGGCCAGGCCTCTCCATCCAGAAATTTGGCCTTCCCAGAAAAAAAATGAATATTGAATTATTGTTGATATTATGATCATCAAAACTAAGCTCGTATTGTTCTTGTAGCTCTCATAATAATTCTGTAGATTTTAATGTGTTGGGAAATAGCATTAATAATGTTGGCTGGCAAACGCAACTTGGGCAAATACAGCTCAAACTGTGCCTTCTCTCCTGCCTTCTCAGTGGCAGTTGTCTGTTACTTTTCTTCCCCCATTCCATATTCTGGTCCATAGCTGTATAATTCCAGATGAATCTGAGTGGATAAACCTAAACAGATACATCTGGAAAGCTATCCTGATTAACAGTTCTCAGTGAGTTTACACATTTTTGCCAATGTAGTATAATACCATAACAGCCATAGGTTGAACAGCCTGATGATTTAACATTTAATAAAAGACTTCAAAAGGACAATGGACCGAAAAGACATGGCTCTTTAAAGATGCATTTATGCATATGTTATATATTTGTTGTGTTGTGCAGCAGTGTCTATGATGACAATGTCATCATCATAACTGTCAAGTCACCAAAGCAAATCTTAATCATATTGTTTCTTTGTAAATAAAATAATAATATCACAAATTTTAGCCCGCAACATTAAGCTATTTTTCTCTTTTGTCTTTCTTCTGGCGCCAGGACGGATCTCAAGGTTTTACATACATACTGCCGCCCTAAATGTTTCAAATTGATCCTGTCCTATTGAATTGAGGAGCCGTTTTACCTCACTGCTTGAATATAATCCATCAGTAATACAGTATGACTATCACTTTTCCATGTTTGCTACAGACAGCTCTGATATCTTTTCTGTCTATCACTTGATAGATCAACATGCCGGATGTTCAAACTAGAGCACATGGGCTCCAACCTGTGCTGTGTATCTGCTAACAGGTTGTCAAGAAGAACAGACTAGAAATAGTAATGACAGTAATAAACAGTAGAATGTAAATTAAGATAATTGCAATACGTATAATGATTGCCATATCGAGTATATGCAATACACATACTGTACATGATCTCCCCAGGGGGGCTTAGTAATAAGTGAAATGACAAATTTAAACTGACTCCATGCTTCATCTTGTGGAATTCAGTGGAAGGAGGACAAACCATCCGTTACAGCTATGCATTTAATGAGGCAAGAAGCAGGAATGTAAAAGTCAACAAAGTCTTTTACATGTTCTTTCACAGTTTTTTTCATGCTAATTGGACTTATGCCACCAGGCTTATTGGTGTCAAAAGCTGACATGGTAAAGGTGAAAAGTATAAATGGTGTTAGAGTACATTTTTGGTTCACCCACCTTCCTTGTGATGCATACTGACAATCTTTTGCTACATCTGTTCCTGAAAGTGTGTTTGTGTGTATTTGTGTGTGTGCTCACAGGAAGTTTTTTTTTTTCCGGGGATAAAAGAAAGCAAACAAACATGTTACTGGCAGCACTCAAAGGCTGCTAACCACTGTGTGATTTGCAATTCGCATAGTGACCTTCACATGTCACAAAGGCCTTCATCAGAGAGCATAGCATTCCTCTTCTCTTACTTTCTTTGTGAGAGAAAGAGAGGATTTATGGAATATTTTGTTTATTTCCCTTTAGATGCACCTGTCACTGACTGTTAAACATATACTGACAAAAACAGAGACTGATCGGAGAGTGAGAAATGGCAATAAATGTTTTTCTTTTTCTTTAAATGAGTGCATGAAATGAATGCAGATTTCAGTGAACTATGACAAATAAAATAGCAATGCAGATTTGACATTACTGACCGACAAGACTTGACTATCCTGAAATCATTACATTTTAACTTCATATCCAACAGCGTTAAAATAATTGTGATTTCCTTGTTGGCGTCTTAAAATTTTCTCTCTCTAAATATCTCTCATTCCTGTCTTCTCTTTCATCTTCTGTGAAGATGCCTAATCCCAGACACTTCTGAATGACAAACTGCCCCTTCTGTGAAATTCTTCATAAATCATCCAAATAATGGTGTGCATCTCTATGCCACATTTGACAGATAAGAGATGGATTGTGGATACTGCAGGAGTAGCACCAATGACACGCCACATTAGATGTAGGGTATAGTTATTCAAATCAATAACTCTGTCTTGTAAAAAGAATCCACCTCCTTCCCTTGAGGTCTGCACCTGTCAGATAATGACGCCTCTATTTGTTTATCATGTCACTTTCTAATCACCCCAGCCTACTTGCATATCTGCAATGAACCCTCACCTGCAGAGTGTATAATGTTTAAAAGTAACTCAAAGTACATGACATGTCAAACTGTGTTTGAGGCTGCTGCTTGGTCTTTGAACACAGGGCCAGATGAAACATTTTTCATTATTTAAATTTCCTCATCACTGCAGTCTTTTTAATCTGTGCAGACATGAGTACTGAAATTTCATAGAGACAACATATAATCAAGATAGAGGAAATAAACAAATTCAGTGGTCATGAAAATATTAATAGTAGTTTATACAATAAAAGGCTGTTGTCCATCCAATATATAATAATATTTAGGGTAAATTTCTCTTTATGTTTGAAAATAAATGTCTTGTAAATTCAAAGGAAGTCATGCTGTTGTGCTCAGATATGTAATTTGTGAGACAGTTGGGTACAAGGAATACAAAAAATAATAATAATATAAAAAAAAATCACAGTGGATTGTGACTGATTGTTTTTGAGTAATAGCTCCCCATACTGTGTTAGATCCTCCAGGCCTGCTGCACCGCATCTGGCTAAAGACAAAGCTAATCGCAGAGGACGGCAATGTGAGGGATTGCGGTGGATAGGTTCACCGCAGGGCAGCAAGGCTCATGCTGGGTGTGATGTTTGTGTGTCTAAATGTGTGCGTATGCAACTTCAATCATGAGCTCAGTGTGGGGGTCATAGCACAAACATCACAGTGGCTTACCTCAAACTTCATATCTTGGACGTGTGACTGGTTTTTTTGTTGTGTATGTGGTACGAGGTGTGTTTGCAAGTTTTGCCTTAAAAGCTAAAACCACCCCAAGCTGTGATTGCTTTACCAAGCATAAAAGATACTTTTGCCCATTTTCTGTGGCTGACTCCCTATAAGACAAACAACATTAGTCATTCTTGACAGTTGCTGCTATCGCACTAGTTTAATTCTATCCCAAATAAAGTGGACTGCATTGTCTCATCTTTTTATATGACTTATATTTGTTTACGAACATTCGTTACATGAAATGACAAGACTTGTGAGCAAGAGCATGCCAATGTCTAGTTCATTACACACTGTATTTTGTATGGAAGGCTAAACTCAAGCTTCCAATGAGTCTGTTCTTGTGTGAGTTGCAGGGCACTGGAATTGGAAAAGACCTAAGCTATTTCAATGCAATCATTTCTTTTCACTCTGCCTTTCCCACCACCGTGCTTCTTTTGTACTTCAGCATCAATATGTATTCAATTCCTCAGTTCCATGTTTGAAATTAAGGAGAGCTCTTGGGATAATGGCCAAGGATTCAATTCACTCCAGGCACATTTAGGACAGAAAAGAGCTAAAGAACATACCTACACAGGATAAGGTTGGTAAGAGGGCTCTGAGAGGCTCTAAGCCTATGATATCATTGACTCCCTGGTGAAGGATAGAGACAAAGTCTTCAAAGCATCACAGGTGAGTGAATGATGAGCGCAGTTGTATTGCTGTGGACCGACACCATGTTAGAAGAATGGGATTGGGAGGAAAGTAGTCATTTGCCAACTTTGACACCAAGGGGAAATACTGTCAAACACTAGTGAGAATATTGAATGAGGGATGTGTATGAGAGGGAGAAAGTGAGAAAAAGAGCAGCCTACTGGGTCCTCTGTATCCGGGCAAACAGGAAAAGTAGTGTAGATTGTGAATAACAAATTAATTAGAAATGGGAGCAAGATAGCAATGGATGAGAAGTCCAACGGACAGAATCTGGGGAAGGGAAAAAAAAAAGCCAATCATGGAGCAGTGAGCTGTGAGCCCCATCCATTATATGGGGACTGACAAGCTACCAGCAGTCAGAGCAGGAGCTGCACTTAATAAATCAAAGCTGACAACTCCTCCTTGGCCCTATCTCAAGTACAGCTTCCCCACTTCCCCTTCCCCAGCTTCCATTAAGCTTCACCTTTTGCGAATACAAGTTGCCCACCTTCCAAGGGCTTTGCACTATTCCCTTGGTTGTGTCCCAAAAATATGTACTCCATACAGAATCAAATGTAAATGGTGGCAGTGACAGTGAGAGGGTTACAAGTTAGGACCAAAAAGTTTGTTGAATAATGTGACTAAAGTTTGGGCAAATCAAGGAAAGGAAATCTCCTCTAAATGAAAAAGCAAGACAACTTATTCCATGTAGTTTTTGGGTAGATAATAGGAAAAGTGTAAATCTAAGATTTTCTTTTATTACATATAATGCAATTTAGCACCTTTCTACTCGCATTGACAACTCACAAAACTTGTCAGAGAAGATTCCTGAGGTGATAATTGAGTGGTACTAAGTTTCTCTACAAATGCACTGTCAATATTGAGCACTTCTAAAGAGCGACTGCTTCAATTTAACTTGTTTTCTACTCTTGTAATTGACATGTATTTGAGTGGTATTAAACTTACTTTTGCTAGAGTGCTTACATGCCATGTAAGGCTGAGGACTTCTGCTGCATGTCACACCACAGTTTTTTATCTACTGCTAACTTTATCCAGTAAAGCCAAAAATGCATGTAGACTCCTTGTTGTAATCCTGCCTCTCTAAAACTGCACCAAATGATATAATCTGAACAGAAAACACATGATGCCTTTAGTGTTTCTGAGCTAGAAGCAGAGGGGCAATTAATATAGCCATACCATACCATTAAATATACCGTACCATAAAGCAAACTCGAAATTGTCATGTAAAAAGCTCATATTCAATTTAAGATAGCATAAAACTCCAAGTCAATCCACTCTGCTCTGCCCTGCTCTCTTAATACTGGCTCTACTATGATCGCCCAGAACTTCAGGTAATTATTGTTAAAAAATCACAATAAATGACAATGCTCCAAAACTTACTAATCAAGCAGAAATAATCTAAATTATCTGACTGGTTAGAAAGGTGAGCCTACCTGAAAAACAATTAGAAGTAAACATCTCTGCACTGCCCTGTGCATTTTCTACAATTAAGACTAATGCTTGCACTATAGGTAACAGTTATATACACATACTATACACACATACTGTACACACAAGAGGGAAACAATTACTAGTACAGATGTTTCAACTGTACACATCTCTGGGCTTAATTCAAATCAAGTGTCTACAGCCAGGGCCCATCCCATAATATCATTATCTCACCATCTTCTGGTCCCAATAATAATGTTATAGCTTCTCTTGTATCTGTGTCTCTAACACTTGTGTGTTCATCAGAAGTTCATTTTGGTTCTGTGGAAAGCTAAAAGGCAAGAGGTTTTTTTTAACAAAAAGTTCACTGGTTCAAATTGTATTGACTTGTATAAAAGAAGTGGAAAAAAAGAACAACTGGGCAGGGAAAGTGAATCAGTAATATTGAATTTATTAAAAATGACTCTAACTTACAGTGAAAAGCAGGAGCAGCACACTTAACCCTGAAAAGCTCAACTAGAGCTGTACACAGACCTACAATAAATTTGGCAAATCAGTTTAACAGGTATGAATCTGATGTTCTGCTGAGAGGTGGATGCTCACTCACTACAAATTTCTGACAAAAATACTAGAAATGTGTGAACTGATGGTTTGTTAACCCACTTTTTCCTACAGTCATTTAAGTTTTACGTTATCAGTAAAAGAATGGCAAAAGGTAATTTTCTGTCACATGAACATGTTAGTTCCTTAAATTTATTCTCTAATGCTTGGTTTTCATAGCTACTATTTTTGTACAAATGTGGATGATTTTGTTATGAGACGATAGGATGGACAAAGGTTAGTTGCCTTTAAACAATCACCTTTGTGCTGCACCTTCAGTAGCTGTGGGCTGAGGGTGGACAAGTCCAGCAGAAACACTGGATAATTGCAGCAAACATTTCCCCCCCGGAGCATTTAGAGTCTGTCTGGCCTGTGTTGATGTACAGTGTGAACTGCATACCTGCAGTTTGCTGATAAAGGGAAGAGAGATTTCAGAGATTTACTGAACACAATAGTTCCCAGAGTGATAATGTTCCTAACGTGGAAAAGCAACCGTTTCCCTGTCACAACCAGACCAGGTGGGATGAGTATTGCAGTATGGAGATCAGATTTGATTTCATAATTAAAAATGCAAATCCAAAGAAGATTATATAGCAGGTAAACCGAGGTGAAATCCGGAAACGTAAGTGATGAGTTAATTTGGACAACCATTTCAGTACATGGTACATGTTCAGTATGTAAAGCAATAGAGAAATTAAATAAAACATGCAAACGTTCAAGGACACAGCCCCAAGTTGTGCCTCACAAACACACACACACACAGTGCTAGAATTCGGTTAGACCTGATGTGTGTGTAATTCTTTTTCCCATGCAGGCTAAAATTAACCTTGTGAGTCTTCTTACCACTTTATGGTTGACGGTCATTTACCACACAATTCACAAGGATCTGTCCTCTTTCTACAGCAGTCCTCAAACATAAACACTTAATGCCCATGCATCAACTAATAACTAATCTTACTAAAATGTGTTGTTATAAATACAACACACTGTGAATGGCTTTTCTCTTTTATATCTTGTAGTTGGTGAATGCTCCAAAGTTTCTCCTCCAAAAAAAGAAAAATAAAACCGATTATACTGCCTTATCGCTGTGTTTTTGAACAGGTTGGTGTGCTAATTTAGCTATGACCTCCCTGGCACTAGAATTCAGCAGCATGCAGTAACATGCCTACCAAAGCATTTTAACCCATATTTGGGGTTTTATTTAAGTCTGATACGGTATGATGGGAAAGTATACATTTTAAAACATTTGCAGTTATACATGCATTATAAATTCTACATTTAAATGTAACACACTTAGAATACACTGTAAAGTTAAATCAATACTTTAGCTTAGTATCTTCACCAACAAAGGGCCTGTATTGTGAGATAAAACAGATAAACTTTCTCTCTTCAAAGGACAAAGTAATTAACTAAAACTACTGCTTCGTGTAGTTTTGGGTTGTATACAAGTGGGTGGTATTTAAGCAATCATTTCCTGAAGCAGTGCTCCACAGCACCACTTAATATCTCAATTTCTCTTCCCTACACGGTATTCTGTCAGTTCTCTCGAGCCACCACTTGCTATGCATTTGCTCTTGGGGAAAAACTTATTGAGAGTAAATGGGACCTTTGCCATATGAGGCAAGTTGTCACCCCAATACATATGACATTAGCTTCCTTCCAGGTTTAAGTAATTGGTGTGGCTGTCCCTCAGCCTGAAGGCTAGAGGTTAGGGGGGCTCAAAAGGGTGGAGGAGGAATGGTGGTAACGGTTCACCGGTAGCACATATGCCTTCACAGAGTCTTTCTGATGAAGTTCCATGAGCTCGGTGCACCTGCTGCTTCAGATAAGCATACCTCAGATGCCAGTGGGAGAGAGGAAAAAAATAATAGAAAGATGGATCAGCTCATCATCTTTCCTTATTTCAGAATAAAATGAAGGGAGAACTTCTCCCACAGTAATAAATTCACAGACAGTCGATTCTATGTTATCTGGATAGAACCAGGCTCAAGGATCACATGATATTGTGGTCATTTGAGAGAGGAAGACCGGTGCTTCCTTAATCCCTCACACATATAGTCTTCTTTGTTCAGCTTTGTTCTGAATTTAACTTCAGGCATTATCCTTGAGCAAAACTCTGTAGCAAATAAAATTAGAGTGGGGGAAAAAAGTGATGGGAATCTTAGATAAACTCTCCTCAGTCAATAAGGCGGATTTGCTGTGTAATTCTCAGGTGCTAAACAAGGCTGTGAGTGTGTGTACAGTCACATAACAGAATTGGAAACCAGAAAAGTAGGAATCAATCTTCGTCCAGTTTGATTCTTCCCTCCTGAGGCATGGTGACAGACAGATGGTTGCAGAGATTATATTAGTTGGCTGTGGTGCCTACTTCCTCCCTTAAGTCACTGTGTTTGATGTTGCAAGGCCAACACTTCCAAAATAATAGCAGGCACATAGTCTAGCTCATGCATTATGAAGACAAAAAGAAACAGCTGCACAACATCAGCATCTATAAAAACAGCACAAAAAAAAAAAAAAAAACAACAACACAGTGACTATAGCCTTGGTTTAGTGTTTAACTTTGCATACTGGAGTTTTTTTTTTTTTTTTTTGTGTGTGTTTTCTTGTAAGTGCACAGGCATTCAGCAACATCACAGTGCACTTAACTGTGTATGTCAAGCAGTGCTACAGTATGCTATACACAGTGTGTGTGTCATTCCATGGTAAGATAATGCCAGAATGACATGTTGACCCCTTTCTAACAATTAGCAAAGAACATTTTGCAGAACTAGTGCTACAGTTATAATATGCTCATCAGTGACGATAAGCATGTTAATATTCAGAAGGCTTCATCATGTTCTGTGAAGAGAAGATTAATTTTAGATGTTTCTTTACTTTGTCTGGTTTTACTCAAGCTGAGCATAATTAAACCTGATATTTAATCACTTGTCTGAAAATAATCACACCAATTTATTTCCTCAAGCTTTCAGAATATGCCTATTTGAGATATGGCACTTCACCAGGCATTCATCCTGCTCTCAACTGTCTTTCCAGCTGACAGTTACGTGATGAATGTGTGAGTACATGCCCATATAGTATGTATCCAAGTTTGTATGCACATGTGTGACTTAATGTGTGACATAATTCTACAGTTACATCATGGATCTCTGGTCCACATATGGTTAACTGCTGCAGGGGAATCACTTCCTTCCTGTTTCAACAAGGCTAGTTTCCACAGCTCAGGTATGTTCAAGGTCAAATACAACTGAGAAACAGTCATAGTCCTCAGTAAAATAGCAAAGCATCTTTACTTGTTGTTTATATTTATTTTCCAATTTTGCTACATTCTGTTTTGCTCTTATCTGTGTACTGGGTACACAACCTTGTATAAAAGAAAAACACCTTTGCCTGCCTAAAATCTATTCTGGAATATGTTTTTCTTTCTCTTACACATGTACAGTAATCCTTGAACTGAAGGAAAATACAATTTAGCATGAATTATGGAACACTGAGAATTCCATCTATCCAGTAAGACAAACTGTGAAAAGGTCATCCTCTTCATCCCTTCAGGTCCCATTCTCCTCTATGTGACTTTGCCAGTGTTCTTAAGTAAATGTCTGACTTAATTAAAACAAGACTGGGACGTCTGTCTGTGAGCACCTGTACGACCGTAAATCCAGTTGAACTGTGGTGGCAAAGTGAGAACAAGGGGAAAGAAGGAGAGGAAGGTTTGTGTGTGTGTGTGTGTGTTCGATGAGCAGGTGAGGGGGTTTCTTGGGGGATCATTTCCATTCTTCCACTACCATTTCTGGGCTACAGTACCCTTGACCTGCTTGTCACCAATCCGTCATGATGGCTGAGTGACGACACAGAGCCTCTCTTAACCTTCTTTTAATCAACCTGTCTCTCTGCATCACTTTAAACATAAGAAGCGGCTGATGGGGACAGGGGGCATTTGTCTTTGCATTACGGGCGGATGGCCTCTCCTTGAGAAGCCCACCTGATTCATCAGTATGATAAAGTGGTGTGTATACTCCTTAAAGGAAGCCTTGGGAAGGAAAGAAGAGTGAGAGAAGCAGAGACAGAAAGAGAGTGACAGAATAAAAAAACATGAAATGAGACGGAAAGTGGACCTTGCCTGACAATAAGAATGTGAATGGTGAAAATGTGTGTCTTTGATGGAACTTGTGAACTTGTTTGTGCTGAACCTTGAAACTTGAGGCTTTTGTTTATGGGAAGCATTCCGTCAGTAATAGTGTACAGTGAATGACTGTGTTTTAGAGGAACTTAAACACAAACTTAGCATTTGCTTCTTCGTAACATGCTGCTTGTATCAGTGATGTGTATGTCTATGTATGCTGTTACTGTGTTATAAAGACTTTGGCCAGAAAAAAATTGATTAATGATGTGGAAATTATGGGCACGATTATAAGTGACTTATGGTTTTAATACTTTAATAGCATGATGGGTGGAAACGAACATAACTATATCCATGCTAGCATCTCTGTGTTGCTTATAATTTGCATATATTTACAAAATACAATTAAGTTTGTCATTGAAAACACTGAATGAAAATATTTTCTTTGCACTTTCATCAGATATAGAACAGTACAAATGAATTAACAAATTACACATTTTTGGTTTTTTGCATGTTTGAAACCTTTCTGTAAATGGCAGATGGCAGTTACCAGCCACCAATATGATGCTATTTTAAGATATGTCTGCTGCCACATGTGTATCTTATATCTCAAGAATAGTCTGCCAGTTGCTATTATGGTTCTATTTCAACAGATGCCTGCTGACATAGGGACAGTGACCATAAAACACCTGTTCAGATTTTTATGGCGACTCATACCTGAAACAGTGTCAGCCTTGATCAAAATGATGGACAGACCAACACTGCCGTCCCTAGAGTCTCGCTACTATCAACCTGCCACTTGTCCCAAGCACATCTCGTCCAAAGCCAGATCTAATGGTCCAGACCATTACCCTAGACCCCTGCTGTTGTCTCACCTCACAAGAGGTTTCAGCTTAACAGGATCCCTATTTTATCTGTATGATTTCAGACAGCAACAGGCTGGTTTGCTCTTGAAGTTTCCACCTACCTGTCATCTCTGATCAACTCCAGCAGTGCTTTTGTTTTGCCTCCTGCCAAACCTGAATCTTTATGACTCACTCAGAGCTTCCTCCTCCCCCAAGCTAGAGTCCACTATTATTTATGCCAAATAACTTTTGTTCGTACTTGACTGTAAACAATGACAAATCCTTAACCCAGTCCACCCACTCCAGATGAGGCAACCATGATCTGTTGTCCCAATAGAGTTCTGGGCTCCTTTACAGGTTGAAGGTCAATGCTCCACCAAAAAGGCTTTGTTGTCACCAGGGAGACCCACTACACCAATCCAAGGGCATGTTGTAATCCTGTAGAAAAGCTGAGGTTCTTTGCCCTAAAATCACATCACAGACTCATTAAGAAAGAGATTGTCAGGGGGAGAAACAAAAAACAATCCAATCAAGCATTCCAAATATAGTCTTTCTACACAAGGTGGGAAAATGGGCTCATTAGATAAGGCTTGACACACTGAATTATCAGACTTGGATAGTGTACTCAGTTAATTAAAGCAGCACAGCTCAGTCTCAGATATATGTCCATCCTTCCCCTAGACCTTTTCTACTTGGTTCATTCTTTCAAAATGTTGCAAAGACATTATATACCAAGTTTGTGTATTAACAATCTAGAAAACAGTGTTGGCATTTTCCCATGTCCTTTCATTGCTTTCAAGGACAAATCCCATCAGAACACTACTTCCAATACACAAAGTGAAAGTTACAGGTACACACTTCATACCTCAGTTCATTTCACATACCCAAGGGACCAGGGCGGTTGAGAAATCATTAAAAACAATATTTCATACAGTGCCTACCGCCGCAGTCTTATTCACCTTTGGCTGTGATAATCTAAGTAGCAGCTAATTGATTACCTGCTGGAATCTAAAAAGACTGAAAAGGTCAAGGTATAGCACCATGCAAAGGACAAACACCACAGGCAGCGAGGAAAGGTCACAGACCCCTTGCCTTTTTGAAGAAAGAAGCAGTAGATGAGCTAACAGGAATCCCAGGAGAGCCACAGCATGAGTAATTTTGGGGCAGACGGTAGTTTTGTCTATATATAAGCACTCAAGCTGTGCTGGCTGGCACATGCTGAAGACCCAGCCTTGAGACATTGTTGAAATCCAGGTCAGGAGGAATTAGCTTTGCTGTAAGCTATATATTGTGTGTTGTTATCTGATATACATGTGCTGCACTCAACTAAATGCCTTGAGATGCAGATTTCTTTCCCTAACAAGGTACATGTTTTTGTTTCATTTAGATTAAATTATTAATATATAAAAACACATGTAGAATTCATCTGATTTGATGAGTTGGAAAATGTACTGTAGCATGTGAACTGTCTTTCTTGCTGCTGTAGCTCTACTATGTTTTTAATTCTTCATCTTGATGGTCTCTGTCGTCTTTGTTATAGTTGCATTTCATTCAGATTGATGTGTGGCATTAGACCAAATCCCTCCTGTTTCTACCCTACCTGTGTACTCTTTTGAGTTCCACATAATGTATAATAACGTATAATAATAATAACTGACTGAATGTGATATTATGACACTGCGCAGTAATGGCTTTACAAATCAATTTGACAATAAGTAATATGGCTAAAACTACAGTTATACTGCAGCAGTACATATTTTTTCTTAGTAATGAGTTTATGGTCACAATTCATCAGATGGAATCTAACATTTTACTCAGAAGTAAAATAATAATGTTCAGAACAAGTTCGAGATCCAAATGTCTACAACATCTCAGTTGCCACGGTTGTGCGCATTAGGAGAGATTTACATCTGTGCACAAACACTCCCCCTGCTAAATCCATTATCATCACACGTGGCCATTGTTTCTATCCTCAAGAGTCTGCATACTCAGGTGTCTGTTATTATTATTTGGAAGGCTGTGTTTAAAAAAAAAAAATTCCATTTATTTGTCACCATAGCTGCTTTTAGCTGATGCTTGATGACAACACACTACTTTATCTTTGATCTACCCCGACCAAAAAAACAATGACGTGAAATGGTGGTGACAGCAACATCCTTGCCAGAGCAGGCCAGACGTTGCTTGTTAACACACAGAGAATGAAACAAGACTAATGTACATTTCAAGGGCAAAGAAAAAGGTTGAATAATTGAAAGCCCCTCTCTCGCTAGGACTATGTGTTAAAAGAGCCCAACGATCACATCACATTGCTTTCACTTTTCCAGCCGGTTTCCGCTCTAGTGCTGGGCAGCTCCCATTGGCACACAGGCATTAGGTATTCTTTCACGTAAGCCCTGTTTCTCCCATGAGTGCCCGAGCTCTATTCCAGGTACAAAGGGGAGATAGTGTTTGCAGGCTTTGATTTACTGATGGGGGTCCCATAGGATTAAAGGAGCTTGGGAGTCAAACTGCACCAAATACTGGGCTTGGTAGACAGCAGTTAACTGACACGGCTCCCTTAGGACTTGTGGGTCCTACTTGTCAGCTTGACATACTTCATGTTGCCATTTGCACTTTTACAAAGGGGATATTCCTCCCTTTGGGGCCTCCTGTGGGTCCTCCTAGACAGAAGCAGCATGATGATGGAGTGTGAATTTCTGGGTGTTACGGGTTTCACAGGAATACAAATTCTGGGCCAAAGGGTCATCTGAACCCAAGCTAAGCTGTTACTATGTAAACATACATGCACATGCATATATATAGAACCTGTAGAAAGAAAACAAATTCAGGAGTTACTGCTAAATTAGCCTGGCTGACTATAGCATAATCTGACACCCTCTGCCAGACTTGCAACTCTTAGCCTTTTTTATTGTTTGCTTCATGGTTTTATAAAGGTATTTTAGGAGTGCTCTGGGAACTGCATATACTGCATTTGCTGACACATGTATATTTCACAAAGCGTGAGGGCTGCAGATCAAGGTGTAGGGTGGGTGGTTGTTTGGAAAGGACTGTAATAACTATGACACATTATATTGGTCTAATGCACCACAAAACACTTCACTACTCCTGCTATTCATATGAAATTAAAGTTAAGTTTTTTTTTTACACATCTTTTGAAGTTAATGTCAGAGTTCTGTAGATTAGGCAGGACAACCCACCGACACTGTGATGATCATTCACTACCATGACCCATCAATAATTCTCAGGTGTCAGGAGATACAGGCTGCTTGATTGATACTATGTGTTATTGTGCTGTGAACAGATTTCGATTTAGGTGGTGACTGAGAGCCCCTGGGATGTTAGTCAATATGTTGCTTGCCAAACTATAATTAGCCCACTGGGTCTTTTGTGTTGGGGCAAGGTAACATTGTTAGTCAATTGTCAATGTTAATATGAATGTCAGTTCTGAAAAGTGATTGTTTGACAAAGATGTACTTTGTATGTTGTAGACAAGAACATATTTTACTTGATGACATTATAACGTATTACATCATGTGCTTTACTATTCATTGTGACTGTTAAAAAAGCCTTTTAATTTTTTATTTTTATTTTGTTATTCTATGAAAACATTGTGGTATTAGTTGTTGACAAACTTTCCATGACCCCATCATTGGCTTAACTTATCATAAGGACAGAATGCAAAAACTGTTATGACACAGTTACTCCAGAAGCAATCTATTAATAAACTTCAATGCATATATTCTTCTTTTTCACTAAACTGCTGGAGACAGTTTATTCTCCAAAATGTCACAAACAAGTCTGCATGCTGTTTCTCCACAGCCCTGTTCAAGATACAGTACAAAGGGCATCAGACACGAGAGAGTGAGAGATCTGCAAAGTTAAAATCTCAAATCTTCCTGGGAAGTATGTTTACCATGTGCAAAAACAATTAGAGATTTTGTGAGGATTCTAAAAAATCAGTGTAAAACATGAGCTTTAGCAGAGTGCTTTCCAAATGAGAGGGGCTGCTGTTGAACTCATTAATATACAGGGAGGAACGAGAGGAACAGAGATCATATTTATGGGATGAAACATGCAGATGAATGTGTGCGTGCATACGCACACAACAAAGCGCACTCTTTCCAGACAGTAGAGTGATGGCATGTAATTATTTCCTCAATGGCCGACCATGTGTTTATCAGAATGTTAATGTATGCATAATAACAGGCTCCACAACTGCTGCAAGAATGTCAAGGCAGTTGGCCCGTCAATCAAGCCTCAAAATAGAATGGCAAATAAGTATGCACTGCTGTCATGCTAAATGACAGACAGAGCACCCTCGTAGGCCTTAAGCTAACAAATATCAGGGCAGTCCATGGGGTAGAATTATTGTATCAGGGGCTATAGTGAGTGGGTGGTCATTTGGCCACAGGAGAACCAGCACCTGAATATACTGTAGGAAGCACTAAGACGAGGACCCGAAGGACCTAGACAGTGAGAACAAGGACGAGGTAGTACAAACAAATGGTTAGACAATGCAAAAATCTCACAGGGGATAGACAGATAAATCACCATATATTGAGTTTAAGACTTGAAGAACAGAAAAGCATCACTGAGCTTTCCACGTTTAGGTACTATTGATCATCTGTGACTGTTCTGGGAGACAATCTAACCCCCCACCCACTATTCAAATTAAAAAGAGAGAAAAACATAAAATCAAAATAAAATCATAGGTTGAATCCTTCTTAGACCTGGTCAGCAGGCCCAGCCTAAACTACCAAAACTTTTATTCCTTTTATTTGTGCTGAATATTGGTCAACAGCATGTAGGCATGGAAAGTTTAAACTGTATCCAATAAAATATCTTGGATATATATCTATATATATATATACTGTATATAGATATATATAGTAAAGATATTTTATTGAATACAGTTTCATCTCTCCTTAATGCTATGCTAAAAACAAACCATAGCTAGGTGTGACACTGAATAGAGTAATACTGACTAGGTGATTTTACCTCAAAGCATTCAAAGTTTTGCCACAGGTACAACAGCATTTGTGTGTTTTGCCTTATTAAAAAGTAGAACCTGCTTATCATCATCTATGGGACAGATTTTCATAAGATTAGTTATGTAAAGAAAGGCTATGTTGGATAAGGAAACGGGGACAGAGGCAGGAGAGGGATACCAGTCAGGCTCCCTGTGTGTGTCTGTAAACCCCATAGACTTATCTCAAGATTTTAGCCCCTGTCTGGACCGCATGTTGTGCAGGATTACTACCAAGGTGTGAGGAAGATCTTTTTCCAATAGACATATCAGGCAAGGGAGACAGGCAGGCAGACAGGCATGCACACACATAGTCTCACTTATATGCAGTACAGAGTCATCACTGAGTGGCTTATCCACATGGTGTGTCCACACTTTCTGTAAATTTCTGTGGGGAAAGTTTTACTTTGTTGTGTCAGAGATGTTCCACTGCAGACACAGTGACATGTACTGGATGCACTTTTGCCAGGCAAAGTTTGTACTTTGGGCGAAACCCCCCCACCCCCCACCCCCAAAAAACGGTGTTGATTGCAGTCATTCATCACAGCAGAAGCATGTGCCTTATTGAGAAATTCAAAGTGCCACATCAGTGAGAGAGGAACCACAACTCATCAAAGGTACAATAGCTTTGTCCTGAAGATTTTACTTGTGAGAACATTGCTGTCATACCTGTCACTGACTGGCTGCCTCCACAATGCAGTGCATCTTAGCGCTCAGGTGTTTATTCTTCTCCAGCACCCATGCCTGGAGCAAACCTTTAACAAAATTGTGATGGACAATAAAGAGTTCATGCTGGGGAACAGAGCCATAATTGTAGAAGAGACGTATGAAAGACTGAATGGCCTGATTTCTTCTGTTAATACTCTGTTATTGCAACAAAGAACTATGGCTGTCACTAGTGAGATGTAATGCTCTAATTGTCAAGGACACTGGGAGAAAATTCTCACCAGTGTAAATCTTTAAACAGTGAGGTCATCTGCACAGCTTTAAGAGAATTAATGCCAGGGCCTAGGGGACAGGATGGTGTGTCAGACTGCATGAGCAAATGCTACTGAATCAAGTTAACCAAGCAGAATCGTCTTACAATAATCAATTCTTAATTTCATGCTGAGTGCCTCAGATTAATCTGTGCAGCAAGGAGAAGTGGGTGAACTTTGATTTTGGACTGTGTTACAGAACTGCTTGTTAAGTGTAAAAGAACTGGAACCGGTGGAACTAGTAAATGATGGGTGGGACTTTTCTATACTATTCAGTGATATACAAAGCTCTGACTATATGGCATATTGAAAACCATTGCATGATAGCAAAGAGACCTGTAATGGATGCCAATTACAGCAGAGGAAATAAAAGCACTGTGCAAGGCTAAGTTTAAAAAGTGAGTCCTGGTACCTTTAAATACGAGGACCAATAACATGTGGTTGCAGTAATAGTGGAAATTGCATTGTGTATCACATAGAGTACATTGAGAGCCTGAATCATTTTCTGTAAGAATGTTTAGTAGTATTTCCTGCCATGCATTTAAATGACCTCATCTTATAGAGCAATGTAAGATTTATGAGCTTTTTTTAGTCCATAATCAGCAATATCCAAGTCAGATCAGTATGCCTCAGTAAACAGTTTATTGAATCAAAACATATTTCCCCTTAATGACTGTGTTCAGTAGGCAACACTGACAGCATCAGTGGGGAGAGATACTGATATGTTATATATCGTCTTATACAAGTATAATCAGGCTCTCTCAAGCACAACCTTCATCCGAATAACCTTCAAACTCTTAAAAAAACATGCACACATACAAGCAAATACACTCAGGATCAGGACACACTTTCTAATCACTGGGGCCAATCTGGTGAAAACAATCACCCAGTTAATTGAGAGCAGTTTAGTAGATGAGTGTATCAAACACATGCACACACCCCACATGGATGAAGAGAGCTTACAGGGATGCCTTAGTTATTTACTAAGTCATTTCTCTTATCAGTTAGGCTTTGTAAGCAGCCACTGGGGAGGTAATGCAATCTTCGGTGCTGCTCATTCAGGTCTTCAGATCAGTGCAAAAAAAAAAAAAGAAAAACAGACAGAATATGGCAAACCTCTCTCCCTCAAATCAATCATTCCTGAGAAGGTGGCTAACCCATGAGGTGACATTCAGAGGATATGTTACATGCATATTTCTGCTTCATTTATGGCAGTCGGATGTGGCGATTTTCATATGGCAATTCAGATGCTACAGAAAAAAAATACTTGTCTATGCATGTAGAGTGTTCCCCCCCATTCAATAGCATGACACAAAGACGTGCATGTCAAAGATTGATTTAGTTGCTGACCTTGTGTAATCAAATTGAAACTAATTGTAATTAGCATTAGGAGGGTGCAGACACCCACCTTGTAGAGAGCACTATGTAAAATGTTGGAAAGGGTCAGAATCCTGCTGTCACTTTCAATGCTTGCCAAGTGCGTCCCACTTTCAGATAGAAAAGGAGTCAGTCATCTTACCATATGCATATAGTGGGATTAAAAAGGCATACAGCACTTATAGGTTTAGAAAGAAATACTAATCTTAAATTAAAACATCTGTAATCTATGATTATGAAAAAACACCCATAGAAAAACATAGAAAATATTATGTGAAACTGAACTCCATCTTAATTTTCTGTACATTTTAAAAGCTCGTCTGCTGTGTTCACACTGTAGTATTACAAAGACACATTTATTACTCTGGGAAGTGTCATAGTGGTGGTTTTATTGCTTTCAACTGAAAAGGTGGCAATGTAATATAGAAGATTTATTGCAAAACTCACGTTTTCTGTAAATTACATGTTTCCTCTATGAAAAGCTTAAAAAAGCAAGTTACATTTAACCATCCACTACAAATTATTGTCTTGAACTAGGTTGTTCCATTATGCTATACTTTTCTTCTCACCATCCTGTCTTCTTTATACCAAACAACCATCCAACCATAACTACCCCACATTCCACCACACACACTGTGATCTGGGAAAATGGCTTCTTTTCACATTCTACAAAGATAAGCATGCTATCTCACACCAGTATCTGTCAAGTGCCATTAGTTTCCCAGCTTTTCCATTTCACTCTGTGGACCCATACTCTATGCCTGTTAATGATAAAGTCACTTAAATGGATGGCTCTTGGGCTGACTGAAGATAATCTTCACCCAAGAACAGTCGTTGGTGTTCCACTACTTCAAATGCTCACCTTGACTTTGTAACTACACTATAATATGTTGCATATAACAGTTAATATAAAAGTCAATTAGTGAAACGAATTCAGATATAGATGCTTTCTGTACCCTGAATATTCGTATATAGATTAGAAATACTTGGTCTCCCAACAAACATGACAGGAAAATGAAACATTTCATTTGGATGAATATTTGATTAAATGCAGCTTTTGACTAAGCTGCATTTATAAGCAAGGTTTAGAGCAGCACTGGCTATAAATAGGGTTCATTATTTCTCTTTTTTTCACAATACGGGAATAAATCTGTGTTTATTTTGAATATTATATGTGAGGCATGTCTTTTAACAACCTTTTAAACAACTTTTATTGTGTTTTTGTAGGTATTAAAATAATTGTTATAATATGGTAATTGATTCCAATTGTTGTGCTTTACATTTTAAGAACTGGACAGTTCAACCAGAGGCATATAAAGTAGGTGTTTGTTTACTGTTCTAAATATATGAACAGTAACAATATTCACCTGATCATTTGCATTGCATGTTTTCTGTTTAAAATGTTCATAGTCCTTAGAGCTAGTGGAAGAACTTCACAATTACAGACTAATAGAATTAGTAATATTTCTCTTGTCAGCTATCCCCCCTGAGCAGCATCAAATGGAGTGGGCTGCATATGTATGACCACCTAATCCAGCTTGTGTTAAATGGGGGGGACTTTACTGTGTAGTCTGTTCAAAGCACACTACACAGTAAAGTCTCTTAGTCCACTCTATCTGGTTCTATAACTACTCTAAAAGCATATGAACATTTACTGAGCGAAACTAAGCATTTATTTTATAACATAACTAAAAAGGACTGTATGCATCAAGCATCTTGTTTACACAGAACTCTGTGAACCTTGGAACTGTATAAAGTCTGAGTCCCAGTAAGTGTTCTGGCAAATGAGACACAATATCTGGGAAATGCTTTAGAAAAGTGAAATCTGCTTTTCCTATATAAAACAATTATATATGGAAATCTCAGCTTTTTTATGTTCTCTCTATCCATCACAGAGTTAATATGCACAGTCAAATAGTTATAGAACTTAAAAAGAAACATCATCTCACACTGCATTTAGGCCATGACAGTTGCTGGCAGCTGCTGTTTGTTTACGAATGGAACAGATGTTACAGATGATATTTTTGGGTACACTAACTGAACATTAACTGAATAAATGTAGTGAAATGTAGCGAATGATCAATAACACATCTAAGATGCTGGGACAAACTGTCAAAAAATGCCAAGTAACTTTCATCTACAGTTAGTGTTGTGTTGCACTTTCAGTTTTGTGGTCACTAGCCAACTTTCCTCAGATCGACAAAGTTCTGTGGATGCAGAATGAAACGTCTCTACCTTAAGAGAAAGAAGTCCATTTGCCATAACTCAACTTTCAGACAACTTCACCTGGATGACTGAGAATCTTCACAGACATACTTTCAGTTGTGAAGCAAACAAGATAGAGTTGGATGAATCCAAAAGGATGATGAGGACATTGCTATTACATGGTGGGATTTTACATTTTCAGTTAAGCAACGGACTGCAATTGACAATACAAATACTTAGGACAATCTCACATTAAAGGAGATTTACTCTGAGTTATCACTGACTTATAGTTGTGAATCTTGAGCATGAATCTGTTCAGTACAGATGATCTGGAAATGTTTAAATATTAACCCATTCAATCTGATCAGAGGTCTTGATCAATTACAAAAGCTTTAGTCAGTTGTTTTAGCGCGACATTACATACTGTATTTTTCATTACTAAAAGCTAATAGTAACATCTCTGCACTACGATTTACATATGATATTTTCTTGTATAAGTGAGATTTGAAGGAAACCTTCTGCATTACTGCATTCCACTGTTGCAGAACTCCTGCTGGAGTGCATTTTTTACAAATACTTTTAAGAGAGCTTTAAAGAGCTTGTACTATTATAGAAATACATGTATAAAATAAAAATATATTATATATATACAGTACAGGCCAAAAGTTTGGACACACCTCCCCAATTCAATGTGTTTTCTTTATTTTCATGACCATG